>CM045738.1:17704796-17837296 GCA_024760905.1 Plotosus lineatus
GGGTACTTGACACTGGACTTCAGGCATTTTGGCATTCTTGTCCCCAGTCTTCCTCCAGACTCTGGCACCTTGATTTCTGAATAACATGCAAAATTTGCTTTCATCCGAAAAAAGTACTTTGGACCACTGAGCAACAGTCCAGTGCTGCTTCTCTGTAGCCCAGGTCAGGCTCCTCTGCCTCTGTTTCTGGTTCAAAAGTGGCTTGACCTGGGGAATGCTGCACCTGTAGCCCAGTCCACTGCTTCCACAGGTCCCCCAAGGTCTGGAATTGGCCCTTCTCCACAATCTACCTCAGGGTTCGGTCACCTCTTCCGGTTGTGCAGCGTTTTCTGCCACACTTTTTCCTTCCCACAGACGTCCCACTGAGGTGGCTTGATACAGCACTCTGGGAACAGCCTATTCGCTCAGAGATTTCTTTCTGTGTCTTACCCTCTTGCTTGAGGGTGTAAATGATGGTCTTCTGGACAGCAGTCAGGTCGGCAGTCTTACCCATGATTGTGGTTTTGAGTAATGAACCAGGCTGGGAGTTTTTAAAAGCCTCAGGAATCTTTTGCAGGTGTTTAGAGTTAATTGGTTGATTCAGATGATTAGGTTAATAGCTCGTTTAGACTACCTGAACATGGTATGCTAATTTTTTGAGATAGGGATTTTGGGTTTTCATGAGCTGTATGCCAAAATCATCAGTATTAAAACAATAAAAGACCTGAAATATTTCAGTTGGTGTGCAACGAATCTAAAATATATGAAAGTTTAATTTTTATCAGTACATTACAGAAAATAATGAACTTTATCACAATATGCTAATTTTTTGAGAAGGACTAGTGTATATATATATATATATATATATATATATATATGTATACACACACACACACACACACAGACATATATATATATATATACTGTATATGTATATACATACAGTATGTATGTATATAGAGTAGTACCTTGACTTACGAATTTAAGCCGCTCCGAGGGCAAGCTTGTGAGCCGAAAAGTTCATTCGATGAAAAAATTATTCCCATTACAAACAACAGAAAACCAATTGAGGAATATGTCAAGTGGGCAGGCATGAAGTGGTCCATAACAGAGAAGTAGTAGAATTTTGTGCATGTGCATGCTATGAATGTCAGCAAGGAAAGGCTCCTGGTGAACTCCAACAAGACCAGTGCTTCTCAAATAGTGGGGGCACGGTGTGATGCTGGGGAGGGCATGTATGACCCTGTGGAGCATGCTTTTTTGCCATACTGTACTAGAATTAAGTGTAATTGCGCATCCACTACAGTAGTTGGCAGTGGTGCGCTCATTGTCGCACTATGGTGTAGGGAAAAAGCACCAAACAAACAATATGAAGTGTAGTAAACACTATTTATAGTCGCACGCGGGGTGCTGGGGTGTGCGCGTGAAATGTTTTTATTTTCTTCCTAGAGGGGGCATCACAGAAAATAATTGAGAGGCACTGCACAAGGCGCTCTTGGAGTATGGAGGAATACATATGGAAGAATACGAGGCTAATCAGCCCGGAAAGGCCATTTCCCCAGCAGAGCTCCTAAATCAAAATTTTGCTCGTTAGATGGGGCAGATTTTTCTTGGGATCTAAGCTCATATAATGGAAAATTCATGATAAAGGACACTCGTAAGTCAAGGTACCACTGTGTGTGTGTGCGTGTGTGTGTGTGTCTGTACGTACAGTAGTAGTACTGTATATACAGGGATTCCTCACTTTCCGCGGTTAATTGGGACCGAGATCCCCCTGCAACCGCCGAATTCCGCGAAGTAGGATCACCCCCCCCAACTGACGTATACATACGTGTATATAATATTAATAAATTAATAAAATGTGTATATAATATTAATGAATACATATTCAATGCTATGTGGTTACATCCATGCTATGCTAAGGAAGACAGACATATATATATATATATATATATATATACATTCTCAGAGAGCTAGTAGATATTCTGAACCAACCCGTCTCGCCTCTTTAATTACTTTGCTTGCTTGAACATACAACTAGCAACCTGTCAACAGAATTCTATATTGGGTTAGACAATAGTGGTCCAGTAGGTGAATTTAAAAATGAACTGAGAGGAAATGATCCACATGTAACATACATGCCTTGTGTCGGGCCTGTAGTTTGCACGCATACAAAAACTTCCTGTTTAACTGTGTCATGTGTTAGTTTGCAATCCTGTACTGAAGGTTTTTGTGGGGAGGGACTTTTCTTTCTTTTTATCTTCTGTGATTACTGGAACCCACCTCCCCCCATTACAGCATTTCCACTGTCTGTCTGTCTTCCTTTCAGCTTTTTCCCTTTTACTCAGTAGTCGCCACAGCGAATCATCTGATTCGCACGTTTGATTTGGCAGAGGTTTTTACGTCGGATGCCCTTCCTGTCACAACCCTTTTTAGCAAGGGACAGAAACACGCTGACGGCTTTGCAGCTACTCTTTACGAAGGTCAGCAATGGTTCTTTTACATGCCTCTCACCATAGACAGTGAGAGACATGGCCCGCCTTTGATAACCCAGTTCGGCGCAATGGGGAGGACAGTGACAACCCTGTGGAGAGTGGGACTCGAACCCCCAATCTTTGGATCAGCGATCCAGCGCCCCACTAGACCACCACCGCCCCACTAGACCACTATGTTTTCTTTTTTTCAGATCCTCCTCCTATCTGCTTAATTCCAATTTATGATGAAGAGAGGAATATCCACTGCCACTGGAAAGGGTCACTTAACCCTTCGGTACCAACCAACTTCACCCTGCACTGGAGTCAAAACGTTCAACATGAGTAAAGTTCTGAGTACTTTATGTGTTTTTTTTGCCACCTGACGTTATTTTTGTAGAGTTGTTATTTCGGCATTAAGTACAAACTATGTGAAAATGAATGAGAATGAATGAGTAGTTTGTGAAATACCGGTATATACTATATTAAAAAATTGAATATTGATGTTCTTTCCATGGCATGTTTGGATGTGTCATAAATATATATATTTTCAAATGCAGGGACAGTGACCTAGATGTAGGGGAGAGAGACAGTGGCATTATTCCACGAAATAAATACACTTCACATGAACTCATACGTGTGTGGATTTCAGCAACTAATGCATCGGGGAAAATTGATTCAGAAAGCCTTGTGACAAACACATTCAATATTGGTGAGTTTCTAATACGTATATACTTATTACACAATTCTTTCACTTCCGAAGCCTTTTACTGTAACCGTTTGTCTTTGTCTTTTCCAGATCAGCCAGTTTCTCCTGTCATCAAGCTTCAGAGCAGAGAACCTTTGGAGATTTCGTGGTCTGTGGACGCTCAAGAGGAATATTCTGGACAATGGAAATGTAAGGTCCAATACAAGACGCAGTGTGACCAGAAGTGGACACAGGTGAGACAATTAGGACTGGATACTTAAAGAGGAGGAGTGTGTTTGATACGTGGGTCCTACTTTTCAAAAATGAGGAGACGGACAAACACACGTGCACACTCGTCACACTTTCTTGCACTCTCTCTTTCCTTTGTAGTGGAAGTTCAGGAAAGTACTAAGGCTTTCAGTCTGGCCTGACAGATGAGTGGCATCTGTGGGGTTATTGCATATTGAATGATATCTTCAGAAAATGATCTGATTTGGTGGAAACTCAAAGCCTTTTGAGTTTAATCAGCACTGTCCTATATTAGACCCAGCAAATCCTCCATCAATCCGATAGTGTCCCGAGTTAGTTTCTTCAAGTACTGTATGACCCTATAAAAATGGGAAAAATACATAATTTCATAATCAAACCAAAACAGCAACAGACTTTCTGTTGGTTTTATAATAAGGATCTAAAATACTTTTTTAGATCTCAGTTTCACCAAAGATGAGCAAAGTGGGAGCTGCAAAAAGATTCTGTCCATCCAGTGGATCACCAGATTTGGTGGATGAGTTCCCTGAGGAATATCTGTCTAGGGATTGTATATCGGTGACCTTGTGGTCAACTGAGTGAATTTTTCTATATTGAGCTTTTGCCACAGCCATGTGCAAAAACCCATGTAGAAGTGTCCAGATCAGGCCTCTCAAGTTTGGGACATTGTTTATGTGAGTTACAATAACTTCCTCCTCTATGGGGAGAATTGATACTGCCATGATGGCATTTGACGAATACAGTACAGACGCTCCCCAACTTAGGTTTTAGTTCGGTTCCGGACAGCCGAACGTAAGGTGAAAAAAAAAACGTAAGTTGTTACTGTATGTTCCAGTTATGTATGACATTCATACTGTACTATACATCCATAAATCCCATTACCGTATCTCATAAAACACCCCTAAATCAATTATTATAAACATAACACTGTAAAATAATATCAAATAATATCAACATTAATTTCAAATAAATTAAATTCAAGCAAAATAATTTCAAATAGATACATTTTAATCAAATTCGCTCATCAGATATCAAATATAACCTTTAACATGCTCTGTGATGCGATCTTTCTGCTTGTAAATGGTTCCGATGGTCGATGGAGCCATTTGGAAGAAACGTGCAACATTCACGTGTTTTTCACCAGCATCAATTTTCTTGATAATAGCCATCTTCATTTCTAACGAGATGGCTTGCTGCTTTTTCTGATTACCGCTATCACTAGTAGGCTTACGCTTCTGACGAACCATATTTGCTTAGGGTTACAAAAGTCCACAAAACAGTGTAAACACAAAGATCACAGAGACGATGTCTTAACACAAGGGTAACACGCGGTGAACTGGGAAGAAGGAGGGGCACGTTCAGTCTGTCGTTCATAAACAATGGACACAGCATCATGCGTAAGTAGGGTATTACATCAGCGTACCACGTAGGCACCTCATATTACAGGGAGCACGCTAAACTCAAAATTTGACATAATTTTTTTTTTTTTTTTAAACGTAAAATCAAAAAATATGTAAAACGAATCAACATAAAGCGGGAAGTGTCTGTACTCACTTCTTCACAATATCAGAATCAAAGTTTTAAGCACTTTTCTACCTCACCTGTGCCCAAGAGCCATGTTAGATATCGTGTTACACCACTTGTGATATACTTCACAAGTTTTGGGACCGTCAGAGCACAATTAAAATGTCTAAAATGCTAAAAGTAATTCAGGGACGCTAGAGAGGTGCCATGCCATACCTGTGGTCAATTCTGCTATCAAATTAAAGGACTTAGTAGGTTAAACATGCAATAAGTGCCTCAAAAATGCCAATATTAAATGAAAATGTATTGCAATATTCACAATTCAAATGATTTGAAAGGTGACAGTTTTTAGGATTAATTTATAAGATGTGTCTGTGGGGCCATGGTAAATTTTCATATATTGCCACAAAAGAAGAAGCCACTGTAATTTAAATATGCATTACATAAGTTCAGAATTGCGGGAGCAGTGATCTCATTGAATTTCATAAAAATCCATGAATTGGGAGTGCTGTGGAACTCGCTGACAAAATGTACAAATATAAGGTCATGATAACAGGCTCAAAGATCAAAGCGCTATCCGCCCCTTTGTACGAATGAGCTCATGGACGCCATGATTAAATGGTGATCGCTATGAGTGACAGGGAAGTGAGCATATGCCGTCTCTCCTGCCCATGAGAGTTCGGCCAATTCGCTCCCATAGTCTCCCAGCCACAGGCGGCGGATAGCGCTTTCCCTCCAAGCGTGTTAGACCACGCCCAAATATGCATGGCGCCACAGCTCGGAAAGAGGCGGATAGCTAGCATCGCACGTCACAGAGGGGGCATGTGCATGTTTTTGCCACTCCCTGGTCAGTGGTGGTCATGTGATAGGGAAGACAATACCTGATGGGTGAGAATTGTATACTGTATGAATAAATTAGGGAGAAAATGGGTGGGAAATCCAAAAAAAGTGCTTTTTATTCTATGTTGTATTTTTTTAACAGTGGAGATTGCACCCCAATAATTAGAGGTGTACATTTTATAATGTGTAGGTAAACTATAGGCAGACATACACGTGTGATTTGATGCACAGTATCATTTATAGTTGTTGATAAACTCTAATGTTGAAGTGCTGATTTATCTTCAGACTGAGTGAAGATTAAATCTGTGATCCACTGGTACAACAAGCAACAGCTGTAAGATACAATATGAAAATTTTGACTCAATGTGCACATTTAATTATTGTGTGTGTGTGTGTGTGTGTGTGTGTGTGTGTGTGTGTGTGTGTGGTGGAATTATAGGTTGAAGGTACTTATGAGGTTAGTTTTATCTTTGAAGATGCTTTACCATTCACCACATACAAGTTTAGGGTTCGCTGCAGCGCTTCTGAAGACAAACCAGTGATGAGTAACTGGAGCGCAGAGTTCATGGCTGAGACTCCTGGTGCAGGTCAGTTCTCAGACACTAACAGTAACAAAATAGATGTGTTTCTCTAATATTATCTTTTCTACACAGTAGGATATTTCTGTACATTGTTTTGTATTTATTGTCTTGGACACAAATAATGACCTGCTTTCTAGTGGCCAATTTAGTGGCTGTCTAGCACGACCTCCTCACAGAGCTTACTGATGCCAAATAAGTGGTTAGCACATAAGATACATGACTGTCCTTACTGTAAATAACATGATGATGGGATTTTATATCTTGCCTGACTTGGAAATATCTGGATCTAGGATGGATCAGGAATGGTTCTAGTGATATTGCATTTTAACCTTTAGAGCTCACTGAGCTTTCTTTATTTCACTGTATTCACTAACTGCGAGTTAGAAATCAGATATATTAGAATATACCACTCTAGAGTTTAGTAAAATATTATATTCTTATATATAACAATACAAATCAAGATTCTAACTTCTGTTGACCTGTTAGAAATAAGGCAAACAAGTTCAGATGGGATTCTAATGTGCACAAGGACAACATTATAAACTATAATCATAATACAGTGGTACCTCAGTTCTCGGACGCTTTGGCGGTTGAATAAATCAGAATTCGAACAACAAATCCAGGATTTTTTTTGTCTAAGAAGTCGAACAAACTTCGGAATTCGAACTTGAAAAATGCACGAGAAAAAACGAGCCCGAGGGTGACGAAAAGTGCGCGACTTCCGGAAATCGGTCTCTTTTGACTCTACTCGACCACTGAGTGCTTGTGGATGTGCTTGCTCCTATTATACAAAGTACAGTATACCGTGTTTTTTTTTTTTGTTTACTCGATTAGATGATCTAATAAACATGTCGCCAAAGAAAGCTACTGAGAAAAGGTCAGTTGTGCGGAAAACTGCTGCGTTTAAGAAAGAGCTGATAGCTAAGCATGAGTCAGGCGTGCGTGTTACTGATCTTGCTAAGGAATATGGCACGGCTAAATCAACGATATGTGCGATCCTGAAGAACAAAGAGAGTGTTAAAGCGCTCGAATCCTGAAGGGTTCCACTTTAAAGCAAGTCGAGGTTGGTTTGAAAATAAACAAAAAACGAAAAAAGACACAATAAATTAATATATGAAGAATTTTTGCGTGTTTGTCCTGTTGTTTCACATTTAATATACTATTTGATATTATGAAATAGCATTATGTTTCAAAAAGATAGTTTTCTAGCATCTTGGAACAGATTAAAATTGCTTACATTATTTCAGTGGTTCTTAACCTGGGTTCGATCGAACCCTAGGGGTTCGGTGAGTCAATCTCAGGGGTTCGGCGGAGGTCAAGACACACACCTGACTCATATTCATGACAACACGCCCTGCTTGGCCATCACTGGCTGCAGGAAATTTGGTGTGCTCAGTTGTCGACGTGTGACTGTTGTGATGGTACGTCGTGCGATTTCTTTCTCAATGTTTTAATCCATACTATGTTGAGCAAAAAAAGAAAGTGGTCGGACGAATATGTACAATATGGATTCATATATATAACGGAACGTGATGTGAGTCGGCGTCCTATCTGCATGATTTGCGAAGTAGGATAAACGCCCCCGCTGACTGACGTATACGTACATGTATACGTGTATATAATATCAATAAATACATATTCAATACTATAAATGCTTATAATAACAATTACACATTCAAAAATAATGCATTAGATGTAAATAAAACATAAATACACACACCGATGCGCACCTCATATAAAAATGTAAGTAGTTGTGATGGGGGGAGTTCATGCATTGTATTGGTTTTGTTCTTTGAACACAGTGATGTTAATGCACAGTTCATTTTGGTGCCCCAGTAAAAACATATACCTATGTCTTGAATTTGAAAAAAAAAAAAAAAAAAAATTTATTTTTCAATAAAGAAGGGTTCGGTGAATAAGCATATGAAACTGGTGGGGTTCAGTATCGCCAACAAGGTTAAGAACCACTGCATTATTTGTAATGGGAAAAGCAGATTTTTAATTCGAACAAATCGGAATTCAAACAGCCTTCCGGAACGGATTAAGTTCGAGAACCAAGGTACCACTGTGGTTATTTACTAGATGTATTTTGTAGTGATCTGGTCATGAATAATTTGAACATACTCTGTTGTAACTACTTCTTCAGCTCCGGTGGGAGTGCTTGATCTTTGGAGTGACTGTGATTTAGATGCTTTCAACTGCACCATTCTGTGGAAGGTATGCTTGTACATAGAGCATAATCAGAGCCATGCAACAATATATTAATGCTCAATCACACATTGGAATACACTGTAAAAATTCTCTTTTTGGTAACCCATCATTTCATCATGTTTTGCACCTCACATGTTCAGGAGATGCCCAAGCAGCAGGCAAGAGGCAACGTGGAGAACTATGTGGTGACCATGACACTGAACAATGGTTCTGAATTGAACATTAACAGATCAGTGTATACGTCTGTAGAGAAATGTGTGCAGTGTGAACTGGACAGGAGAAAAGAACCATCAGACTTGATTTCACATGCTCAACATCTAAAATGTCCTCAGCAACAAAACTGTTTACATTACTATGCACTCAGAATTCCATTTAATGAGATGAAAGGCATTGGAGTGACTGCAAACACAGCATTCGGAAAGTCAAATCCAGCAATTGTTGCATTACCCAGAACTGGTGAGTCATAGTAGTATTCAATCGTTTCATCTACAGAAAATAAGTGAGATTCTCAGTTAATTATTATGGGGTGTTTATGTACAGAGATGGTCTCAGGTGCTAATATATGTATTGCCATACTCAAATTGTAAATAAATGTTTGAATTTAAAATGTTGCTGTTCCTCAATAGTCCTACAGGTGACATAGTTCTAAACTATTCTTGGCAGGCAGCGCCATAGACATATACATTTGCTTTTTACCCTGTACATTTAATAGGTCAGAATGTCCGCCATGAGAAAATTACATTACAATTAAAATCATGATTTATCGTTAAATAACGGATTTTTCAGACTATAAGGCGCACCTAGTTAAGGCGCAATAAGTGAAACAAAAGTCAGATAAGTCAAACATGATTCAAATCATTCACAATAACTCTCTTCATTGTTCAGTTGTAAAAATATAAAACAATAAACTCACTTTTTCAGTTCATTCCTCTTCCACAAATCCATCAAATTATTCATCTTCAGTGTCCGAGTTTAACAGTTGCGCAAGTTGGACACAAAACCAGGATCCCTCTAACTTACAACCCGTTGACATCAATATCTAGTGGTTGGAGTTCTTTGGTTAATGCACCCGGAATGATGGCAAACTCTGAATTTCAGGCAGTGCTGTAGTGGTGGGCTCACGCCATGTATCCACTTGTTTTAGCGGCTTGAGTTGCGTGTACTGACTTAATTTGGTCTACTTTATAGTTGATCAACGTAAATTTCTGCAACTTTGTAAATAAAAAGCGGAGATGAAGTGCTACATAGTTTCAAAGCCGCACCCTCCCCACGCTCCGCGTACCTTGGTCGCTTCGCTGCCATTGTGTACTCACTTATTTTTTGACCACTACAGCACTGATTACAGGAATCGCTCACTTTTCACGGTTAATGGGGCCAAGGACCCCTCTCCCCGCGCACGCGACTGCCGATTTCCGCAAAGTAGAATCATCCCCCAACTAATGTATACGTACATGTACATAATATCAATAAATACATATTCAACACTATAAATGCTTATAACAACAATTAAACATTCAAAAATAATGCATAAGATGTAAATAAAATTTAAATACACACACAGATGCGTACCTCACATAAAAATGTAAGTAGTTTTGTTGGGTTGTTTTTTTGCTTTTGTTTTTTTTTTTTGGGGGGGGGGTTGCATAATTGGCCCTGTTTTGCAGCATTTTCCTCAACTTTTCCCCTATTTTTCTTTTATTTCCTTATTTTTCAATTTTTTTTTTTTTTTGAAGATTAAAGGATTTTAATATCTTATATTCCGAAAAATGTGGTACATATTTAATTCCCCTTTAATAACCTTTCAATCACAACAAATAAAGAAAAGCTCCCTTTTCTGAAACAAAATTACGGTGATTCACATCCAGTCCTTAACTAATAGTTTAAGATAAAACTAAGGAGTATGGCCCATGCTCTACCATCTTTATTTAAATGAAGTGGGTTGGTGTATGTTCAGGGGTAAATTAAGTTCAATTTGAGCACAGTCTGTTTCATAATGGTGGCGAGGTCTGACTTTGATATATATTGTTCATTTTTGTCCTCGATAAATGCCATTAGTGATACTAAAATAACAGTGTCATAGAATGACAGTAAAGCACTGCACACTATCTTAAAATCTGACTAATTACTTGTGTACTAAACCTGATAATGAGAAACATGTGTTTAACAGGTTACACAATCTCAATACATGTATCATAAAACCATGCTTCATAAAACCTCTGTACTTTTCGTAATCCAGAGAGAATATTGCACCCACATTACTTACTGTCTATTGGTTTCGTAGGTCTGTTGCAAGGAATTAAAATGTTCGAGCTCAGAGGGAGGAGTCAGGAGTTAAATGTATCTTGGTCCAGGCTTTCGTTCTCCGACAGTGTGCAAGAATATGTGGTGCAGCTTAAACCAGTGGGACGACCTCACAACTTATGTTTGAACTGGTTCAAAGTTGACAAAAAACAGACATTTACTGTAATTAGAGGTAAGTGTGTGTGTGTGTGTGTGTGTGTGTGTGTGTGTGTGTGTGTGTGTGTGTGTGTGTGTTCAGACCTTAAATAATGCATAGAAACCACAAAAACTACAGTTTTACTTTTGGACTACTGTGAACCCAAAATGTACATCCTGATTGTGAAACAGTCCTTTGAAAAATCACCCCCTTTCAAAATATTCAAATTTCTGGCTTTGGAGCTGAATGGAAATGAAGACACAGACAAAAATATATATTTTCCACCTCTATTTATTACTGCAACTTATAACAGCCAGGTAAATGATGTAAGGGAAGCAATTCACTGAGAAAACAAACATCTGAGATGGTTAAAGGTTCAGCCCCATATACTAGTATATGTACTTTAATTACAGTCATGAGTCTGTTGGGACACTTCTCTATGAATTTATACAGGGAGACTGTGCAATATTTGCCCGCTCTTCTTTATACTACTGCTCAAGCTCATTATAACTGGCTGGTGACCATTGGTGGACTGGAATCTTCCATATTCAACAGTTTAAGTCTGTGCTCTTACTGGGTGAAGCAAGGACATGAACCTTCTCCCTCCTTCTGTGTGGTCAACTTTTGATCATTGTCAGATAGGAAGGTGAACCTTCGTCCCATTGACAATATTTTGGGCAGTGGGTCTTCCTTAAGAATGTGGTGGTGTTTTGCTGCATCCGTTTTTCTTTTATCTTGACAACTGTCCAGTCCTTGCTGCAAACATCACCACAGCAAGATGCTACAACCATGATTTACAGTAGGTGTGGTGAATATCTGGAAGTTAAGTTGTATTGTTTTTCTATCATGTTGAGGCCAGAGTTACCAGAAGACCTTTTCCCATTTGGCCTCAGAATCTTCAAGGTGACTTGATGTGGTCTTTCTCGAGGATTGACTTGTTCACTGCAACCCTCTTATACAAGCCAGATTTGTGGAGCACTTGTGATATTGTTGTCACATGCACAGAATGACCACTCTTTGCCAATAATTCTTGTAACTGCTTCAAAGTTACCAGAGGCCTCTTGGTAGCCTCTCTGACCAGTTTTCTCTTCGTCCTTCCATCAAGCTTGGAGGGCCGCCCTGATACAGGGAGGTTCCCAGTAGTTCCGAAAACTCTCCACTTCTTTATTATAGACTTTACTGTGCTCCGAGGGATTGATAAAGCTTTTGAAATAGTTTTATATCCGTCCCCTGACTTGTGCTTTTCCACAACTTTATCCCTGAGATCTCCTGACAGTGCCTTGCCACCCATAGTTGAATAGCTTGTCTATGTTGCTCTGTTGTACTAAAAGAGATATAAATGTTTGAGGATTAATGTGTCTTTAAAGTGATATAAATTAAGCATTATGTTAATGCAAATGTAGCCAGTTTACTTGATGCATTAAATGATTTGAAAAGTAGAACTTTTTATGCAGTTTTTCTCCACAGAACTGAATGAGGTAAAAAGTCAATTCTATGTACTTGCACATTAATATAGCCACTAAGCTGTATGTTTCGTTGGCTCGCCAAATACAATCTGAATCACCTGGCTCTTCCAATTTTTTAATGCTATTAATATCTTAAAATGTAACAACATGAGATTGGGATTGTTTACCATATAACATTTTATTGTAAATATACTTTTAAAGAGGGAAACAGATTCCAACTGCCAAGTGTCCTCCATCCTCAGTTTGAACTGCCGAGTCCTCATTTTATATCCGTGCCATCGGGGAAGAAAAACTCCACTGAGGTGGTTATTGAATCTGTTTATTCAGTACATTCAGATCATCAGCTGACTTTATTTTACATTAATATATTAGAGCGTACAACACTTTTTTTTTTTTTTGGCCAGTCAGTGTACACACAAACACACACAAACACACACACACACACACACACACACACACACACACACAGGTATATATGTATATATGTATATATATATATATATATATATATATGTGTGTGTGTGTGTGTGTGTGTGTGTGTCTTTGGCCTTTGGGACCATCCATAAAGTAGTATGTATACACGGCCCAGGAGGGTTATGTGTGACTGATTTGTGTACGTGTGTATGAATAGGAGGGGGGGGTCGTATACGTACGTGTTATATCCGCTTTATATGTACAGTATATGTATTATATAACATTTTCAAACATATACGTGCTTCTTTGGCCCAGCAAGCAGGGCGTCGGATTCTTGATCAGCTGACCAGAGTTCAAATTCTAGCTAGGGACACATTTTTCTCTTGTGTTAATTATTTATTTTCACATCTGCCTTTTGTTATTCCATTTCCGTTTTTTAGACAGAAAATCCCTCGCTGATATCGAGCTGTAACAGAATTTAGAGAACCAACATGTGACTTAAAACTAAGCCTGCATACTGTTCGCTGTATTTTGGTCGACCCTTTTTTCAGTCAGTTTCCATTCCATTTGACTTGCACTCGCAGGTAAGTCAACCACGAAATATTAAAACACGCAGTGACAGAAAAAAAAAGTAACGAGCCTTATTGTCTGGGAGGGATATAGTCCGGATAAGCCGCGTTTTGTCTCAAAAGCTCCGGTGGAACGCATCACGTATGCTTTCGAGCCTATCCAACGGAATATCACCAACATTAGTCCAAGAACCCCGGCTGAATCTGACGCCGAGAGTGATAATAGGGATATTGACAGTGATCACGATATTTACAGTGATCACTGACATGCCGGTGAACATGACCAGATCGGCAATTTTATGTGCACTTGTGACAATTGTACTCCATTATCACAAATGCCTCGCTGCCAGGACGCCCCGCTTGACCATCTCTTTCAAGTTGAATTGGAGCTGACCTGCATAAGAAACCACAGACTGTTTCCAATGTGGTGCCTTGAAAGGGATATTTTAAAGGTGGCCATGGTCTCTATGAGAGATGTCCATGCTGAAACCGTTGAACACTCCATAAATAGTCGGTAGGTTTACAGATCAAGTCAGAATTGTCATGTTATTATCTATGGTTGTCATGTTGTTGTCTATGGTTGTCTAATATTCCATACCTCTGTGTGTACAGCCTGGAGAGCTCGTTTTTCCGTCCTTCGCTTACGTGCCAATACTGTATTACTTTGCAGTGTGCTTGGTCTGTCAGTGCTTGTAATATCATATGCAGAAAAGACAAATACGGTCGGAACTGATCCTGGTTTCAATAGGTCCCACACCATAGGACCAGTTTCGTCGGATTTGTATGTGTATACATAAGCTTCTGTCCTGAAATGGGCACTGCAAATGTGTGCGCTTTCATTCACTGGTGGGTCGGCACGTTTCAATGCACTGAGCCAGGCTTTCAATAACTTGTTGTTGCTTAAAGGCAGCCGGTGAAAGTGCACGCCATTACGTTTCTAATAGCTGTTTGTACATCCCGGTGTGATACAATGATGACCGATACTTAAGGGCTTTTTATTATTATGCATTGACGCGTTGCTAACCATTGTGATATTTACACAAGTTCACGACCACCAACCCAGTGACATCACAGGAAATGGCCGGGGACCAATGGCAGCTTACATGGTCTCACACCGCGAATTTCAAATTTGATTTACATTATTATCAGGGCGATTTTCAACTGATCAGCTGCAAAAACATGATGTTGAGGACCAAATAAAGCGAGACAATGTTACATGTTACATTGTGATGTGTTTCATTTCCCCTTTAATTCTCGTACACTATTCCAGAAAAGCATGTTCCCCAGGGACCCCCCCCCCCATCATACCGCGCCCACCAAGAGGGGGAACCGCACTATTTGAGAAGCACTGCATTAAATGTATGCCTATGTACACTACAGCCGCTATCGTTGTATGTGTACATAAGGGGGGGAGGGGTCGATTTTGCCTTGTTTTATGCGTACATGGATGGTCCCTCTTCTAGACCAGTGGGTCTTAACCTGGGTTCGATCGAACTCTAGGGGATCGGTGAGTCAATCTCGGGGGTTCGGCGGAGGTCAAGACACACACCTGACTCATATTCATGACAACACGCCCTGCTTGGCCATCACTGGCTGCAGGAAATTTGGTGTGCTCAGTTGTCGACTTGTGACTGTTGTGATGGTACGTCGTGCGATTTCTTTCTCAATGTTTTAATCCATACTATGTTGAGCAAAAAAAGAAAGTGGTCGGACGAATATGTACAATATGGATTCACATATATAACGGAACGTGATGGGAGTCAGCGTCCTATCTGCATGATTTGCGAAGTAGGATAAACGCCCCCGCTGACTGACGTATACGTACATGTATACGTGTATATAATATCAATAAATATATATTCAATACTATAAATGCTTATAATAACAATTACACATTCAAAAATAACGCATTAGATGTAAATAAAACATAAATACACACACCGATGCGCGCCTCATATAAAAATGTAAGTAGCTGTGATGGGGGAGTTCATGCATTGTATTGGTTTTGTTCTTTGAACACAGTGATGTTAACGCACTGTTCATTTTGGTGCCCCAGTAAAAACATCTACCTATGTCTTGAATTTGAAAAAAAAAAAAAATCATATTTTATTTTTCAATAAAGAAGGGTTCGGTGAATAAGCATATGAAACTGGTGGGGTTCAGTATCGCCAACAAGGTTAAGAACCACTGCACTAGACTTTACACATATTTCCTTTATTCACAATAAATTTATAATTAGCTATATCTCAGCGATTCTATTTATATATACTGTTTAGGAAAGGCAATGATAATTTCTAATGGAATTAGTGTGATCTGTGTTTATACACTACTTGTGTACAGTATTTATTTCAGTACTTTTTATTGATTAGGATCAGCAGATGGATTTTGACCCTCCCAATATGGCGCACGTGTTTACTTAGGCGTACAGTATGTGCATATGATAACCGTTAAATTTCTACGTCATTCAGTTATGTGGTTTGTTTTTATTCCTCAATCCTGCGTTTAAATAACATTTCTAAAGCTATTATCCATGTTTTCTCTCTCCATCGCTCTGTCAGTGAGAGCATCATGTTGGTCTCATCCCAATTAAAATCTGAACACTTGAACATTAACTTTACACATTTATATGTTTTACTGACTTCAATTAAAATACTTGGAGTTTTGTTGTGTGTTGAAGGTATGACGTTGTACCGACTTACACTGTGCGAAGTCAGGATTCCCCGGTAATCTCCTCGGTTTCCTTCAGTCGGATATCTTATAAACAAAGAGCAACCTCAGCCTGTACCGCTTTCTCGTCCTCTCGCTTTACGAGCGCCCCTCCCCCTCAGACAAGTGTGAAGCTACGACGCATGCGCAATGCGAGCCGCGCTGGAGACAGGCTGCCAGAGCCTCAGAGCCTATGGAGGAAGCAGGTGTTGGGCCCCACTATGCAGTAGATACTTTATGCTTTGGAGTCTTGTCTTTATTTTTATTATTTTTTTTATATCTTACATGATCTTGATATGAAGTCAAGTCATAAATTTTCTAGTATTTATAGTTTCTGAGCCTCTAGTTCTCAAAAATCAATATTACTTTCAAAAAGGGGTGAATCAATTCTGAGTGGGGTTTTCATTCTGTATGTATCTGTGTGAAATTACGGTCAAGAAACTTAATGGCTGGGTGTCAAACTTTTTCACGGAAAGCTGCGTCAATAAATTTAAAGATGATTGAGGGACGACTGATTACCGAACATCTACCTTTATTCCAACAGAACAAGTGAAATCTACATGGCAAAACAACTAATTTAGGCATTTGTCCTCTTCTTCTTTATTTACTTGAATTACCTGACGGCGCTTAACGGTGACAAGCTAGCATAAAATCTTTCTTGAGTCAGGAATGATAAACTGTTTACAGTCAGCCTTCTATGGGGCAGTGGTGGTCTAGTGGTATAAGGCACTGGATTGCTAATCTAAAGGTTGGGGGTTCGAGTCCCACTCTCCACAAGGTTGTCACTGTCCCCCCAGTGCAGCTAACTGGGTTATCAAAGGCCGGCCATGTCTCTCACTGTCTATGGTCTAACCATTGCTGAGTTTCGACAAGTGTCGGCTGCAAATCTGTCAGCGTGTTTCCACCCTGCGATGGCCTGGCAAGCTATCCAGGGTGTACTCTGCCCTCGCCTGGAGTTGGATGGGATGGGCACCAGCCTCACTGCGACCCTAATTAGGATGAAGCGGTTACAGAAAATGAACTGAACTGATGAACAGTCGGCCTTTTACTTACGAAAACCTCTGAATACAAAAAATCCAGGTTACGAAAAACATTTCCCGAAATTTTCGTCCTCTGTATACGAAACAACGTCTTCTTACGAAAAGCGCCAAACGCGCCATTCAAAAATTCAAACGCGCCATTCAAACATTCAAACGCGCCATTCAAACATTAAACCGCACTATTCAAACATTCAAACAATGAGTGAGTTGCTCTCTCATTCACCGTCTCCCAACATCCCGCTCCACTGGCCTCCCATTGGCCAGGAGGGACCTGAACTATACCCATTCCTGTACCCATACTTCCTGTTTGTCACTTCTTGTTTGTCACTTCCTGTTTGTTCGTGAAGCAGAGTTGAACAGGACTGTTGGCTCATGAGTTTTTTTGAGAGTGATCATTGCAGTTTTATATTTCGTTATTCATCATGGATCCCAAGAAAGTGATTCCCGGTGACACCGAAAAGAAGAAGCGGGCTCCGTTATCAATCGAAGTGAAGCAGGAAATACTAAAAAAAATATGAAATTCGGATGCAGTTGAGCGAAATCGCAAAGGAGTATGGCTGAAACCCCTCTACAATCGGGACAATATTGAAGCAGAAGGAGACCTTAAAAGCGGAGATACAGTGACGGAGGCAATTATTTCGGAACGATATTGAAGCAGAAGGAGGCATTAAAAGTGGAGATACAGTGACGGAGGCAATTATTTCGGAAAAATCAACCGCCATATTTAAGGACCTCATGAAGGGGGGTGGGGGTGGTGGTGGTGGTTCTTCAGACCAGCAACCCCCGGACTTTAAAGCGTCGCATGGGTGGTTCAAGAGATTTAAAAAAAAGCTAAATAATTTTCTTTTACTTTTAATACATATTTCATACATATTTCATACAAAATTGGCATACTTCTATAATTTTTAAAGGGTTTATGGGGTAGTATTAGGAGCCTTGGAACGAATCATGCGTTTTACATGTAAAATGCACCTCTACTTTCAAAAACTCCAGGTTACGATAAAGGTACTGGAACGGATTAATTTTGTAAGTAAAGAACCGACTGCACTTCAACTTTGCTGCTGCCACCAAGTGGAAGGATGATGAAAAAAGGTTCGTGGTAAGGGTTGATGCAAAGAATGTACGATAATCATATTCATTTAAAGCTTTTGCAAGCCACATAAAATTAATTTGAGAGCTGAATTTGGCCTACTAGCCTGTTTGACACCTGTGTTCTGGGAGGCTATATTTTGACACACTATATTTATCCCATAAATGAAATTATTTCCTCTGCTTTTAACCCATCTAAAGTGCCTTGCACAAGGGCACTTCGGCCATTATGTGGAGGAAGGGAAGGTGCAGCTTACTCCTCCATCGCCACACTCGGGAATCAAACCAGCAACCTTTTGGTCCAAAAGCCACTTCTCTAACCATTAATACAGTACGATAACCTCCTGTTATTCGCGGGGGCTGCATTCTGCCCCTTCCCGCGGATCCTGAAAATCCGCAAATTGTTGTTGTGGCTTTATAACCCAATGTACAGTATTACATGCACTAAAATATATTTCTTAAACACATTCTATAGACAGTCTTACTCATTAATACAGTAATAATTTAGTAAAATATAGTAATGATTAAGTAAAGACTTTTTAATTTTGTACTGTGATAATATTTATGAATAAATAAAGCGCTTAGGCTCCTTACCAGAAGCTAGAGAAGATGCAGGGCGTTTGAGTGGAATCATAGGGCTTAAATAATAATTAAAAACACACTAAAAATATGAATTCACAATTCAAGCAATCACATTGATGTGCGAAGGAGAAAAAAAGAGGCATACGCATCATCTGCAACCAATCAGCAGGAGGTAGAAACAAAAACTCTCAGCCATTGGCTTCATTTGAATCACGTGCCAGTAACTTCCAGAGCTGCCGCTAATCCGTGAGCATGTATGGCTACGACCAGTGAACCGCGAATGGGCGGGGGTTACTGTATATGGTACTGTCTGTCTGTCTTCCTTTCGTCTTTTTCCCTTTTTACTCGGGAGTCGCCACAGCAAATCATCTGAGTCGTACGTTTTGATTTGGCAGAGGTTTTTACGTCGGATGCCCTTCCTGTCACAACCCTTTTTAGCAAGGGACAGAAACACGCTGACGGCTTTGCAGCTACTCTTTACGAAAGTCAGCAATGGTTCTTTTACATGAACCTCTCACCATAGACAGTGAGAGACATGGCCCGCCTTTGATAACCCAGTTAGCCGCACTGGGGGGGACAGTGACAACCTTGTGGAGAGTGGGACTTGAACCTTCAACCTTTGGATCAGCGATCCAGCACCCTATACCACTAGACCGCCAATACGGTACTGTATATATCTTTAAAAATACTCTACGGCTGCACCAGCTGCAATCATTGGTTGTTTGTTTGCTTGTTTTAATTTAATAGAATTATGCGGAAAAAAAAAAAGTTAAAGGAATATATTTTGATGAATTGTTTTTGGTGTGATTGAGTAAGACTCAAGTAAAACACCATCATATTTTGGCTGATCATTTTCTGGCTCCAGGATTTTTCAAAAAAATTCTCTCTCTCTTTCTCTCTGAGTGAAATAGGATATGAAGTGTGGTATTACAGCAGGCCCAGCAGGGGGTGCTGTGTACTTTGTCCCTTTTTTGGTAGAGGTTTGTGCTGTCTGACTTCCCTCGTCCTTTTTTGGTTCTATTTATTTATTATTTTTTTATATAAAATTATCCATATTATAATTACATTTTTATCTGTGTGGTACAGTGGCACAGCAACATTTTTTTTCTTACTGCTCCAGCATCCTCAGTTCAATAATAAGAAAAAAATATTGTCCATGATTTTTGTTTGAATTTCCTCTCACTGTCTTCCAAAATCGCTGATGTACCCGTTTTTTTTTTTCTCAGCAAAGGACATCACAACAAAACTCTACGTATTTGGGAACCTTTGCTCCAGTCTGTGCCTCATATTTCGTCTTTGTCTCCATCTTCAGGTCAATTGTTAAACTTCACGGCCTACAATGTGTCTCTGTTTGCAATCATCAACAACCACAGCTGTTTACTCAAGTCAGAAATTGCCTACACTGTGGAAGGAGGTATAATTTACTTCGTAACAGCACTTTATTTGTATTTTGTATGTAAACATAAATAAATAAACAAATAAATTATTTTTCCCCCCTCATTTTGTTGATCTGTATGAGATAGCTGTGACTTGTGATCCCACAAAGCTGAGTTTATAATTCTGATCCTTTTTGGATTCATATTTATATCATGAAATTTACATTTTTGCTTCAGCACATGATTTCAGAATCAGGCATCCTGAGATTCTGATGATCTCTCGTTTTCTTTTTTTCCCCCCAAGTACCTCCAGCGGTCAGAGACTTTCAAGCTACAGCTATCACTTCCCTGAGTGTAACCCTGACCTGGACGCCTATTCCCCTTAATGAGAGCCAGGGACGGATCTTACAGTACCTCGTGGGCATCGCAAATGATGTAGCTGGTGAGTACATCATTGTGTAAAACCCAGTGATTAATAAGAGGAGTGGACCGATCAGAACCAAGCCATTTTTCATTCACAGTCTCATCAGGTTATGTTAAAACCCAATGTGATCTTTATTAAGCACCAGATGTCTCTGATGTCACTTGGTGGAGTAATGATTAATTTTATTTTGTTCCGATCTGATACATATAACAAATTAAAAATACCAACAGACTTAAACATACATCAATTCAGACCACGATATTGTACATACAGTCCAACAAGTACCAGAATAAGGAGCATTATAATTATAAGGATCAACTTATTTTCATATTCTATGTCAGAAAGCATTCAATGCAAAAATGTTCATGTTATTTTAACCATTGCAAAAAATTAATAGGCTGGATTGAAAAACACGTGTATTACTTAACTTAAAATTTAACCATCACATCAACCTAATAGACTATAATGTAAATATTTATTCATTCAATTTCTGAACCACTTAATCCTAACTAGGTTCAGAAAATGAATGAATGGATGAATGAATAAATGGAATGTATGAATGGAAGGCTTGCGCCCATCTCGGCCAACTCTGGGCGAGGGCAGAGTACACCCTGGACAGCCCTCAACTAACTTTAACCAATAATCATCTTTACATTGTAGCATATTGCTATGACAATACAATGGACTCGAAGTTTTTGGGTCAATAGTCGGATTTTTCTGTCTTTTCCGCAGTGTACAATGTGAACAGCAATCAACGCAGCCTCCAGCTCTCTAATCTCAATCCTGAGCAGCACTATGAAGTGTGGATTAATGCTAAGACTAGTGCTGGAGAGGGGAAGAGGACAACCGCCAGATTCACCACCACCTCCTCAGGTGCGTCTTCCCCCTTAAAAAACGTATTTATAATTTTTGCATATCAGTGAATGATCAAATAGACTAATGCTGTAGGGAAGCACGGAGGCGTAGTAGTTAGCACGCACAGTTTCTGGGTTTAGTCTCGGCCTCGTTTCAATGTAGAGGTTGCATGTCGTCACCGTGAACCCCCCCCCACACACACACACCCCAGTTTGTGTTGATTCACTTCGTTTTTAGTCCCAAGAAATGCACATTAGGCTGATGGCTCTGATCAATTATATTTACATGTCACCACTTTCTGTGATGCGTGCTATGTAGTACACACATTCGGTCAAGAAGTACAAGCATTTGTCCTGTTGTACCGGGACAGTATGTGAGGCACATTCTGGAGAATTTTACATACTGACATTAGTCAACATCCTGTCTGCGGAAGAGATGGCTGGGATGGACGGGGCGACTGGTCATGGGGAAGTTTACAAAGGTGTTTGCAGTGATTATTTTTAATGGATCAGTGTACATGTTTTGTTTATGTACAATAGAAAGACACTCCTAAATAATTATATCGCAAGCAAATCATGGACTGAGGGACACAGTGCGTAGTCGTGGGCTTTTTCGGGTGGCTTTAGCTGCCGGTCATGCTGATTCAGGATCTTCCTCTTTGTACAAGAACATAACATGTAGCCATTTTACTTACCTATAGGTTTATTTTTTATTAGGACACTCATTGTAAGAAATTATATCCAAGAAATTGTGTTTGCTGTTAGCTTGTTAGCATTCGATTTAACTGCACACGAAGAAGTCCACAGTTCAGATCTACTGCTCTCTCTCTCTATAGATATACACACACACACACACACACACACACACTAGTCCTTCTTAAAAATTAGCATATTGTGATAAAGTTCATTATTTTCTGTAATGTACTGATAAACATTAGACTTTCATATATTTTAGATTCATTACACACAACTGAAGTAGTTCAAGCCTTTTATTGTTTTAATACTGATAATTTTGGCAAAAAAGTAAAGAAAAACCAAAAATCCCTATAAAAAAATTAGCATATTTCATCCGACCAATAAAAAGTGTTTTGAATACAAAAAAAAGTCAACCTTCAAATAACATTCAATACTTGGTGGGGAATCCTTTTGCAGAAATGACTGCTTCAATGCGGCGTGGCATAGAGGCAATCAGCCTGTGGCACTGCTGAGGCGTTATGGAGGCCCAGGATTCTGCGATAGCAGCCTGAAGCTCATCCACAGTGTTGGGTCTGGTGTCTCTCAACTTTCTCTTCACAATATCCCACAGATTCTCTATGGGGTTCAGGTCAGGAGAGTTGGCAGGCCAATTGAGCACAGTAATAGCATGGTCAGGAAACCATTTAGCAGTGGTTTTGGCACTGTGAGCAGGTGCCAGGTCGTGCAGAAAAATGAAAATCTTCATCTCCATAAAGCTTTTCAGTAGATGGAAGCATGAAGTGCTCCAAAATCTCCTGATAGCGAGCTGCATTGACCCTGCCCTTGATAAAACATAGTGGACCAACACCAGCAGCTGACATGGCACCCCAGACCATCACTGACTGTGGCTACTTGACACTGGACTTCAGGCATTTTGGCATTTCCTTGTCCCCAGTCTTCCTCCAGACTCTGGCACCCTGATTTCCGAATGACATGCAAAATTTGCTTTCATCCGAAAAAAGTACTTTGGACCACTGAGCAACAGTCCAGTGCTGCTTCTCTGTAGCCCAGGTCAGGTGCTTCTGCCTCTGTTTCTGGTTCAAAAGTGGCTTGACCTGGGGAATGTGGCACCTGTAGCCCAGTCCACTGCTTCCACAGGTCCCCCAAGGTCTGGAATCGGCCCTTCTCCACAATCTTCGTCAGGGTTCGGTCACCTCTTCTGGTTGTGCAGCGTTTTCTGCCACACTTTTTCCTTCCCACAGACGTCCCACTGAGGTGGCTTGATACAGCACTCTGGGAACAGCCTATTCGCTCAGAGATTTCTTTCTGTGTCTTACCCTCTTGCTTGAGGGTGTCAATGATGGCCTTCTGGACAGCAGTCAGGTCGGCAGTCTTACCCATGATTGCGGTTTTGAGTAATGAACCAGGCTGGGAGTTTTTAAAAGCCTCAGGAATCTTTTGCAGGTGTTTAGAGTTAATTGGTTGATTGAGATGATTAGGTTAATAGCTCGTTTAGACTACCTGAACATGATATGCTAATTTTTTGAGATAGGAATTTTGGGTTTTCATGAGCTGTATGCCAAAATCATCAGTATTAAAACAATAAAAGACCTGAAATATTTCAGTTGGTGTGCAATGAATCTAAAATATATGAAAGTTTAATTTTTATCAGTACATTACAGAAAATAATGAACTTTATCACTATATGCTAATTTTTTGAGAAGGACTAGTATATATAAAATCTTCTTTTCCTTTCGGCTTTTTTCCCTTTCACGGAAGTCGCCACAGTGCTTCTCAATTATTTTCGGTCAGCACCCCCCCCCCCCCGAGGAAAAACATCCCCCCCCCAATATAAATAGTGTTATATGTCTAAAAATTGTTATAAGTAATCATCTGCATACACTGTATCCTTATTAGCATAATAAATCCTTATTATCATTTTGAATAAAAAAGGAATAAATATAGATCAACTTCTAACAAAGAATAACTTTATTAACAATTTTTTTAGGCTTTAAACAAAAAGATTTAAAATCAATTTGCCTGAAAGAAAAATGTATCCTTATTTAAAAACTATAAAAAATTTTTGACCAACAATTTGAACCATTTTATACTGAAAAATAAAATAAAATAAAATCAATAAATAATAATAAATTCAAATTGATTAGCAATATTAACTCAGGAGCACAATATATAAAACACTTTAACCCACATAACAAAAATGAATAAAATTGTTATTATTATTATTATTATTATTATTATTATTATTATTATTATTATTACTGCCACCTGCTGTAGTGGATGTAGAATTACACTTTATCCTCATACGCAAAAAAAAAAGCATGTTCCCTGGGGTCACACGCGCGCCCCCCTGGTATCGCCACTCCCCATTAGGGGGCGCGCCCCACTATTTGAGAACCACTGATATATAGGATTTTCTGAGTAGATCCTTCCGTAGGAGAGTGCTCAATACTTTTTGGTAGAGCAAATAAACAAAAATAAAAGGACAGGACAAAGACTTTCTATTGAAACTCCTTCTTCTATAATCACCTGAAGAGAGAGGATGGTTTCACCACCCCTCGAAACAGATCTGTAGTGATAAATGGAGTTTCAATAGAAAGTCTTTGTCCTGTCCTTTTATTTTTGTTATTTGCTCTACCAAAAAGTATTGAGCACTCTCCTACGGAAGGACATACTCAGAAAATCCTCTCTCTCTCTCTCTCTCTCTCTCTATATATATATATATATATATATATATATATATATATATATATATATATACACACACACACACACACCTTTCTGTACTCATTGATAAATCAGTGTTCTGTACTCCAATATAAATGTAGTCATAGTTATATCTTTTAAGATTTAACAATGTTTGTACACTGAAAATTTAATGGTGAGCTTCAGTCAACTGGACACACACTGAGCCACACACAGATCAGGCTTACACAGCAAAATCATTATCTAATTAAATGAAAAAATTGCCTGCTTCTTCTGCTCCAGTGAAGTGAAACAGCGTTGGCACTTAAGTCACAATAACTACAAACTGGACATTCAGCCATAGATAGACTTTTGTCCAATAACTTCATCTTTTGAAGGCTGTAAGCGACAATTACATCACATAAAGTGGTTCTCTCACAGTATGTCTGCTGTGCAGCATAGAAAAGTTGTCCTATTTGGCCCAGCTAATGTGTGCAGCAGTTTATTCTACACATAGTTACATCTGTTTTACTCCAATCAGCAGTATCGGCTGTTTTAAATCGCCCTGAGTTGTGATTGGGAGTATGAATGTTTGTGCCTGTGCTGGCTCTTCGATAAATTTATGCGCTGTTCAGGGTGTTCCCACCTTTACCCAGAGTTCGTTGACATAATATCCAGCCGACCTGCAACCGTAGTAGGATTTAGTGGTTTGACAACTAATGAATGAACTAATGTTCTCGTAGATTTATTGCAAATGTAAATTCTGCAGGTTCACTTTATTTAGCCTTTCAGTTGTCTTTCAGCAAGTGTTAATTACGATCTAATTACGGACACCAGGGTTAGCTTAGTATACAGGGGCCAGTGGTGGTCTAGTGGTATAGGGTGCTGGATCGCTGATCCAAAGGTTGGGGGTTCGAGTCCCACTCTCCACAAGGTTGTCACTGTCCCCCCCCAGTGCAGCTAACTGGGTTATCAAAGGTGGGCCATGTCTCTCACTGTCTATGGTGAGAGACATGTAAAAGAACCATTGCTGACTTTCGTAAAGAGTAGCTGCAAAGTCGTCAGCGTGTTTCTGTCCCTTGCTAAAAAGGGTTGTGACAGGAAGGGCATCCGACGTAAAAACCTCTGCCAAAGCAAACGTGCGAATCAGATGATTCGCTGTGGCGACTCCCGAGTAAAAGGGAAAAAGCCGAAAGGAAGACAGAGGGTAAGCTTAGTATACATCACATGACCATGAAGAACTTTTCTTATCAGACTGATTGGTAAAGTGGTATTTGTGTGTCAACTTCTAAGCACCAGGTCTATCTCTATCCCAAGTTCTCCACACTGTACTAATCATCTTTATGTTGTTGTAAATTGTGTTCATTGGATCGAGACAAATAACAAAACACAACGAAATTATTCTTCTACTGGAGAAGACACGTAGGTACCTTCTGTTGACAAGGATCGTCAGTGACTGGATGGACACACAATCCATCTTTTAAACCAGAAAACCGAACGAATCATAAATATTAAGATTTGTGGCCTTTGTTGAGACAAAAAAAAAAAAAATCAGATTGGTTGGGATAAAAGGCTTAATGAAATTCTTCATATTATACTGTATATGAAAGCGGCCTTTATTTCCTGTTAAAAAAAGGAATCATCAGCCTGGCTGATAGGGAATCTGACCAGTGATGGTCTGTCTCAATAGCAAAGGCCTATTTTTACTGTTCATTCAGTTCATTTTCTGTAACCGCTTCATCCTAATTAGGGTCACGGGGAGGCTGGTGCCCATCCCAGCCAACTCAGGGCGAGGGCAGAGTACACCCTGGACAGCTCGCCAGGCCATCGCAGGGCGGAAACACGCTGACGGCTTTGCAGCCTACTCTTGTCGAAAGTCAGCAATGGTTCTTTTACATGCCTCTCACCATAGACAGTGAGAGACATGGCCGGCCTTTGATAACCCAGTTAGCTGCACTGGGAGGACAGTGACAACCTTGTGGAGAGTGGGACTCGAACCCCCAACCTTTGGATCAGCGATCCAGCGCCTTATACCACTAGACCACCACTGCCCCCTATTTTTACTGGTTGAAATTAATGTAATTGTTTCATCATCTTTATTGTTATAATTTCTGTGTTGCCGTTGTTGATCTGTTCTGTTACTTTTTTGTGTGTTTTAGTTGAGGTTTGTTGTTATGTTTTGTTATTTTCAGTTGTGATTTCGACTTTAGGGCCTCTGTAGTAATTATGTTATTATTTTTGCTCTCCAGGGGGCATTATCAGATTAGTGGGGATCATTGTTCCGGTGTTTTTTCTCATCCCTTTGGTTTTAGTTGTGCGGTGAGTATGAAATATATTTCTTGTACTATTTTAATATTCTACGGTGAAATGAATAACCCTGGTAAAGATATCTGGATTGTATACATACATTCACTTGCTTCCCGGTCATATTTCTTTATATAATGATGTGCAATGAGGACATGTGATACCATTGTAATATCTGAACAAATATCACCTTCCAATTTTAAGGTGGTGTTTAAAGACCAAGCTCATGGAAACGTTCTACAAAATTCCAGACCCCATCAACAGCAGTTCGTTTAAACAGATGAGCAATCAGGTAAGCATGGATAGGAGTCTGTTAGAAATATTTTGTGTATTACGTATATTAAAATAAAATGCTTTGCTTGTATATCTGCTCTAAAATCTCAGAAAGGGGCTTGGAAATTCATTGCTCACGTACACATTATGACCAATGGTTTGCAGACACCTGAACTTCATTCCCATTTGGACTGTAATGAATTTCTCACATATGATTTGAATTTTTATGGTTCCACCAAAATTAGGATGGGGTTCCTTTTTGGACCTGGTTCCTCTCAGGGTTTCTTCCTCACATCAACTGCTGGAGTTTTTCATGGCCAGCCATTGTTGCCATGGGCGACGCTCTTTGGGGACGTGTAGGGCTTGGAGTAACTGTTTAAATTCTTTAATACTGTACTTTATAAAGTACTACTTTTACTGTGTAAAGCTGCTTTGTGACAATGTCAACTGTAAAACGTGCGATACAAATAAAACTGAATTGAAATTGGATTGAATTGAATGTATGAGTTGACACAAACTTCAGTTCAGTTCATTTTCTGTAACCGCTTAATCCTAATTAGGATCACGGCGAGGCTGGCGCCCATCCCATCCGACTCCTGGCGAGGGCAGAGTACACCCTCAACAGCTCGTCAGGCCATCGCTGGGCGGAAACACGCTGACGGCTTTGCAGCCTACTCTTGTCGAAAGTCAGCAATGGTTCTTTTACATGAACCTCACACCATAGACAGTGAGAGACATGGCCGGCCTTTGATAACCCAGTTAGCTGCACTAGGGGGACAGTGACAACCCTGTGGAGAGTGAGACTCAAACCCCCAGCCTTATGATCAGCGATCCAGCGCCCTATACCACCAGGCCACCACTGTCCTTGACACAAACTTGGGATCACAAAATGATATCGAATTTCTTTGTGCATAGCCCCAGGAGTTACTCCTCAATTTCCCTGGATATAAGTGGGGCCGGTGCCGTAGTGGTTAGGGAGCTGGGCTCATGATCGGCAGGTTGTGAGTTCAAATCCCAGTTAGAGCCCCACTGTGCTCAGACCCCTGGGCAAGGTCTTAACCACAAATGTGCCTCTGTTCACCCATCAGTATAAATGGGTACCAGTTAAAATACACTGGGAAGGTAACCTGCGATGGACGAGCGTCCCATCCAGGGGGAGTTGAACTCCTGGTCGCTTCATGCTACGGAAACTGGGGATAAGCACCGGCCTGATGAGCCACTAGGCTCGGGTGTAAAAAGCCCAACAGACTTTACCTTAGCTTTTACCTTCCCTGGATGAGCCAGTACAGTAATCCTGTTTCGCAGCACAGAGATCTGAATGTTTATTTTTGCGCTCGGGCAAAATGGTGGTCTTACAAATAAATTACTTTACTCCAGTCGGCTCAATAACTCACTTGACCTGACCACACACACCTCCAAGATCATTGGACGTGCTGAGGAAGATGTTTTGGATGGTCTGTTCACCTGACGTCACTCCTTGTGACCCCCACCGCCCCATGGGGCTACCTTTTAATCACAAGTGTATCCCAAAAACCTATAAGCCTTTATGGTTGCTATTCGGCAGGTGATAGTCATTGTTCCATTCGACATGAACCTTGGCAGCCTTTAAAAATCGCCTCCAGGTACATATAAACAATCACGGCCCCTGGATGATGTCATTTTTAAAACATGATGTAAAGAAACGCTGTCATGATTTTGTCAGATCAGTCAGAGAAGTGGTACGCTGCTCTAAATCCATTATATTAGGCATAGTTTGACAGTTACTGCAGTGCCCCAGTATGGCAACCATGCCATTTTAATGTTGTACAGCAGGGGTCCCCAAACTTTTTCCTGCGAGGGCCACATAAGGTTTCCCTTTTCTGATGGGGGGCCGAGGTCAGTTTGTAACAGAAAAAGTGTGATGATCACAGGACTGCCTAAACGTAAACATTTATTGTTTTCCAGTAAGCCATGCATAAACAAATATTAGTAATCCTTTGTGGGACCTTAACAGAAAAGTCAGGAAATTAAAAAAAACAAAACAAAAAAAAAAAAACGCTGCTTGCTATCAGTTGAGCGACCCAAAAGCTGCCTGAACAGACGACTGGTTCAGACGAGCCTGGCGTACAAATGAATTCTCCCGAACGGTCCACTTTTTAGCTTTGAGAGTTTGTCTACTTGCATTTGGCCTTGCAAGCGACCGTACTCGTCTTTGTGACGGGATTCAGAGTTTCGGCGCAGATTGTATTCTTTGAATACCGCCACTGCCTCTTGACAGATGATACAAACAACATTTTCTTTGCATTGAACAAAAATAATATTCGTTTGTCCACTGCAGGTTAAATACCCTGCAATCTGAATCAATTTTTCTCTTCCATCAACATTATTCTGTTCTATTTGACAGGGGAGAGTTTAGGATTTTAATCATAATGCGTCTCTGGTATTGTTCAGGGGGCCGGGCCAAATGGGGAGGTGGGCCGTATCCGGCCCGCGGGCCGTAGTTTCGGGACCACTGTTGTACGCGCTTATAATGCATCACACCAGCCTCCAATTTTATGAAGAGCTCATTGGACACACCATGGGGTACAATGCCTGGATCATGGAGCAAATGTGATCGACAGTAAAAACAGTATAAATTAATAATACTTTCATATAGATTTACTTTTATATCAGAGCTTATATTTTTATAAATATAAATTCAAACCATTAATAAATTTATAGTGACTATAACCTAGGAAGGTTTTTTGACTTACTATTCTTTAGTGAAACAATATTTCAACTTTTGCTGGAGTATTTATTTAGAAGAGGAATTGATGTCCAAACTAACATTTGGTGTGTGTGTGTGTGTGTGTGTGTGTGTGTGTGTGTGTGTGTGTGTGTGTGTGTGTGTGTGTGTGTTTGTGTGTGTGTGTTTGTGTTTGTGTGTGTGTGTGTGTGTGTGTTACAGTTCTTGTCCTCATGGCCTGTTTCATCAACCTCTATGGAACATGGTCAAATCATCTCAGCGATAGAGGTCATTCTTCAACCAAAAGTTGCTCTTGAACCTGAGGTGGATCAGTCAAAGGAGCACGGAGAACATGAAAGGAATCGTGGAAAAGAGATGCAGAGACATGAGGGTGTGGAGAGAGAGAATGTCAAGGTAGATCTTCAGAAAGAGTACAGTCAGATGATTGACAGCAGTGAAGAGGGGGACAGAGAAAATGAAGACGAATATGATGAATGGAATGAAGAGCCATTTCCTTCCGAATATGAGCAGCATTTTTTGCCATGCACTGTGAATGTATGACGTCTTCCTTTGTTTTTTCCTGGAACCAACATTATGACCTGATATTTTTTTATACTTTAAATACATTTTTTACTATGTTTATAAAATGTGGTACAGATGGACATTCAATATCATTTGTATTAATACAGTATAAAATCTGCAAACAAAAGCACATCCGTTTGTCACTGAGGTTAAAAAGATTGTGCTGCTTTTGATAAACTGTATTTCTAGGAAGTGGTCAAACAAAGTAGTTTTCAGTTTTATACTTTATTAGAAAGAAGAAGTCATGGATAAAACCTCATGGTCTGTTACATCGTGTTAGAGAAGTCTGTTTATTTAAAAAAAAAAAAAAAAATCCTGGCTGCTTAATGTACAACACTGTGAAAACATAGCAGAGGAAAATTTATAGTACATGAATTATTTTCTGGTTCTACAAAGAAATTTACAGCAATTAGCAGAAAGAATAGACCGAGTCACACAGTCATCTTTTTCAACACTTCTTAGTTTATCAACTCTTACGGAATGAACCTTAAAACTTTTTTATGCAAACTAATGCATCATATTCTCAGGGCACAAATCAGTTTGTTTTTCTTAAATACAGTGGTACCTCACCTTACAAAAGACCCAACAAACGAAAAATCCGAGTTACGAAACGCATTTACCTAAAATCTCCGTTTCTGGATACGAAAAAAATTCACGTTATGAAACGAGCCATTTCAAAAATTCAAACAATGCGCAGGTTGCTCTCCCATTGCTATCTCCCAACACCCCGCCCCGCTGACCTCCCATTGGCTCGAAGGGAGCTGTATCTCCATAATACCCATGATGTTTTTCGTGTGCCTTTGACCCATTGTTTGTCACGGAGTTCTAACACGCTTAAAGGACAGAGTTACTGTTGTTTCGTGAGTTTTTCAAGTGTGCTTATTGCTTTATTTTTTGACCCCGGCTTTTAACCTTACAGAAATATTTGTAAGATTATAACTCTGCTAAGAAGACATGGTCAACACACGCGCGTGCGCGCACACACACGCGTGCGCTCATGTGATTCCCAGTGAAAGTGATTCCCGGTGCGAGTGAAAAGAAGAAGCGGGCTCGTGGCATGCGGTTGAGTGATATCGCAAAGGAATATGGCCAAACCCGTCTACCATCGGTACGATATTGAAGCAGAAGGAGGCATTAAAAGGTATACTTTTATAGTTTTTAAAGGGTTTAGGGGGTAGTATCGGGTTGCCTTGGAACGAATCAGGTTTTTTACATGTAAAATGCGACTCAACTTACGAAAAAATCAGGTTACGAAACCACTTCTGGAACAGATTAATTTTGTAAGATGAGGTACCACTGTATAAACAGTGTGTGTGTGTGTGTGTGTGTGTGTGTACAATTATACTTGAATTCCACTGACAACTTGTAATAAAGTTGTGAGATGTACAGTATTTATGAAATTTTGAAAGAGCTTTTTGCAGACTGTGGGAGGAAGTACACAAACCCAGAGGCAATAACTCGCACTCATGATTGAACTCAGGACCCTGGAGCATAAAGACAGCAATGTTTCTGTGCTACTGTGTATATACCGTATATTTATTTTCACCTTTTCTGTAAATGTTCATTTCGACCCATCATACTTGTTATTGATTTTGTTGTGACATAAATGGAGAGAACATTTTATTATAAAATACAAATTACAAGATTATTTCTTATGTTCAATTTTACATTACATGTGGGGGGGGGGGGTCGTGTGTTCAAATCCCAGTGAGACCCTCACTGTGCTAAGACCCCTGGGCAAGGTCTTAACCACAAGTGTGCCTCTGTTCACCCAGCAGTATAAATGTCTGTCTTCCTTTCGCCTTTTTCCCTTTTACTCGGGAGTCGCCACAGCGAATCATCTGATTCGCACGTTTGATTTGGCAGAGGTTTTTACGTCGGATGCCCTTCCTGTCACAACCCTTTTTAGCGAGGGACAGAAACACGCTGACGACTTTGCAGCTACTCTTTACGAAAGTCAGCAATGGTTCTTTTACATGCCTCTCACCATAGACAGTGAGAGACATGGCCCGCCTTTGATAACCCAGTTAGCCGCACTGGGGGGGACAGTGACAACCTTGTGGAGAGTGGGACTCGAACCCCCAACCTTTGGATCAGCGATCCAGCACCCTATACCACTAGACCACCACTGCCCCACCCAGCAGTATAAATAGGTACCAGTAAAATATACTGGGAAGGAAACCTGTGATGGACTAGCGTCCCATCCAGGAGGAGTTGAACTACTGACAGCTTCACGCTATGGAAACCGGGAATAAGCACCGGCCTGATGAGCCACTCGGCTTGGGTGTAAAAAGCCCAACAGACTTCTCAATTTTAAATAAAATGTATTTAAGAACTTCAAAGTTTACATGATTGTTTTTGAAAACTAACCAGCAATTTTCACTCAGTCATTTTCAGGTCCCACTAGAGTCAGGGAGGCTGGAGCCCATCTCAGCTGGTAGTGGACGAATACAGGGTACACCCTTAATTGCTCACCAGAATGCTGCAGGACAAACACCACACACATACACAAAACCATTCACACTCGCATCACCACCAAGGGGCAATTTGGATCAGCCAGTTAGCCTAAAGTCCTTGGACTTTGTATCAGTGAAAATTCCAAAATAGGACTTCATTTGAGAAAAAAATATCACTGGGTGGCTTTTTATTTCAGCATCCCAAATTTATGTAAATGTAGGTGATGTGACCTCATTCCAAAAGTAATGCATATTTTATTATTGGGAGAAAAACTGCCCATCATGAATGCAGGAAAAGCTGTGACCCCTCTCCAGCCATGGAAGACTGCCAATAAAAAGATGGGCGTGTCACTAGCTATCACACAGGGTTATTAATCAAATCCACAAATGGTGAATGTTGGAAATGAAAATATATTAATCTGAATCAATTTTGTTAATTTATTCAAATTAATACCTATGTTTCTGATCAAAAAAGGCCCAACAGCACTTGGGTCCAACACTGCTCATATATATTTTTTTTTTCAACTATTCTAATTATTTTATAACTCAATTTTGTGCAATCATTCTTCTTTTCCTTTTGGTTGTTCCATTTTTTTTTCAGGGGTCGCCACAGTGAATAATCGCATGTTTGATTTGGCATAGGTTTTTACATCGGATGCCCTTCCTGACACAACCCTTTAGCCAGGGAGAGAAACACGCTAATGGCTTTGCAGCTCCTCTTGTCGAAAGTCAGCAATGGTTCTTTTACATGAACCTCTCACCATAGACAATGAGAGACAAGGCCGGCCTTTGATAACTCAGGAAACTGGGGGGGCAGTAACAACCTTGCGGAGAGTGGGACTTAAACCCCCAACCCTAGGATCAACGATCTAGCGCTCTATACCACCAGGCCACCACTGCCCTATATAATGTCATACATAGGGTTTGAAAAAACGTGTCAATAACTCAAATGTGGAGGTGGGCCGTATCCGGCCCGCGGGCCGTAGTTTGGGGACCACTGTTGTACACGCTTATAATGCATCACACCAGCCTCCAATTTTATGAAGAGCTCATTGGACACACCATGGGGCACAATGCCTGGACCTAGAACCAGGCCACCACTGCCCTTGTGCAATCATTATAGAACTAATTTATAAATCATGGGGTAACTACTTTCACTGCAATTCACAATCACATTTGAACCAAGTTTTTTTTTATTTATTTGAAATTACTTTATATATTATAATTCATATATTATACTAGCAGAGCTACGACTGGGGCACCGTTGAGGAAGAAAAAGCGTCTAGAACGTCAAGAGGAATCTCCAGCATCTGTCCGTTCAGTTCATCCGCACACACAGTCAGTCTATCGAAATGCGCATGCGTGGTCTGGAGCGTGTGACGTGAATTGTGACGTCAGACACGTCGAACGTAAAAACGTGTGCAAGTTTAAAAAGTACTGTAGAAAGGAAAAAAGATCTTGGGAAAACAGAATAAAATGTGAACCTTGTTAATTTTTAAATCATCTCTACTCAGTAGATTTTATATTTCGATAAAGGAAATAATTTTTTTCTGGAGAGTAACACAGAGAACGGGAGGGACGTCATAGATGGATCACGTGATTTGACGCCACTAACGACAATGTGAATACAGTAAACAACTAATTCGATTTGTGTTTACAGGTTCTCGAAACCCGAATGGTGTAGTTTACATGTCGAGACTAATATTGCGTGTTTGGTTCACCCATTTTTATTAAAGTTATTAAAATTAATTATTCTTGATATATGTCTATGGGCTTTGAGTTCCCACAAAAAAAGTTGTCAGGTACGGGGCAACCATACAGGAGCTTCGCTTTTATTATTATTTTTTTAAATCAAATTAATCCAAGTAAGAAAACTCCACCGCATGATATTATTGTGATCTATTGAGGGCCCAGCACCTCCCGTAGCTGTGCGCTCTTCCTGTCTGCGGCGCAGCTTTCACGGCGCATGCGCTGTGTGTGTCTTCGCACGTTGGTGGGGGAAGGGGGCGCTCGTGAAGCGCAATGGCGGCTTTATGTTGTTCCTTTGCCCATAGTGTGTGTGTGGCTTAACCGTGTAATTACCAAGAGCTGTAGGGGGAGAGAGAGAGAGAGAGAGAGGGAGGGGACACGGAACAGGCTGAGCTGCTCTTTGTTTCTAGCTCAGATCGCTAGCTGAAGAAAACTGGAATATTTACCGGTGAAACCTGACTTCAAACAATGTAAGTTGTTTACAACAATCTCGGAATGTTTTATTTAAAGTCGGAAAAACACGGAAATGTGTAAAGTTGAAGTTAAAATTCTTTCTCCTTTGGGAGCTTCGACGAGACCGACATGGACGTGGTGTCCGACCCGACGGAGCCGCGGATGGGAGAATGAATGAATGAGTCGAGTTTTAGGAAAGTCGTTTGAATGGAAGAACGAGTTGAGGGCGCTGTGATGGATAAACTGAAGAAAAAGTCGAAGCGACGTGAACCTCGGTTGTTGTTGGAAGTGTTTCACACGGCGGGTGGGGGGAGGACAGCATGGCCGGGTGTGTGTGGCAAGGAACCGGCTAAATTTACCTTCCATAGTGTTGTTTATTCTCTTATTTAATCTCATCAATCCTCACAGATTCTTATTTCTTATAGCACCACGTCGAAAACTCCCCAGAAACAATCTACATATGAAAATGTTCTTCCGATTTGGCTTGTATTTTGTTTTCCTTCCGACTCGTTTTTGTTGTTTTTTTTCCCCCCTCCATGCTAGCTGAGCTAACCGGCTACATCCATCCACACTGTCCGGACTCCGATCTGATTTTATTTAAATAGCATGAGCTGCTTTCACCCTCGTCGCGATTTTATATGTACACAAAGCTTTTATTTGCTGTAAACTCACTTTTTTGATCGTATATCGACTTGTAATAAAAATTTCTGACGCAGAACCCGATCCGAAACAAACATTATCAGGACGGGAGTTAATAGCGCAGAGCCGAGGAGTCGAGTTTAATTTCATAGGATTATTTCTGCTTTAAATCTGTTAAACCTGTCAGTATAAGTGATTAAAGTTGAATTTTATTAAAAAAAAATTAGGAAATTAAGCAGTTTTTATGTTTCTAAAGCAGTATGAACGCTTGGAAATTATATAATATGTAATCCAGTCAAATAAACTGAGCAGATTTACATCAAGAAATGTGGACTAAAATCATAATTGTTTGATTATAGCTTTTTATTGGAGCTTTTATTCCCTAAACACAAAGTGCATGTCTGTTTTGGAAATGTATTTTATTCAACTATGTCGTCATTAAACCGATTTCGTCAAAATATTTATATTGACGTGTTTTCAATTATGAAAAACTTTCTTGCGTTTTAAAAAATAAAGTAAAATTTTGAGTTTAGACGTACTTAAGGAGTACGCTGACGTAATGACAGGTGTCCATTGTTTACAAACGACAGACTGAACGTGCCCCTCCTTCTTCCCAGTTCAGTTTATATATGTATGTGTATATATGTATGTGTATGTATGTATGTGTATATATGTATGTGTATGTATATATATATATATATATATATATATATATATATATATATGTGTGTGTGTGTGTGTGTGTGTATATATATATATATATATATAAGTATATATATATAAATATATGGGGCAGTAGTGGTCTAGTGGTATAGTGTGCTGGATCGCTGATCCAAAGGTTGGGGGTTCGAGTCCCACTCTCCACAAGGTTGTCACTGTCCCCCCCAGTGCAGCTAACTGGGTTATCAAAGGTGGGCCATGTCTCTCACTGTCTATGGTGAGAGGCATGTAAAAGAACCATTGTTGACTTTCATAAAGAGTAGCTGCAAAGTCATCAGCGTGTTTCTGTCCCTTGCTAAAAGGGTTGTGACAAGAAGGGCATCTGACGTAAAAAAAAAAAAAAAAACCCTCTGCCAAATCAAACGTGCGAATCAGATGATTTGCTGTGGCGACTCCTGAGTAAAAGGGAAAAAGGCGAAAGGAAGACATATATACATACACACACACACACACACATACATACATACAGTCATCCCTTGAATATCGCAGATAACGTAGACCAGACCTGGCCGTGATATTCGAAAAAAAACGCGAAGTAGGATCATCCCTCTCATTTCTACCATGTTGTCTCATTTCTTTATGTTTTCGCGTCTATACAATATCAGGAAGTGTATATTAAACGTTAGTTATATGCATATGTAAATACTGTAATGTATTAATATTTAAATAGAATTTATATATAAATACTTTAAGTACTGTACTCACCTCTGACAATAGCGCTTCTCCGCTTGATCTTAATCTTAGTCGTTTTTGATGTAATGCACGGTAGATTCATTTATGCCGTAATGGCGTACGACATGGGCATACGTATTGCCTGCCGTCAGCATATCTAGCAACTTCACTTTTTGTGCCACTGTCGTCATATTTCACTTTTTCTTGGGCTCATTGGATGCCTTAGATCAGGGGTGTCAAACTCCTGCCACAAAGGGCCATGTGGCTGCAGGTTTTTGTTTCAACCATGCAGCAGCACACCTGACTTTGCTCATTGAAACACAGTTTTAGTCTTCAGGCAGTTGATTGGTCAATCTGTGTGCTCTGTACAGAGACTGACCAATGAACTACCGGAAGACACAGATCAGCTGTTCAAATATATGAATATGCGGGAATATGCGAGGCTACAGCGTCATGCGTCTAAGCCAATCAGCTTGCGAGATTGAGTTGAGTGGGCGGTCCCTGCCTGAACTGGGAAGGAGGGGCACTTCAGTCTGTTATTTGTAAACAATGGACGCAGCCTGCCTTGGGTCCCTGTCTTGCGCTTGCATACATGAGAATTTTGAATTTTTTAAAATACCGCGATGCACCAAGACCACGAAGTTCAAATTGCGAGGTGGCAAGGGATGTGTGTATGTATGTATGTATAAATATATCTTGTTTTATATACAGACACTCCCCAACTTATGTTCGTCCATTTTACGTTTTTTTTTTTTTTTTTTCAATTTTACGTTTTTTTTTTCTTTCTTTCTTTCCTTTAAAAAAAAAACGTAAAATTTTGAGTTTAGACGTACCTACGTTGTACACTGACAATGATGCTGCATTCATTGTTTACAAACGACAGACTGAACGTACCCCGCCTTTTTCCCAGTTCAGTTATGTGTGTGTGTGAGTGTGTGTGTATATATATCTGTTATATAATGTGTTACCCTTGTGTTTATTATGTGATTTTTGTGTTTACACTGTTTTGCGGACTTTTGTAACTCTAAGCAAATATGGTTGGTCAGAAGTGTAAGCCTACTAGCATGGGTGCAAGTCTCATACACAGAGATGAATTAACTATTTGCTCGGATCGGCGCAATCTACCATGCATACTCGGTTAAGCAAAGAGAGTTATAAAATGAATGAAAACCCGAATCCAGAGAGAACTCTCCGCTCTGCTGCTGATTCACATCAGTGCAGGCTGAGTTCTAAATGAGTTCAATGGCGCCTTGCTCACTTCAAAGACTGGAAGTCTGTATAACCCACAGCAAGTACACTACTTTCAGTTTCCTCACATATTGTAAGCGTTGATTGGCTGTTTTAAGCTTCATGTAAAGTGACTCGGTATAAATAAGTGACTTATTTGAAATGAATGTTGATCTTCTTCTTTTCCTTTCGGCTGCTCCCTTCAGGGGTCGCCACAGCAAATCATCCGCCTCCACCTCACCCTGTCCTCCGCATCTTCTTTTCTGACTTCAACGACCTTCATGTCTTCCTTCACCACATCCATAAATCTCTTCTTTGGTCTTCCTCGAGGCCTTCTGCCTGGTAGTTCCAACCTCAGCATCCTACTGCCAATATACTCACTATCCCTCCTCTGTACATGTCCAAACCATCTCAATCTAGCCTCTCTGACTTTGTCTCCAAAACATCTTACGTGGGCTGTCCCTCTGATATACTCATTTCTGATCCTATCCATCCTCGTTACTCCCAGAGAGAACCTCAACATTTTCATCTCTGCTACCTCCAGCTCTGCCTCCTGTCTTTTCCCCAGGGCGACTGTTTCTAAACCATACAACATCGCTCGCCTCAACACCATCTTGTACACTTTTCCCTTCATTCTTGCCGATACCTTCCTATCACACATCACACCAGACACTTTTCTCCAACCATTCCAACCTGCCTGCACACGCTTCTTCACCTCTTTTCCACACTCTCCATTGCTCTGGATTGTTGAGCCTAAGTACTTAAAATCCTCCACCTTCGTTATCTCTGCTCCCTGTAACATCACCGTTCCTCCTGGGTCCTTGTCATTCACACACATGTATTCTGATTTTCTGAGGCTAACCTTCATTCCTCTCCTTTCCAGGGCATACCTCCACCTTTCTAGATTTTCCTGCACTTGTTCTCTGCTCTCACTACAGATCACGATGTCATCTGCAAACATCATAGTCCATGGAGATTCTTGTTTCACCTCATCTGTCAGCCTGTCCATCACCATAGCAAACAAGAAGGGGCTCAGAGCTGACCCTTGATGCAGTCCCTCCTCCACCTTGAATTCGTCGGTCACACCGACAGCACACCTCACCGCTGTCTTACATCTCTCATACATGTCCTGCACCACTCTAACATACTTCTCTGCCACTCCAGACTTCCTCATGCAATACCACAGTTCTTCTCTTGGCACCCTGTCATATGCTTTTTCCAGATCCACAAAGGCACAATGTAGCTCCCTCTGACCTTCTCTGTACTTCTCTATTAACATCCTCAAAGCAAACATTGCATCTGTGGTGCTCTTTCTTAGCATGAAACCAAACTGTTGTTTGAAATGAATGTTGATATTATTTGATATTATTTTACAATGTTATGTTTATAATAATTTATTTAGGGGTGTTTTATGAGATACAGTAATGGTATTTATGGATGTATAGTACAGTACGAGTGTCCCATAACCCAGTGCAGCTAACTGGGTTATCAAAAATTCCCTTTTACTCGGGAGTCGCCACAGTGGATCATCTGATTCACACATTTGATTTGGCAGAGGTTTTTTTACATCGGATGCTCTTCCTGTCACAACCCTTTTTAGCAAGGGACAGAAACACGCTGACGACTTTGCAGCCTACTCTTTACGAAAGTCAGCAATGGTTCTTTTACATGCCTCTCACCATAGACGGTGAGAGACGTGGCCCGCCTTATACCGTAATGTATTAATATTTAAATAGAATTTATATATATAAATACTTTAAGTACTGTACTCAACTCTGACAATACTGTAGCTCTTCTCTGCGGTGCAGGACGTTCACAAACACTATACAGCAGGGGTGTCAAACTCATGCCATAAAGGGCCATGTGGCTGCAGGTTTTTGTTTCAACCAAGCATCAGTACACCTGACTTGGCTCATTCAAACAACTGATAAGAGTCTTCAGGCGTTTGATTGGTCAGTCTCTGGACAGAGCACACAGATCGACCAATCAACTGCCTGAAGACTCATCAGTTTGAATGAGCCAAATCAGGTGTGCTGCTCCTTGGTTGAAACAATAACCTGCAACCACATGGCCCTTTATGGCACGAGTTTGACACCCCTGCTATACAGTAAGATCACAAAATCACAAAAAATCCCACAGGAATGGGCGAGGCAACAGCGTCACACGTCTAAGCCAATCAGCTTGCGAGAGTGAGTGAGTTGAGTGGGTGGGACGTAATATTGTCACGCGTCTAAGCCAATCTGCCTTGGGTCCCTGCCTTCCGCTTGCTTACATGCGAGTTTCAGCACGAATTTTGAATTTTTTATGAACATTTTTTTTTTTTTTTTTTTTTTTTAATTTATTATTAAAATACCAGGACCAAAATACCAGGACCGCGATGCTCAAATCGTGAAGTGGCAAGGGATTCACTATCCCTCCTCTACGTGTCCAAACCTGTATGAATATAAATACAGTAGGCCCTGCCCATTCGTGGTTCACTGGCTGCATCCCTACATACTCACTTATTAGCGGCAACCTTGGAAATTACTGGCACGTTATTCAAATTTAGCCAGTGGCTGAGAGCTTTTGTTTCTCCCTCCTGCTGATTGGTTGCAGATGATGTGCACACGTTTTTTCTCTTTCGCGTACAAGTTATCAATGTGATTGCCTGAATTATGAAGTAAATTTTTTTAGTGTGTTTATTTATGTGCTATGATGCCACTCGAACGCTCTGTATCTTCTCTAGCTTCTGGTAAGGAGCCTAAGTGCTTTATTTATTCATAAATATCACAGTACAAAATTCAAAAGTTTTTACTTAATCATTACTACATTTTACTGCATTATTACTGTAATAATGAGTAAGACTGTCCATAGAATGAGTTTAAGAAGCATATTTTAGCGTATGTAATATCATACATAGGGTTTTAAAACCGTATCTATCATTTGCGGATTTTCAGGATCCGAGGGTAGGGGCAGAATGCGACCCCCGCGAATAATGGGGCTCTTCTGTACTGGTGTGGCTGAGCGTGCATATTGATGAAGGTGGGTTTTTTTCTGTTTTCTGTGCAGAAAAGGGTGGTGTTGTTTTCTTTCGGTTCTCCCGGCTCTGCTGAGAGATGTCCACTCCAGACCCCCCCATGGGAGGGACCCCTCGGCCTGGCCCTTCTCCGGGGCCCGGTCCGTCCCCAGGAGCCATGTTGGGCCCGAGCCCAGGACCCTCACCCGGCTCTGCTCATAGTATGATGGGACCCAGCCCAGGACCACCACCTACAGGACACAACCTACCTCCACAGGGTCCACCAGGATATCCTCAGGAAAATATGCATCCGATGCACAAGGTGAGTTTAGACAAAGAAGTTTTCCATCTGTACAACTTGGTGGCCCAAAAACTCAACGTAAAAAAAAACTTGTAGCCTTTTTTTTTTGGTCATACTTTAGGTCAAAGTTGTTTTTATAGGAACTAAAACGATCAAAAACAATTCAGTATTGAACACTGAGATGCTTCTTTTTTTTTTTTTTGGTCCTGATATGTGTAAACAAATAACGCCAACTCTTGATTTTTTTTTTTTTCTTTTTATCTATAGTCTATGGAGGCCATGCATGACAAGGGCATGCCAGATGACCCTCGCTATGGGCAAATGAAGAGTATGGGTATGAGACAGGGAGCCCACAGTGGAATGGGACCACCACCTAGCCCCATGGATCAGCATTCCCAAGGTACATGTTTGGAAAAGTGTAGTCTCTTCAGTAACTGTCCTCTGGTGGTGTGGACATTTATGCCCAAAATGGAAATAAAAGGATTTTTCTGTTGTGTATGTGGTGGTTGTTCCAGCTCCAGTGCTGGTGTTTGGTAGAAGTTCTACCAGTTGCTACTATTACAGTTTATAAATTACTTATTTAATCAAATGTGAAGGTGAGGCTGCAAAATTGAGCATTCGAGGTCATGGCTGTAATAAACAAGAAGCTGAATACGATTTCTGTTTATTTAAAGACGAGATGCGTGACTCCAGTGCTGTGTAGTTGGATATTGGTGCTTGAAGGCAATTGAAATGATTAATTCCTAGGCTTAATAGGTGTGTTTTGTTTTGTTTCCCAGGACACAGGTAATGTATTTTAAGTTACAATTCGGTAAAGTTATGCACTGGAACCATTTTGTTTATGTGCGTCACTATATGACTTTTTTTTTTTTAACATCTGTGATTCATTTTTTTTTTTTTTTCTTTTCAGGTTATCCCTCTCCTCTTGGTAGCTCTGAACACGCACCCAGTCCTGTGCCTGCTAATGGTCCTCCATCTGGCCCAATGATGCCTTCTGGCCCTAGTAGTGTGCCCATGGAGGGCAGTGACCCTCAGGTTATGGGCCAGCAAAATCGAGCTGGTGGTGCCGCACCAGGTCCGGGCACAGGGTCTAACGGTGGACCTGCAGGTCCGAGTGGTCCAGGTGGCACTGGAGGACCCACACCATTCAACCAGAACCAGCTTCACCAGCTTCGTGCACAAATCATGGCATACAAGATGCTGGCTCGTGGGCAACCTCTGCCTGACCACCTACAGATGGCTGTACAGGGCAAGCGACCAATGCCAGGAATGCAGCCAGGGATGCCAAGTATGCCCCCTGCTTCTGGTCCTGGAGCTGGCCCCCCTGGACCTGGAGGCCCTGGCCCAGCAGGCCCTAATTACAACAGACCACATGGTAATACTGTTGTTCTCTCTCTCTCCCTCTCTCGCTCTCGCTCTAGTCATGTAACTAGATTTTATACTGCTTGTCAATAATGGTTGTTAAGGCTGTTTGAACATTTAGATAAACAAAATTGCAATGTGGCAATATAAAATATCTGTGTCTGAAAAGTTCAAGCACAGTATGAACAATGTATTCGGCATTATATATAATATAATATAATATTATATTATATAATTGAATATAGTGTGTGTTGCTGGCACATGCTGTACCAGAGGTACACCACTGCTATTAAGACAGTTTTGATGACTCTTTCTTGATGTTTATTATGTACAATGATTGCTCATGATTTCTGAAGACTAATTAAGAATGTGTTTTTAATGACCTGCATGATTTTTGTGTAAATGTTTCATCAAAAAAAAAAAAAAAATTGGACTTTGACTGTAAGGGTGTTAAAGTTTGAGATCTTTGAAACTGTAATGAATTAGATGGTTTTAAAGACCACCCTACATGCTTATTGCAACATTGTTATTTATACCCTGAACCTTGGGTGTTGGATGGAATGGGTTAGGCCAGAGCTTCTCAAAGCAGTATGGTGTGTGTGTGTGGGGGGGGGCATGATTTTCTGAGATAGTGTACAAGAATTAAGTGTAATTGCATCTCTACTCCACTAATTGGCATTTGCGCTCTCATTGTCGCGCTATGGTGTAGCGCTTTTTCACACGAGCAAACGATATGAAGTGCAGTAAACAACCCCTCAAGAAACAACACAAAAATTTCTAACCGGAACAAAGAGAAAGGTGGAGAGAGACGGAGATATTAAGACATAAATAAGTTGAATGAGTTTAAATAAGGATGGGTTTTTTATTATTTCAGGCACATTGGTGCACTTTAAACAACATTTAATGAGGTTTTTCTTTATTGTAAGTTAAACTCTATTTCTTTCTTTTTTGAGTTTAATGTTAATAAAGATACAGTGTTATGCAGAGGTGACTAATCGCAATTTTATAGACAAATAATACTATTTATAGTTGATTGCAGATGGGGGGGGTGAAACGTTTTTTTTTTTTTTTTCTTCCTAGAGGGGGCGCCACAGAAAATAATTGAGAAGCACAGGGTTAGGCCCATATAACCAGCTGGATTGTATTGTGTCTTTTGGCAGGAATGGTCGGACCAAATATGCCTCCTCCGGGGCCATCCGGAGTTCCCCCAGGGATGCAGGGACAGCCCTCCAATGGACCACCAAAATCATGGCCTGAAGGTGGGAGATAAAAGGCTATTCATGGGTTTTTTTCCCCCTTCTTCTGTGAATTCCTATCTGTTTTAGAAATCACTTTATTTTCAGATGCAAATATATCTCGTGTTCCGGTAGGAAATGTGACGAGATCGTCGTGTTGTGCTAAACTGCCTGTATCGTAGGTCCTATGGTAAATGCTGCTGCTCCAGCCAGTGCTCCTCAGAAGTTAATCCCACCCCAGCCTACTGGTCGCCCCTCTCCTGCTCCACCCTCTGTACCTCCAGCAGCGTCACCAGTCATGCCTCCACAGACCCAGTCTCCAGGCCAACCGGCCCAGCTGCCTCCCATGATGCTCCATCCAAAACAGAATCGCATCACACCTATACAGAAACCTCGTGGCCTTGATCCTGTAGAAATTCTACAGGAGAGAGAATACAGGTGAGCGGGTGTCATTGAGGAAAGTGCCATGTTTTCTTCATACCAGTTTTATTAATTTGCTTTTGTTCTGTGTCAGACTTCAAGCGCGTATAGCCCATCGTATCCAAGAGCTGGAGAACCTTCCTGGCTCTCTCGCAGGTGATCTTAGGAACAAAGCCAACATTGAGCTGAAGGCCCTGAGGCTGCTTAACTTTCAGAGACAGGTAGATTATTCATTTCTAAAATGAGCTCAGAAGTACTACAGAGGGCTATAAAAACGAATGGCTTTATGTTAAAAAGAGAGAAATACAGCATTTACCTTACACTGTGAAGAATGCTGTGAATCCTCACGATTGTCTCTCTCACAGCTGCGGCAGGAGGTGGTGGTATGCATGAGGCGTGATACCGCTCTAGAGACGGCGCTCAATGCCAAAGCCTACAAGCGCAGCAAGAGGCAGTCCCTGCGTGAGGCTCGTATCACGGAGAAACTGGAGAAGCAGCAGAAGATTGAGCAAGAACGCAAACGTCGTCAAAAGCACCAGGTAGTAGAGTTTCTGAGGCTTATGCTAGTGCTAAACATAAGAAGTCAATCAGCATATTTATGTCAGAGTTTTTTAAACTTGTTTTTGCAGTTTTAAACTACGAGTGGCAGTTTTTATGAAAAGATTTTACGTTTTATTCAGTTTTGTTCGATACAAGTAACTGATCTACAAATCTAAATTCTCTAGACGATAGATGTGATCTTTCCTTACTTTTGTGTCTAGGAATATCTGAACAGTATCTTGCAGCATGCTAAAGATTTCAAGGAGTACCATCGCTCCATCACAGGAAAGATCCAGAAGCTTACCAAAGCTGTGGGCACTTACCATGCCAACACAGAGCGGGAGCAGAAAAAAGAGAATGAACGCATTGAGAAGGAGAGAATGCGGAGGCTGATGGTGAGGAATCACTTACACATCCGAATTGAACCACGGATCAGATTACAATCTACTTATAAGTGTGTTTTCTGTGTCTCCTAGGCAGAAGATGAGGAGGGCTACAGAAAGCTGATCGATCAGAAAAAAGACAAGCGCCTGGCTTACCTGCTTCAGCAGACAGATGAGTATGTGGCCAACCTCACCGAGCTTGTGCGTGCTCATAAAGCTGTTCAGGCCCTCAAGGAGAAGAAGAAAAAGAAGAAAAGGAAGGTCGAGTATTTAAGATTATAGCATGACTATACTCCTGGTAATAAAATCTTGCCTGTTGCTTGTTTCTGATGTTATTTCTATTTGTTTTAGAAGTCTGATAATGTTGAGGGTGGAGCTCCAGTACTGGGCCCAGATGGAGAGGTAAACAGAATTACTTTGAATAGTTCTTTAGCGGTGTGTGCATACATGGTCCAAATGAATGTAATTTAAATCTCATCACTAGCAGCAGCAGCGTTACTTAAATGTAAAAGGATGTGGATATCACATACCCGACTACAACATTTAAAACACTTTCGTTTTGCTGTAGCCGTTGGATGAGACCAGTCAGATGAGTGATCTCCCGGTGAAAGTCATTCATGTGGACAGTGGAAAGATTCTGACTGGTGTGGATGCTCCCAAAGCAAACCAGCTGGAGGCCTGGCTGGAGATGAATCCTGGGTAAGCTTGTGTTTTTGTTCTCAATTTTCATCATGAACAGTAACTGAAGATTTTGTTTGGTGTTTAAATGTACAGGGTGTCCCAAAAATGTCTACACCTTTTAGCAAACGGAGGGGTTTTGTTGAATTCCCTCCACGTTCACCGGGCCTCACACCACTAGACTTCTTTTTATGGGGATACCGAAAAGACAAAGTGTACGCAATGAGACGTGCAACTGTCATTGAATGTGAGTGCATGCATGTGTGCTATTTCATCGCTTCGCGTTGTTGACAGTTTCTGGACCAGAACGGACATCAATCTGAGAACAGGCAGTGACAAAAACAATAGAATGATCTTTGTAAATTCTTTTATATGTCGAAAATTAAACAAATTATAATAAACACACAGTTTACAATTATTTAAAACGAGTATACATTTTTTGGGACATCCTGTATATTTAGTAAAGTAAAACTTTCCTTACTGCACAGAAATTTGAAATAACATCTTCCTGAATTTAGTGTATTATTCCTTATAAGTGGTTAATTATAACAGTATTCTGTGTTTTATTTGAAAATGAACCTGTGTCTTATTTGTAGGTATGAAGTGGCACCAAGATCTGATAGTGAAGGCAGTGGTTCTGATGAAGACGAGGTACTCACATGCTTAGTCTTGATCTGTCTGTATTCTTTAGAACTTTATGCTCTTTGTGCTTTATTATTTACACCTCACTGTCTCCCCCTGCAGGAAGAGGAGGAAGAGCAGCCACAGGTATCCCAGCTCCCAGCAGAAGAGAAGAAGAAAATTCCAGATCCAGACAGTGAGGATGTATCTGAGGTTGATGCCCTTCACATTATTGAGTGCGTATGCAAACAGTTTTATACTGTCATCTTGATAGTTTACTGTGATGTGGCATAGAGATTTAATTTCATTCAAAGGTATTATATGGGAATGCATGAAAGCAAACCTCCCCCAAGGTGTCTGTTGATAGAAAGCTGAGCTTGTTGATGTTGTCCATTGTATACATTAATTACTTTATTTATTTTTAATCCCTTATGTAAAATGTGTGTTTACCGTTTTTCCCACCCCTAACTGTAGGGATGACAATTTTCCGTGGATCCGCAGAACTCCATGGTTTTTATCTCAAATTGGTAATTTCTGTGAATCATCTAAATCCAGGGAGAAAATTCTATGAGGGGTGCGGGGGTAAAGGACCATCGAAAGTAGATGCTTGTTGCAAGTGACGTATGGAGCTTGTGAGACAAAGCGCAGCTTATCTGGACTTCCGATGTTTCGAGTGAGCAAGTGAAGGTTGAGTACTAAACAAGTATTCAACGGCGCACTTGCAAGATCGGAAGTCCGGATAAGCTGCGCTTTGTCTCGAGCACAAGCAAGTGAACCTGCGACAAGCACGTACTTTCGGTGGAGCGATTCACATATTGTAAGCCGCTTGTTGATTGGCTGTTTTAAGCTTAATGTAAAGTGACTCGGATCAATGCAAATGGCAGCATGTTGTGTTTTTACGAAGAGAATGTCTGGTTAGAAAATCCCCAAAACGGTGCAAACTTTAACGAAAGAAGAGGAATCCCGCGTGTCAGAAATAGATAAGGATATTAAGAATAAGTTTAAGTGGGAATGGCAAGAGAAGATTGTGAAATTTGAGGTGAAAATCGGCAAACAGTCTCAGAACGTATCGGAACCTTTGGCAAGTTTCATAAAGAAATCTGACATTGCCGGCAAGGCCTTGTGTGCTTATTGCAACGACCTGATCAATTATGGATCTCGCAGATGTATTGAACTTATGGCTGACAGACAAGCGCACTCAGAGGTAATTACTAAATATTTATTTCGTTTAGATTACGTGAAATTCCGTTGAAATGTAACTTCATAAAAGTAGTCTGTATTGGTAAAATCATTGTGTGATAAACTTACTGGTATTGTTGATAACAGTTTAATATGTATGTGAATTGTATTTTCATTTTATTCTTTTTTTTTTTTTTTTTTAATTTGCAGCCAAACGTAAGTAATTCGTGTTCAATTTGAAAATAGTTAATACATTGGTGACGGGTGTCATATAAATTAATACACTGTCGTTGTTATTTACCTGAGTAGCGTCTCAACATTAATTAGTAACCAGCAGGCTGGGACAGTTAGGGCTCATTCAACATTTTCAACATTTTCCTAAGCGTACAAAACGTATGCTGGGGGTAAGATATCTGTGTACGCTTTTTAATATTATAAAAATGTTGATCAACAATAATACATGCGCTTGTGAAATTATTATTTATTTACTTTTTTTGTGTGCATGTACGTTTGAAACTCAATGCGTGATTCGCCAACCACCTAAGAGCGGTACACGCACAACAACAACAACGTCGTTTGATTCGCTCTGCTTGACATAATACCAGTGTTAATGCTTAAAGCTTTTAAAGTTTAAGGCACTGCGCATGTGCACGCCTGAGCTGACCAATCAACAAACATAATATCAGTAAGCAATAATAGCTGAACACTGTCAATCAAGCAAAGTGCGAGTGTGAGAATAAAGCACAGTTTGTTGGTACCGCCTCTGGCTCCTGTACATGTGTTAGAACACAAACATTGACACACAGAGAATGAATGGCTAAAATAATCATAAGCCATCCAGCCTGGATCTGCACTGCACTGTAGATAGCAAAAACGCGTACTCTCTGGGAAAATGTTGAACCACCCCTTATTTGAAAATGTTTCATAAATTTAAAAAGTGGTTTACAGGATATACAGGGTGGACCAAAAAAATGGCAACTTTTTAACAATGCTGTTTTATTTATAGTAATTGAAACCTTAAAACAAGCCATTCAAGAATAAATGACTAACCTTTCTTGGCGAAGTATTTACTTGTTCAAGGTCACTGTCTTGCAGTGTTGCTTGCCACTTGCTCATGTCTAGCAATACACAATTCAAAAATTCCCGTTTGTTTGGGTCACTCCATATTTGTGTATTTTTTTTTTCATCTTTCATTTATACAACACAAAACATAGAGCAATGGTTGACCTATTTCTCAATTCTGTGTATATATTATATTGTAAATACATATGTTTACAAATAATTATATTCCAATTAGTCTATGCATCAGATGATATGTTGCCCAACTGAAGATAGCAAACAGGCTCCGCCCTGGACACCCCCACCCCCCCCAAAGTTCAGCTGAAAATATATTTTGCTGTTGTCATCCATGTAACTGGGTTGCTTATGGTTTTTGGACAGATTAGATGTCACATGGAAATGTTAAACATATAAAATAAATCAAGCTTCACGAGTTACCAGATTCTCTCAGGTCTGGGGCTCGACTGTATGGAAGTTCTGTTTTATCTGTTATACAGAAAAATGGATCCTAAAAATAGCACCTGTAGTTATTACACATTGTCCCTTACATTAGCCTAAGTTTGTGTTTACAGCATTATGATACTTATTTAATCGCATTAGTTCACCTGTGTGTTTGGGATGAAATTTTAAGCATTTTTCTGTCTCATTTGTATTCCAGGCACGCGAAGCAGGATGTGGATGATGAGTATAGCCACGCTCAGTTTGCTGTGGGTCTGCAGTCCTATTACTCTGTGGCACACGCTGTCACTGAGAAAGTGGACAGACAGTCTTCCCTCTTGATTAATGGGACACTCAAACAGTACCAGGTACAGACACACAGAAAATAGATGATAAACATATAGACTTGTGTTAGTATGTTAACAAGATGTGGTTTCTCTCTCTCTCTCTCTCTCTCTCTCTCTCTCACTCTCTCTCTCTCTCTCTCTCTCTGTTTCTCTGTGTGTGACAGATTAAAGGCTTGGAGTGGCTTGTATCTCTGTATAATAATAATCTAAATGGCATTCTTGCGGATGAGATGGGACTGGGAAAGACTATCCAGACCATCGCGCTCATTACCTACCTCATGGAATACAAACGTCTTAATGGACCGTTCCTCATAATAGTGCCCCTCTCGTAAGTTTGCATCTTTTTGTTTGTGATGTGAATCACAGTCAATTGGTGGTTCTAGAACTGTTCTTTTAGTTTCCTGGCATGAATTGCTTCAGGGGTTCCCACTATTTTTCTGCTGTCAGGAAAAGAAAAAAAAACTTTTACTAATGATGACCAAATATAACGGAACAAAAAAGGAACTGTGGTACTGCTATTCATTCAGAATGTGTACATGTTTACAGATCTATGCCAAGTAAATCGTACTCAGCTTCTAAAAATCAACAGAGATTTTTAATGCATGGGAATTGGATATATACTTACTTTGGCTTGGCTTCGCGAATGAATATTTGTGGAGGGGATTGTCCACGTAGACTGCAGGCACGCTGGTGGCTGACAAGACCGATGCAGGACAGACAAATCCGGCCACAGTGGCTGCAGTTCAAAGTCTGGTCTAGTATATCGGTTGATGCTTCTTGGTTTTTCCTCCCGTGGCATTCTCCTTCATGTTGGCCCTGGGTCTGGTGGGCTTGTCTCTTCCTCGTTAGAAGTTCCTGGATCTCCTGGTTATTTTCATCAAACCAGTATTTGTTCTTCCTTGTGGTGAACCCCAGAACTGCTTCATATGTCTGCAGGATGGCAGTCTTCAGTCCACTCCAAAGCATTTCAGTAGAGGGGTCTTCTGGGCAGTCGTTGTTGACAAGCTTTGACTGTAAGCTTGCTTGAAAGTCGGCTTTCACTTCAGTCAAATGAAGCTTGCTGAGCTTGAACGTTTTCTTTGCTGGCCCTCTCTTCTTTGTTTTGGGTTTGAATTGCAACCTGAGTTTTCAGCGCACTAGGCGATGGTCAGTGTGACATTCAGAGGACGTCACTGAGGTCTTGCTGGCGCACTAGAACGTAATCAATAAGATGCCAGTGTTTCGACCGAGGATACATCCAAGTTGTTTTGAGACTGGCCTTTTGCTGAAAGATGGTGTTGGTGATGAATAATTGCTGCTCAAGTGCAAAACTCCAGGAGACGTCCGTTGTCATTGCTGTTACCAACGCCCTGTCTGCCAAGTACTTCTTTTCAGGTATCACAATTCCGGCCCACTCTGGCACTGAACTCTCCAATGATTATCACCTTGTAGTCTATAGGGGAGCTTTGTAGGTGACTGCAGAGTTCCAAGTAGAACTTGTCTTTTTCTGCAGGCTCAGCTTGAAGAGTCGGCACGTATACGTTGAAAAATGTGGCATACTGCTTGTTCTTCAAAGGGAGGCGCATCGACATGATGCGGTCAGAGTGACTGTTTTCCAGGGTTTCCAGCTTGGAAGCGATGGAGGTTCTGACCATGAAGCCAACAACCAAGAGACGCCTTTCTGTTACAGGTTTCCCTGACCAGAAGAGGGTGTATCCGGCACCATGGTCATGGAAGGAAGGAAAAGGAAAAATGGACATGGTACAGCCATCGGCGTCACGCCTGAACTAATGTGTTTTTTAATATCTGTTATCTTTTCACAGGACTCTGTCCAATTGGGTATATGAGTTTGATAAATGGGCTCCATCTGTGGTCAAAGTATCCTATAAGGTGAGTCTGACTTTCTGTTCCGTTTGAAAATATAAACAGTCAATTCTCCCATACACCCTCTCTCTGTGGTTCATTGGTTCACGTTTCTTTTTTTCCCTCAGGGATCTCCCGCTGCTCGTCGGGCCTTTCTTCCCATTCTACGCAGCGGCAAATTCAACGTGCTTCTTACCACATATGAGTACATCATCAAAGATAAGCAAGTGCTAGCCAAGGTATCTTAGTCTCACCCAGGACATAATGTATTCAGTCTTTTTGTGTTCGGCTGAAACTATGATGCAGGATATGTGGTGTTTACAGCATTTCTTGGCTACGGACACTTTGTTACCTGTTCAAATAAAGATCATTTTTTTCTATTTCAAGTAATCTATCTGGGAAGATAAAAATTAATCTCTCGCTCCTCAGATCCGCTGGAAGTACATGATTGTAGATGAGGGTCACCGTATGAAGAATCACCACTGTAAGCTGACTCAGGTTCTAAACACGCACTACCTGGCCCCCAGGCGCGTACTACTCACAGGCACGCCTCTGCAAAACAAACTGCCTGAGCTCTGGGCACTGCTCAATTTCCTGCTGCCCACAATCTTCAAAAGCTGCAGCACCTTTGAGCAGTGGTTCAATGCACCATTTGCCATGACTGGTGAAAAGGTACTGTGATGCCGTCCACTTCTGAATTATTGTGATGTTAATGTTGATTTAGGGTTCATAATGTACAATTTTGCAAATGTACTGTAATTCATAGAGGAAGAATGTTTCTCACTGACTGTTATTAATCAAGATAATCTGCGAGTTCTGTAAAGTAAATTAATCATCTGCGAGTTCTGCGAGTAAAACTCCATGTATCATATTACATGCGCGAATGATCAACCGGAAGTAAAATACAATGTATCTATTACATGCGCTAAAATATGCTTCTTAAACACATTCAATAGGCAGTCTTACTCATTAGTACAGTATTAGTTCACTGGAGCGCGGCAGACCTGCTGAAGCAAAAATGTTGTCATCCTCAAATGTTCCTCAGTCATTCCCTCATCTTCCGTGTCCTTCTGTACGATTCCAAACGTGTTCCTTCACTTCCGGCAGACCAAAATCTTCCACGAAGATGACGCAAGGTGACTGCTAGTTTCAGACCAGGACAGAGTCCGCTTCTGAAGTTAGTATCCTGCTTTGTCAGGGAGCCAAAACCATCAGTAACTCGTTGAACAGTTCAGGTGGGACCCTGAGATAATTAAAGGACTGCTTGACGATACGAAGCTCCTCCATGAGGTTGTCATAATTCCCAAGGCCAATTCTTCTTTCCACCACCAGCCATGAACGTACCCAGAAGCATTTGGGAGTGTATCTCCTTTTTTTTGGTCATCCTCTGCAGTCGTCTCATTGCATCTTGGTGTAAAAGGTGAAGCAACAGCAGCACATGTAGCAGTTCCAAGTCAGCCATTTCTCTATCCTTGTCCATTTTGGGAGAGCTTCTTGGTGTTTCCAGTATGGGGTTGCTTGGCAGAATGAGCTTTCCTGGTTGAATCCGCAAATTTATAGGTGGAATCGGGAGCAAATCGTTTGATCTTTTCCGATATTTCCGCTTTGAAATGTGGTTACACCGGGTATTCCTCAGTCATTCCGCGTAGAACGTAAATGTTCCACTTTCATTCCGCTTGTTCCACAATCATTCTGAAGGTCTTCCTTCTGAAATGGAGTAGTGCTGTAGACATTCCTTGAGTGTTCAGTGCTTTCTGTGAACATTCCATGAATTATCTGAAAGTCTTCCCTTGCAATCCGTGGCTATTCGCACTGGTTCCGAAGGTAATCTACGCACTTTTACGCATGCATTCTTACATTGTACTGCGGTCTTTCCGTGTCTGTTCCGCACATGCCCGTGAACGTTCTGAAAGTCCTCCGAATGTACAATTTTCCTTCGTAGTTTGACCCATTTTCCGTTTAAAAATGCCAACACTCCTCCGTAGAGTGCGTTCCGCCACAATCATTGCATTCCACGCTCAAGTGAAATGGGGCCGTTGGCAAATGTTTGTAAATTATTGTTGGTTAAGAAAATTACATTTATCATTATTATTATTATTATTACTATGGTTTGGTGGTTGTTATTTAAACATTTAATTTTTTTAATGTTTTAAGATGACAAAATAATAATAAAGAATAACCTTGTGTTTTTTGCCAATTATTAATTGGATGAATCATTATATACATACTCCATAATCATACATGTTACCACATTCTGCAGGTCGATCTCAATGAAGAAGAGACTATTCTGATCATTCGACGTCTGCATAAAGTGCTCCGGCCCTTCTTGCTCAGGAGACTCAAGAAAGAAGTTGAGGCACAGCTGCCTGAAAAGGTCCGTTAGGTTTTCATACACCTGTATGAATATTCGACACTGACTGACAAATGAGAACCTGGTCAGAATAATGTAATTTAAAGCAAGTACATCAACGAGCTCCCACTTTCTTCTATCACAAACTGGTTTGATATAAGAAATGTTTTTGCTGATCAAACTTGGTGGGTGATGGAGCAGGAGTATCATTTAGACTTTTAGGAGTAGTAAAATTGCTTTGTCATGCATTTTAGTCTGAAGTAGGCATTTAACGGTGACAAATTAGCATGCAATCTTGAGTCATGAATGACCAGTGTTTTACTTGAAATGGGGTGCGTGACCTCGGGTAGGGACAATGAATGAGGTTTCATGGTAATGATCAATGTAAAGAATGTATGATAATCATGCTCTCCCCCACCATTTAAGTCATATCCAGTTCCCACCCATCAGGTATCAGCTTCCCTCTCACATAACCACCACCAAACAGGGAGGAGCGAAAGCACGCACTCACACTTTTCAAACTGCGGCACCATAAGTATTTAAGGGTGGGTCTAACACGTTCAGAGGGAAAGTGCTATCCGTCCCCTACGAATGTACTCACAGACTCCTATGATTAGCTGGCGATCGCTGTGAGTGATGGGGAAGTGAGTGAGTGTATGCCATCCCTACCTCCCCTGAGAGCTTGGCCAATCGGCTTCCATGGACTGCTGGCCACATGTATTAACCTGGATTCAAACTTGTGATCTCTGGGTTAAAAGTCACAGACCTTGTTGCTGCGCCATTTAAGTGAAATATACCGGTACCTAGGACAACTAAAGGAATACAATTTTTCACATTTTGGTCATATTAATTAATCCTTCAGATATAACAGTGTATGTCATAGACATCATACACACACGCACGTGGGTTTATCCTGGTCAGATGACCTGTGAACCTGCATCCAACCTGTAACTGTGTTGATATATATATATATATATATATATATATATATATATATATATATATATATATATATATATTTTTTAATCTGTAGGTTGAGTATGTGATCAAGTGTGACATGTCAGCACTGCAGAGAGTACTGTACAGGCACATGCAAGCAAAAGGAGTTCTGCTTACTGATGGTTCTGAGAAAGACAAGAAGGTAAAGATAATCTACCCATTTGTTCAGCAGCTGAAGAGGTGCATGTGTGTGTGTGCGCATGAATCAGTGATGTGTTGTTTTGTACAGGGCAAAGGTGGAACAAAGACACTGATGAACACAATCATGCAGCTGCGAAAGATCTGTAACCACCCATATATGTTCCAGCATATTGAGGTACGCTCAGAAAACTGCGTTTCCGCTAATAAAACAGCTTTTTGTGCAGTTTAGTGATAAGATAGTTGAGGTTGTTTTTTTTTTTTTTTTTTGCATTTCTTGTTGCCTAATTTGTAACTGTATAATGCCAACCATTAATCTTGTTTGTGTTGCATTAGATCGTAGTTATGTAAAGTTTTTGTTTATTTTTGTTTATGCCATGTTTTGGGATTTAGGAGTCATTCTCTGAGCACCTGGGCTTTACTGGAGGCATCGTTCAAGGGTAAGTAATTGAATAGACATACAAATACAGTGGTACCTCAATTTACGAAAGTCTCACCAAACGAAAAATGCAGGTAACGAAACGCATTTTCCTAAAATTTTTGTCTCAATATATGAAACAAGTTCACGTTACGAAAGCGCCATCTTAAAAATTCAAATGCGCCATTCAACATTAAAACCACCATTCAAACAGTACGTGAGCTGCTGTCCCATCAATGACGTTCAAACATCCCGCCCCGCTGGCCTCCCATTGGCTAACAGCTGAGCTGTCGTTCATGTCGCCTTCACTCCAGCGCCATCTTGGACAGGTCCACCTGACGCCATATTGGAGAGGGATCCCATTGGCTAGGAAGGATGATGCAGCTATCTCCCATTGCCTATTATGGAGCTGAATCTACCAAGATACTTTTTGTGTAAAGGACAGAGTTACTGTTGTTTTATGCTTTATTTCTTGACTCAGGCTTTTAACCCTCCATAAATATTTGTAAGATTATAACTGCCAAGAAGACATGGTCAACACACGCACACATGCGCGCGCGCGCACACACACACACACACACACACACACACACACACACGTGCAAGTGAGAAGAAGAAATGGGCTCGAGTGATATCGCAATGGAATCTGGCCAAACTGTCTACCATTGGCACGATATTGAAGCAGAAGGAGGTCTTAAAAGATATGCTTTTATAATTTTTAAAGGGTTTAGGGGGGGTAGTATTGGGAGCCTTGGAACGAATCAGGCATTTTACATGTAAAATGCAGTTCAATTTATGAAAAATGCAGGTTATGAAAAAGGCCCTGGTACGGATTAATTTTGTAAAGTGAGGTACCACTGTATAAAATATACTGTCAGTGGTTAAGGCTTTGGATTATTAATTTGAAATCAGGGGTTCAGTCCCCAGTACCACCAAGATGCCACTGTTGGGCCCTAAATTGCTCAGTTGTTTGAAAAAAAAATGATAAACACAAGTCAGTCTGGATAAGGGTGCCTGATAAATGCCTTTTGTAAATCACCTTTTCTCCAGGCAAGATTTGTACCGGGCCTCTGGAAAGTTTGAACTGTTGGACCGTATTCTTCCTAAGCTACGCGCAACCAACCACAAAGTGCTGCTCTTCTGTCAGATGACTTCGCTCATGACCATTATGGAGGACTATTTTGCTTACCGTAATTTTAAATACTTGCGACTGGACGGTGAGTTTATCTTTTTCTTTGGTTATTCATTGGGATGTGTTTTTTATATATAGGTACTTCTTAAAAAATTAGCATTTTGTGATAAAGTTCATCATTTTGTGTAATGTACTGATAAACATTAGACTTTCATATATTTTAGATTCATTACACACAACTGAAGTAGTTCAAGCCTTTTATTGTTTTAATATTGATAATTTTGGCAAAAAGTAAAGAAAAATAAAAAATCCCTATCTCAAAAAATTAGCATATTTCATCTGACCAGTGTTTTTAATACAAAAAAAGTCAACCTTCAAATAATTATGTTCAGTTCTGCACTCAATACTTGGTCGGGAATCCTTTCGCAGAAATGACTACTTCAATGTGCAGTAATGACTGCTTGGTGTGCAATGAATCTAAAATATATGAAAGTTTAAGTTTTTATCAGTACATTACAGAAAATAATGAACTTTATCACAATATGCTAATTTTTTGAGAAGGACCTGTAAAAAAAAAAAACAAAAAAAAAAAAACCCTGTATTAATCCAGATGATTAAATCTGTGAATGTAGGAACAACAAAGGCTGAGGACCGTGGCATGCTGCTTAAGAACTTTAACGACCCTTCGTATCAATACTTTATTTTCTTGCTGAGTACCAGAGCTGGTGGCTTGGGGCTCAACCTGCAGTCTGCTGACACAGTCATCATTTTTGATAGTGACTGGAATCCTCATCAGGTAATGAGCACCAGGACAGACATACACGGTTCTCATTTTTGTTTAACAGAACCCTGTTTCTGTAAGGGTTTTATTCTGCATATGTCTTCCCACAATTCACAGTACCAATCATCACCATTCAAAAAAAACCCCAAACCCATCCCTCTCCTTTCCTGCAGGACTTACAAGCTCAGGATCGCGCTCATCGCATTGGGCAACAGAATGAGGTGCGTGTTTTGCGTCTCTGCACGGTCAACAGCGTGGAAGAGAAGATCCTTGCTGCTGCCAAGTACAAATTAAATGTGGACCAGAAGGTGATCCAGGCCGGTATGTTTGACCAGAAGTCCTCCAGCCATGAGCGCAGAGCCTTCCTGCAGGCGATCCTGGAGCATGAGGAACAGGATGAGGTACAGTAATTCTACTGATTCTGAATTTGTAAAGCAGTGGTTCTGTGACTCTGCAACTTTTTTCTAAAATGTGAACTAAAGGTGCACTGGTTGTACAGCCTGTGATCAGGTGATGTTCTTTCTGGTAGGCGCTGACTGATAGTTGACCGGCCAACCAAACAGAGCACACACAGGAAGTGTTTCGCTCTGTTAATAAAGGTCTTTGCACAGGCCACACACGTATACAAATTTACATATATTTACTTGTTGTGAAGGCGTCACAGGCTCAGGTTGCTTGGTTAATCTTTGTGTACATTTATCATTCTCAAATCTTAACAAGTGACATGAGCAGAACTGAACATCAACAGTGAGAATTCACACACGTTCATTTTTTTTCTTTGACACCATAAATAGCATGATAACGCATTTTTTTCTGTTTTATGAAACACTTAAAATTTTATTGGAGCTCCGTGCTTGTTCGAATATTGCAAATCCATGAACTCGATTTGTAGCATCCATGCTTGGAAACCCAGTGTGTGAGGACTGCACTCGCACTGTGTGAATAGGTTTCTTCGTTTTTCTTACTGAGGAGAAATAAGTTTTCAAATGTCATTAAAAATACACGGCGTTATACCATGCCCGACGTGATAAGCGCCCAGGGCGCTTTAAAAAATTGGAGTGTGTGGGCGCTTATTAAAATGCTTACCTGCAGAGTGCAACGGTAAGTGCTTGTTAGCATCGAGGTGGAAAACATGAATAAGAACAACAATTAAGGAGTTTTACTGGTATTTGTGTTATTCATTTTTGGTGTCAACCAAATTACTTACTACATTTTTTCCTTTTGGCTATTCCCTTCAGGGGTCGCCACAGCAAATCATCTGCCTCCATCTCACCCTGATCTTCTTTTACACCAACTACCTTCATGTCTTCCTTCACCACATCCATAAATCTCTTCTTTGATCTTCCTCGAGGCCTTCTGCCTGGTAGTTCTAACCTCAGCATCCTCCTACCAATATACTCACTATCCCTCCTCTGTACATGTCCAAACCATCTCAATCTAGCTTCTCTGACTTTGTCTCCAAAACCTCTTCCATGGGCTGTCCCTCTGATGTACTCATTCCTGATCCTATCCATCCTCGTTACTCCCAGAGAGAACCTCAACATTTTCATCTCTGCTACCTCCAAATTACTTACATGAAAGCTGAAAATAAACAGAAAACAGCATCATTTAAAAAAAAAAAAAGTAATTTTCCCTCCTAGTGCTGTTCCTTTAAATATTTTACCCGATGCAAAATCGAGCCAATCAACATGAATGTCAATTTTAGCACATGGCATGTTGAACCAATCAACACAATGGTCAACTTTAGCACATAGCACAAAAGCACATGGCCAGGAGCCTGCTTAAATTTATGAAGTTAGTGAGCAGGAGAATCGGGTGAAAAATACTCATCACTTTCTGATAGGTCCATATCTGGCTCATCGCTCCATTCATTCAGAGCATCCCATAGTTTTGCTGTAGCAGTTTCTCATGGTTCATCAGTTGTTGGACATTTACCAAGAGAACACAGCAAAATATTTTCCTTTTTTTTTTTTAAAGCACGTCGGAACGTTAAAAAATTTGTTGTTACTGATGAACATTATAGACATTCTCAAGTGGCAGGGGGTCTTGAAATACTGTGTAAACTCACTTTTACATGCAGTGAATACCTTATTTTACCATTACAGAGATTGGTCGAATAAAATTGGTAAGTTTGATCTACCATTTTGCTCCCAGTACACAAAGGTGGTTATTAGACGTAAGATCAAAAACATTGGGGGTGGGGGCTCCGCTTATTGGAGCAGGGCGCTGATTACGTTGAATACGGTATTATGAATTTATTTTCTGAAAATTAAGGGAAACATTTTCAGAGATCTGCTTCTTGGCAGAACCTAAATATTAATGTTGTCTTGTTAGATAAATGTGAAGGTATTACTCAGTAGTCAGGAAATTATTTTTAATATTTCTCAAATGTCATATTTTGATTGCAGGAAACTGAGTTAATTAAATAGTTATTATTAAAAATGTGTCACCTATTAATATAATACAAATCAAATCTGAATTATGCAGAATCTGTATGAGCAGATTAGACCGTTACAAATTATGTCCAGTAAAAACTAAGCAAAATGCGATTATTGCAGCTTTACCAGCTACTAAGCGATAAACGTGGACATCAGGGGTCTCCAGCCCTGGCCCTGGAGCTCAACCTTCCTGCAGGTTTCATCTTCAACCAGAATCTAAGACATCCCATTTTAGCTGATCAAGAACTTGTTCAGGCAGTAATCAGATGTGGATGATTGGGGTTGGAGCCAAGGTCCCCAGGAACAGGGTTGGATAGCTCTGCTGTACATGTTTAAATAAGGCACATTTTAGTGATGCCTCTCCGATTTCACATGAAAGTTCAAAGTACAATTTTAATCCAGAAAGTTCAGGTCTTCTGAAGGCTGCTTATCATAACACTGATTTTAAGTGCGCATGTTGTACTCCTGTTTGCTTCCTCCTACCATTTCGTTCTCTGTTCCTCCCTTCTGATAAGTTCCTTTTTTGAAAGGGGTCATGTTTCCTTTCAGTGCACTGGGAGGGGCAGAGTTACCACACCACGGTGGGTGGGGGATAATCAGTACACCTAATGTGTGTTCAACACTTTTTTTTTTTTTTCCTTTTTTTTAAAAAAAAAAATCATAATATCCCCTTTAAAACAAGACTGTTAAGTTTCTTTATTTGCTGATTTGATTACTCTCTTTCATTTCAGGAGGAGGATGAGGTACCTGATGATGAGACTGTCAATCAAATGATTGCCAGGAGTGAGGAGGAGTTTGATCATTTTATGGTACTGCAAGTGTAACTGCACTCATGGTTATCCTGTATTCACATCGTCTCCATTTAGGGCTTAAATCTGAAAATATAATGGATCAAAGGTTAATGTTCCTCTCTGCTCATGTCCTGCTTTTCTTTAGCGCATGGATCTAGACCGGCGCCGTGAAGAAGCCCGCAATCCCAAGCGCAGGCCTCGTCTGATGGAGGAAGATGAGCTTCCCACCTGGATTATGAAGGACGATGCAGAGGTGGAAAGACTCACCTGTGAGGAGGAAGAGGAGAAGATGTTCGGCCGTGGATCACGTCAGAGAAAAGAAGTGGACTACAGTGACTCCCTCACTGAGAAACAGTGGCTCAAGGTGAGAATAAAGAATAAAGCTGTTAGGAAGAAATTGCGCTTAAAATATACACCACCAAAGTTCAATTTATTCATCTTTTACTTCAGATAGTTCTGTGTGACTTTTTGAAGGTTTTTACAAGTTCTGGTCCACTTAGATTTTTGAATTTGAAGATATTTGTTATGTTCGTGATCTCAACCACTCCTCAGGCTATAGAGGAAGGTACACTGGAGGAGATCGAAGAGGAAGTACGGCACAAGAAGACGACTCGGAAGAGGAAGAGAGACCGTGACCTAGACCTCCCAGGCCCAGCCACGCCCAGCTCCAGTGGGCGCAGCAGGGATAAGGATGATGACAGCAAAAAGCAAAAAAAACGGGGCCGTCCTCCGGCTGAGAAACTGTCCCCCAATCCTCCATCCCTCACCAAGAAGATGAAGAAAATTGTTGATGCAGTTATCAAGTATAAGGACAAGTAAGCTGTAACATTTTACTCATTCGTGTTGTCTCCTGGAATCTGTCGAATTAAATTCCAGCTCCCTTTGAAATCTTTTTAACCGTTAAGATTTAACATTAACTTTTACTAAGAGGGCAGGAAAACAAACTACATTGAGACACTTTTATCTGATTGTCACAGGATCAGATGTGGCTCATATAAAAACCATGCTGGTAAAGTTCAGAGTATAAAAATCAATTTATTCCGGTGTTGAATCTAGGCGACGGTTTGCATCGTGTTTTCTAATTTGACGGTAATGACAAAAAGACCTTTTAATACCTTAAAGCTCTTTTGCAACTAAATAAACCAAGGAAATTAGTCTGCGTTTAAAAATGTTGCACTGAAATTCAAGTTGTTCGGTTACAGTGCTGTTTTTATGTCTTCTTCTTTTCCTTTCGGCCGTTCCCTTCAGGGGTTGCCACAGCGAATCAACTGCCTCCATCTCACGCTATCCTCTGCATCTTCTCTTACGCCAACTACCTTCATGTCCTCCTTCACCACATCCATAAATCTTCTCTTTGGTCTTCCTCTAGGCCTTCTCCCTGGTAGTTCCAACCTCGGCATCCTACTACCAATATATTCACGATCCCTCCTCTGTACATGTCCAAACCATCTCAATCTAGCCTCTCTGACTTTGTCTCCAAAATCTCTTACATGTGCTGTCCCTCTGATGTACTCATTCCTGATCCTATCCATCCTTGTTACTCCCAAAGAGAACCTCAACATTTTCATCTCTGCTACCTCCAGCTCTGCCTCCTGTCTTTTCCTCAGCGCCACTGTTTCTAAACCATACAACATTGCTGTTTTTATGTATGGCTTTATATATTTGTTAAAGAGGAGGAGGAAGAGATCCAGTGCTTGATCCACAGGTCTGGGCATGAAATAGATTGTGTTCCTTTGACCGAGTGAAAAGCATTAATGGCACCAATTGTATAAGCACAGAACCGCGACAGACAGAATGTTCTCGGTTCTATCTGTAGATAAGTGACACGATTTCTTTGAGGCTGCTATGGCAATGTGACGTCCATCTGTCTGTCTGGTATTCGTCCACAATTTTTAAAATGCTGCTTCTCCTTTTTTCTACCAAGTTTGTTTATGGTCTGATTTAGCAGACAACTTGGATTTATGCCCTTCATACAGCTGACCAACTGAGGGCAAGGGGGCCGTGCTCAAAAAGCCAACAGTGGCAAGTTGGTTGCACTGGGACTTGAACCACTGATTTTTCTGATCAATAACCCAGAGTTGACTTGCTGAAAATTGCATAATTTTATCATGTCCTAGATGGGCACCAGGTCATTTACTTTCTGGTTGTCTTTTGTAAGCAGTGGCAGGCAGTTGAGTGAGGTCTTTATCCAGCTTCCTTCTCGCAAGGAGCTCCCAGAGTATTATGAGCTGATTCGCAAACCTGTGGACTTTCGCAAGATCAAGGTACATTTAAAAAAAAAAAAAAAAAAAGTACTCAATAGTTCTTTGATTTTGTGTGTGTGATATAAAATGTAAATTTGTTTCGTCAAGGCAGTGTAATTAGATGTGTTTTTTCTGGTGTGCAGGAACGCATACGAATCCATAAATATCGCAGTTTGAATGACCTGGAGAAAGATGTCATGCTGCTTTGCCAGAACGCTCAGACCTTCAATCTTGAAGGGTCACTGGTAAGATCATCACTGCTACAAGAAATTCGTGATGAAAACTGCAGTGGTTTATGCACCTCATAAGTTTCTGACAATATTGAGATTTTCACCCAGTTTAATGTTCCCCATATGTCCCTTTCAGATCTATGAGGACTCCATTGTACTTCAGTCTGTGTTCACAAGCGTGCGCCAGAAGATTGAAAAGGCAGAGGACAGTGATGGAGAGGAGAGTGAGGAGGAGGAAGAGGAGGCAGATGAAGGCTCAGAGTCTGAATGTGAGTCCCGTATTCAAAGTAATAAGCACCCTGCTCCAATAATCCCCCCCCCCCCATGGTTTTGATCTGAAGTCTAATAACCGCCCATGTGTACTGGAAGCAAAATTGTAGATCAAACTTACCAATTTTATTTGATCAGTCTCTGTAACCGTAAAATGAGGCGTTCACTGTCTGTAAAAGTGAGTTTACACGGTATTCTAAGCACTGCAGACTCCGGCAGGGGTGTGGCTGTCACACGTGGGCGGATCGCAATGCACACAGCTGATTCCACTCATCAATCGACCATTCAAATAAAGACGAGCGGGGCGGTCCTCCTGGCGCTAGAACATTGTCCCTGTTTACGACCTTGTTTCCCGTGATCTCTCTGGCTTCTGGTTCTCAGCTTCGTGCTGGCCCAAGTCCTTTAGTTTATGGTTTTCATGTTTCTCCAGATCACCAGCAGTGACTACATTTTCCCCGTGCTCAAGTGCCTTCCCTGTGAACAATAAAGCTCATCCATGTTCATACTCTGTCTCCTGCATTTTTGGGTCCGGCTGAAAGTTCCTGACATCACACCCCTGCCATTGGGGAATGTCTATAATGTTCATCAGTAACAACACATTTGATTGTTCCGCCGTGCTTTAAAAAACAGTAAAATATTTTGCAGTGTTACCTTGGTAAATGTCCAACAAACGACGAACCATTAGAAACTGCTACAGCAAAACTATCATGAGGATTAGACAGCTGACGGTATGTTGTTAACTGTTCATTAAGGAAGGCTTGCTAAAAATCATGATAAATATGAAATCCTCGAATAGAACAATCACATATTAAAGTTGATGCCATGCTTAAAGGAAGTGCCTTTTTGACCCAAAGGTATGTATGTACATGACGTAACTACTAAATGTGCAGGCACCTATTGATGTGGGATTCATTTACTGCTCATTGTACCCCGGAAATCAAAAAAAGTCTGTCCACAGTTTACAATACTGACTTTGCAATAATCCCAGGAGGCTGTACCTCTAAACTACAACCATGTGATGCCAGCTGGAAAAAGCCAACAGGGATTTCTATGATGACAGGCTGTTCAACAGGAAAATCGAACTAACCAAGGGAAATAACAAAAAAACCTCCCGAGAAAACAACGATCTTAACATGGATTCGTGATGCATGGCGATCGATAACACCCGATGTTATACGCAAGTCATTTCTTACATGTGGAATCGTCAATGCTTTAGATGGCAGTGAAGATCATTTATTGTTTGAGGAGTCTGATGACGACAGCGATCCCTTTGAAGAACCCATACCAGGCGAAGCTGATGCGCATGAACAGCTGACTGAAAACATGCGACTTGAAGTGGATGCTCTGAATGAATGGAGCGATGAGCCAGATATGGACCAATCGGAGAGTGATAATGAGTATTTTTCACCCGATTCTCCAACTCACAAACTTGAGAAATTTAAGCACATTCCTGGCCATGTGCTTTTGTTTATGTTCATGTTGATTGGCTGAACGTGGCATGTGCTAAAGTTTGTATTAATGTTGATTGGCTCGACTTTACTTCCGGGGAAATATTTAAAGGAACAGCACCGGGAGGGAAAAGTAAGGGGTCTTTTTATGAAAAATGTTAGGCTGTTTTCTGTTTATTTTCAGCTTTCATGTGAGTAGTTTGGTTGATATCACAAAATGAATAATATAAATACCACGAAAACTCTTATTGTTTTGTTATTATTCATGTTTTCCACCTCGATGGTAATAAGCACTTACCGTTCCACTTTGCTGGTAACATTTTAATAAGCGCCCACCCACTCCAAATTTTAAAGCGCCCTGGGTGCTTATCACGTCGAATACGGTATTTTGGTGATTATGGGTGGAAATATGATGCTCTGGTAAAGAGAACTTAATGTGTGCGCTTGTGTTGTAGCTCGCTCTGTGAAGGTGAAGATCAAGCTGAACCGTAAGGAGAAGGCTCTTGAGAGAGGGAAAAGTAGGCGACGTACAGGGCGAGGCTCACGCCCCAAACCAGTAGTAAGCGACGATGACAGTGAAGAGGAGCAGGAAGAGGTAAAACCCACCCCTTTTCTGAGAATAGTGCTAAATACGTGTACAATTATCCCACACCCCCCACTATTTGATATACTATCATAATTCTGCAAGGAAAATTTTGGCACTGTGTTTAACCCATTCAGTGACATACACACACGGAACAGTGAACTGACACACATTGGGGAAGTGGTTAAGGTGACGGTCTCCTGATCTGAAGGCCAGCAGTTCAATCCCCACTGTTGGGCCCTTGAGCAAGGCACTTAGCCCTCAATTGCTCAGTTATATTAGGAAAAAAAGATAATTGTAAGCTGCTCTGAATAAAAGTGTCTGTCAAATTCTGTACATGTTGGGTGTTAGGTGTTTCGTCCTGGCGTACTTCCGCCATGATGGTGCTGTTCAACCCCCTATTTTTCTTGTAGCTCCCAAACCCACTTCTCTAACCATTAGTCCATGGTAGCCCCCAAGAACAACTGCTCATTAGAACTTGTTGCATTTGTTATGTTGTATTTATGTTTGTGGTGATGACAAATCCAATCCTGCCTTTAAGTTCTGTGTTACTCCTGATGACGATTGGATCAGTACCGTAGTACCATATTATTCCTGACCCTCATTCTCTCTCTCTCTCTCTCGCTCTCTCTCTCTCTCTCTCTCTCTCTCTCTCTCTCTCTCACATTCTAACAGGAACATTCAGCCACAGGAAGTGAGGAAGATTAAACCTTCATCCAGCCCAACCATTCTTTCTCTTCGATCCTTATCCATGCATCTTTTTTTTTTTTTTTTTTTTTTTAATTTGGCAAATTCTCAGTGATCCATCAAATCCACATGGAATAACCGAAATTTAGCGCAGACACTTTAATCCCAGGATGAAGTGTTTTTAATGGAGGCTTTGTTAAAGAAAAATCCTGCCGTGCAGCTTTGATTATGCCACCTCAGAAGATTGAAATACAAGGGGGAGAAACTTTAATATTTAAATATGCATTCCCAGGGTATCAGTTGTAGGAATGTGGAAGGTTTTTTGTTTTGTTTTTTGTTGTTGTTCCTTTCTGGGTTTTTTTGTTTTTTTTTATTCCCCATCTGTTCATAAAAGTGACATGGACAAGTAACATGACTAGTGAGAGATTGGACTGTCAGGAAAGTACTCAACCATTTTAGGTGAAATAATTTTTCCTGTAATTTCATGTCAGTGAGCAGTGTACAGTGGTCACTGAAATGTGTGTGGTTTTTTTTTTTTTTTGTTTTGTTTTTTTAAGCCTCTACAGAGTGCATGTTGTAAGTTTATTAGAGAACAAGGTTGATGGGTTATTATGGTCTTTTACTTTGACACTTCTTTTCTAAGTTTAATTTAAGAATATTAGCAGGATCACGGTACTTTCTCCCTCAAGTTCCAGTAGGCTTAAATGAGGTGTAATTCTTAGGACTCAGTACTTTGTCAGTGTCACTGGATTCCCAAGACTCTAATAAAGTCATTTTACAACTTGTCTCTACAGCCAAATGTAGTTTTTTTGATTATAGCAAATCAGTAAGAGGGAAGCAGAACCATTGTTGTTCCCAGTGTTTTCTGCAGTGTATCATATGGAGTCCCAGTGGTAATCGTAAGTAGCAGAGAGTTAACAATTGCTATACAGTATACAGGGACGTACACACACACACACACACTTTTTGTTTTTTCTTTTTTTTTGGGGGGGGGTCCCCTTCAGAGTTATTTATTTTTACTATTTTAATACGATGTTCATACTAACCGAATTCTTATCTTTGCTCATAGTGACTTTTTGTTTTTTGTCAAAAACAAAAGGAGTCCAATGTATTTGAACGATACTGGTGAAAGCTGCCCAGTAACAAGTCAACTTTCACAAGAATACGTTGAGCGTACAGCAGTGCTTAACTCTGCTAATCTTTTACGATTTTGTACATTTCTTCACAAGCTTCAATTTTTGTGTCCAAGTTATGAAAACGTCATGAATAAAGAAAACCCTGAAAAGCAACCGCTTGCAAATTAAAAATAATTGGCTGAAAATTAATGCTTATTGCCATAGTAACAAATGCAGCAAGCAAACAAAGCTAAAACTTGCTGTCACTATTTCTTGATTGGCTTGTGAATCTAATTTACATTTCTTCCATTTGGCAGATGCCCTTTTCCAGAGCAACTTACATAGTTTTAATCTCACTTATGCGATGGAGCAGTTGAGGGTTAAGGGCTCAAATTCAAAATATAAAAACTCAATTTTAATATTTCTCTTAAAATGCTGGGTTTTTAATGTAAATAAATGAGACCACTACAAGTAAGTTTGGAAAGTAGTCACACTTTAATGTAACTTTTAACCTGCACAATTCAACTGACAAACCAAACTCTTATCATTTGCCAAACTGATTAATCCTACCATTAGGCTCCAGCCCTCCTGTAACCCTATCCTGGTATATACATTGGGCAGCTTATCAGACCATCGCATGGCAACAACAATCGTTCACACTTACACCAAGGGCAATGTAGAGCAGCTACTTAGCCTCATGTACATGTCATTGGACTGTAGGAAGAAATCCATGAAGCTATGAGAAGAACATGCCCGGGGACTCAAACACAGGATGTTTTCGCTGCAAAGTCTCAGTGTGAACCGTTACACCACTGTCTTCTTCTTCTTCTTCTTTTACTTTCGGCTGCTCCCTTCAGGGGTCGCCACAGCAAATCATCCGCCTCCACCTCACCCTGTCCTCCGCATCTTCTTTCACTGTACCAGCGCTGATAAACTAAGTGATTTTTTTTTTTTACTGGAATTAGTTTGGTCTCTCTTTTTTTATGCTGCACAAAAAAAAAATCGCATTTGGCATTTTGAAAGGGTTGTTTAGACTTTTTGTAACCACAATAAATTTGATATAATTTCTATTTATTTCTTGATATAATAACATTTACCTTTTTAAAAATCCCTAAATGTTGTATTTGATTCTAATTCAAGGTTGGATCAGATTAAAAAATACAAGTATATGCAGTACGGGCAGTGGTGGCCTGGTGGAAAGGGAGTTTGAGTCCCTGCTATCACTGGGTTGTCACTGCTGTCCCCCCCCCCAGTGCAACTAACTGGGTTATCAAAGACCAGCCTCACTGTCTGCGGTGGAGCTTCATGTAAAAGAACTATTGCTGACTTTTGGAAAGAGAAGCTGTGTAGCCATCAGCGTGTTTCTGCTGCAATGGCCTGGTGAGCTGTCCAGGGTGTACTTTGCCCTCACCCTGAGTCAGCTGAGATGGGCATTAGCCTCCCCGTGACCCTAATTAGAATTCAGTGGTTCAGAAAATGGATAAATGAATGAAGTATGTTTATGAGCTGAGCACATGAAGTCAAATAAAATTTTTTGCCCATTTTTCAACGAGCACTGCTCCAACTCCTTCAAGAATTTCTCTTCCTCAAGACTCTCTGTATTCTTGGCAGTTTCTCAGTCCTTGCCAAGTGGTGTCCTTGAGGCGATGAGGAGTGTTGTTTGTGCAAGTCACAGCATTTTCCTTGATGGATTTTCAAAAGTTATAATTTAGACTCCTATCATGAGAAGTTTCCTCCATGTTTTGGAGAATCATCACATGAATTTTGGTGAGCTTTGAAAAACTTATTTTTCTGTCATTGGCTTTTTTCTGCCATACTTATATACAAAGCCCAGGGGGCAGTGGTGGTCTAGTGGTATAGGGTGCTGGATCGCTGATCCAAAGGTTGGGGGTTCGAGTCCCACTCTCCACAAGGTTGTCACTGTGTGTGTGTGTGTGTGTGTCCCCCCAGTGCGGCTAACTGGCTTACCAAAGGTGGGCCATGTCTGTCACTGTCTATGGTGAGAGGTTCATGTAAAAAGAACCATTGCTGACTTTCGTAAAGAGTAGCTGCAAAGCCGTCAGCGTGTTTCTGTCCCTTGCTAAAAGGGTTGTGACAGGAAGGGCATCCGACGTAAAAACCTCTGCCAAATCAAAACGTGCGAATCAGATGATTCGCTGTGGCGACTCCCAAGTAAAAGGGAAAAAGCCGAAAAGAAGACACTTATATACAAAGCCCAGCTCTGTGGAGTGTGGACATATCAATCACAGATGTGGGGCTTTCTCGCACTCTTTGGAGTCACCTTTGGATTGTTTGTCTCCTCTCTGATTCATGCCTTCCTCGGCCGGTCCGAGTTTTGGACAACAGTCGTTTTCGGGCAGGTTTCTTGAGGTGCTATATCGTTTTGTTTTTTGTTTTTTTCCCCCCATATTTTGTGGTGATGGATTCAATGATTCCTTGTGGAAAGTCCTCTTGTGTTGATTATGTGGTATTAATTGTTGACAAAAATACTCATATTAGCTGCTCCACTGAACTTCTCAGATAGCATGAGGCAATGATGGTGCCTCATAATGCTGGTGACTTTGCACTTCTCACCTTTGCTCATCTGATTTGCAAACACTGTACCAGTCAAGGCCACAAGAGTTTGATGCTCCAGAATACCTTATCTCGGATTTGCGAACACACTCTAATGTTCGGGGAGAAAAAGTATTTGAGTTTGTAAACTGATGTCTTTCCTGACAGGTGTATATTTTTTGATGATTATATCAGTATTTAATAGTTTTTAATACCATAGTTACACTGTTTCCCCACATTGTTATAATATAGAGAAATAATACAATATATTATGTTATATTATATATAATTTTATATTTATATAATTTTGTTATTGTATATTATACTAATTGGGGCCGGTGGTAGTGGTTAGGGTGCCGCGCTCATGATCAGGAGGTTGTGAGTTCGAATCCCACTGAGACCCTCACTGTGCTAAGACCCCTGGGCAAGGTCTCAACCTCAAGTGTGCCTCTGTTCACCCAGCAGTATAAATGGGTACCAGTAAAAATATACTGGGAAGGTAACCTGCGCTGGACTAGCGTCCCATCCAGGAAGAGTTGAACTCCTGGTCGCTTCACGCTATGGGGCCTACTAGGCTCGGGTGTAAAAACCCAACAGACTTACCCTTTACCCTTATATTATACTAATTATTGGCTTAATCTTCCACTAATATCCATTTTTTTGTTTTCCCTGAACACTTTGCACCTAACTGGGTTATCATAGGCCTGCCATGTCTCTCACTGTCTATGGTGGAGGGAGGTTCATATGAAACCACCATTGCTGACTTTGGTAAAGAGGAGCTGCATTCCCCGCGATGGCCTGGTGAGTCATCCAGGGTGTACTTTGCCCTTGCCCCGACTCGGCCAAGATGGGTATTAGCCTCCTCGCGACCCTAATAAGGGTTCAGTGGTTCAAAAAAAAAAAAAAATGAATGAATGGATGAATGAATGAATTTTCTCTGTGTGTGTGTCGTGTGGTGGCAGCTCAAGACACGCCCCTTCCAACTGAAAACAGCACATCTCAAAAATCACACCACTCAACCCCGCCTCCAAGTATTTAATCCCTCCCACTTTACAACTCCATTCAAATTGAACTGATTTCGCCAAAACACAAAATCTATTTCCGGCTCTGAGTGAAAGTGCTTTATTTTTAAAATATTATTAATAGCGAATCATATTTTTAAAAATATTTCAAACGATAACACAGACTACAGGCAAAATCAACAGGAAACGCTTTTAATAATTGTATTATTTAATTACTGTATTACTAAAATAACGTGGAGCAGAGGATCGGCTCTGACACTTTATTAGAACATTATGGAAAACCTTTTATTTCTTTTCTTCATGATATACTTAATGAGCCCAATTCAATCAGGTAAGACCACATATTACCTTTATTATTTATTCAACAACTATACACACACACACACACACACACACACACACATATATATATATATATATATATATATATATATATATATATATATATATATATATAGTACTATAATAATTTATTATTTATTGAAGACCTGTTTTCCTGACCATGTAAATCTCATGCATATATTACAGGTTTATTATTGCATCACTCTGTGTAGGGCTACACACACACACACACACACACACAGAGGGAGAGATACACTATGCATAAATATCATGAGTGCATGGTCTGTTCAATACACAGTTATTTTTTTGAAGTGTTAATAAGAGACAGAAAACAATTACTGTAAGCAGTGCTTGAAAATCGTATAAAGCCTAAAAATGTGGAGAAAGAACCCCCCCTCCCCCTCTCCCCCTCCCACCCCAGAGTATCTGCCCCCTTCCTCAGCCAGTCCCCTCATCCCTTTGTTCAGTTCCTGGAGCTGGAGTTCTGTGTATCTAAACAGCAGAGCTCCATAGACTGTTCACCCCCTGCCATTTTTCCAGGAATTCCCTCTTCACTGTGTTTCTATCATGCAGGGTGAAGGCCAGGAACATTTGCGGAATGGTTTATGGTCGACCCACTTGTTCTGATTTATGGTCCACTATGGCTGGGCCTTTTTTTCCTGTGGGATCTCCAAATCCGAACAGCTTCTTCTTCCTCCTCTCCAATTATCTCTGGACAGTGTATATAGGATTATTACAGTGTCGACCCATTCTTTAATGTAAAGATTTTACTTTATGCATTTATTATTTCATTGTGAGTAGAAGTTGTGTTTTCCTAGTGAGCTTGAAAAGGCCTGTATGTAAAATGGCAGTTTTCAGTAAACAGATTTTTTTTTTTTTTTATCAGACTGACACTAATGTTCTTTAACAGCAACGTTTGTTGGTACAGATGAAAGATTTTGTGTGCTACTATCAGGAACATTCTCAAAGACCTTAAAAACTGGGGTCTCCAAACTTTTTCCTACTTGGTAAAGTCTGTTGGGTTTTTCCACCCGAGCCTCATGGCTCATCAGGCCGGTGCTTCTCCCCAGTTTCCATAGCCCAAAGAGAAGATTTATGGATGTGGTGAAGGCGGACATGAAGGTCGTTGGAGTAAGAGCAGAAGATGCAGAGGATAGGGTGAGATGGAGGCAGATCATTTGCTGTGGCGACCCCTGAAGGGAACAGCCGAAAGGAAAACATGAAGAAGGAAGCGACCAGGAGTTCAACTCCCCCTGGATGGGACGCTAGTCCATCGCAGGTTACCTTCCCAGTATATTTTTACTGGTACCCATTTATACTGCTGGGTGAACAGAGGCACACTTGTGGTTGAGACCTTACCCAGGGGTCTTAGCACAGTGAGGGTCTAATATAACTTCTGGGCCATATCATTTTTCCCTTCTCTGATGGGGGGGGGGGCAGTTTGTAACAGAAAATGTGTGACGATCGCAAGGCTGCTTAAATGTAAACATTTATTGTTTTCCAGTAAGCCATGCATGTGGAGCCGGTGGTGTAGTGGTTAGAGTGTTGGGCTCATGATCTGGAGGTTGTGAGTTCAAATCCCGCTAAGACCCCTGGGCAAGGTCTCAACCACAAGTGTGCCTCTGTTCACCCAGCAGTATAAATGGGTACCAGTAAAAATATACTGGGAAGGTAACCTGCGATGGACTAGCGTCCCATCCAGGGGGAGTTGAACTCCTGGTCGCTTCCTTCTTCTTGTTTTTCTTTCGGCTGTTCCCTTCAGGGGTCGCCACAGCAAATGATCTGCCTCCATCTCACCCTATCCTCTGCATCTTCTGCTCTTACTCCAACGACCTTCATGTCCGCCTGGGAAGGTAACCTGCGATGGACTAGCGTCCCATCCAGGAGGAGTTCAACTCCTGATTGCTTCACGCTATGGAAACCGGGGAGAAGCACCAGCCTGATGAGCCATGAGGCTCTGGTGTAAAAAACCCAAACAGTTAATCAATCAAAAAAAAAAAAAAAAAGCCACGCATAACCAGATATTGGGGGTTGGGGGGGGGGGGGTCCAGTTGGGGGTTGGGGGTCCGGATGGGGCACAGACGGCAGAGCAGTAGAGTAGAATGTTATGTTCTGGGTGTGGATTAGTCTTGATCGCATGGCCAGACTAAAAATAAAATAATCATAATGCATCTCTGGTATTGTTCAGGGGGCCGGGCCAAATGTGGAGGCGGGCCGTATCTGGCCCGTGACCCATAGTTTGGGGACCGTTGCCTTAAACAATCACAGCAACACATTTTTTACATCCGACAGACAGGTCCATAAACTGGTGATAAAATAAATGGGAACATTTCTTATCTATTTTCTGAAGAAATTATTCCGTGGCATCTCATTGACTGTTGCTTCCATCCACAGACTAAATGGATGCGTTTCAGAATTTCAGATAAACAATTAAAAATAGCGGGGCAGTGGTGGTCTAGTGGTATAAGGTGCCGGATCACTGATCCAAAGGTTGGGGGTTCGAGTCCCACTCTCCACAAGGTTGTCACTGTTCCCCCCCCAGTGCGGCTAACTGGGTTATCAAAGGCCGGCCATGTCTCTCACTGTCTATGGTGCGAGGCATGTAAAAGAACCATTGCTGACTTTCGACAAGAGGAGGCTGCAAAGCCGTCGGCGTGTTTCCGCCCTGCCATGGCCTGGCGAGCTGTCCAGGGTGTACTCTGCCCTCGCCCTGAGTTGGCTGGGATGGGCACCAGCCTCCCCGTGACCCTAATTAAGATGAAGCGGTTACAGAAAATGAATGATGATGATGAACAATTAAAAATATTATCACAGACAATGTGTTGGGTCAGAATCTGCACTAGAACAGTGTTGAAGAGTTCAACTATGTCATGATGAGAAAAGGCAGATTTTATCTGTTATAAATATACAGAATTAAATTAACATGAAAAAAAGATGCACACGGAATCCTCATGTCCACCTTTTTATTTACATTAACGACAGTGAAGTTTTCTGTGCATTTAATCTGATTGGCCAAACAGTGGCGTGATCCAGGTCACGTCACAAACAGCTGTCCTTAGTGCCAAATGAACAGTGGCACCAGAAAGCATTTCCAAAGCATCATCCAGCCACCGACAGTCTGACTGGATGCTGGATTATTTATAATTAACTCAGGGAAAAGTTAGTGCTGGGAAAGAAAGGTCATAAAGTGCTTCCTATGTGAAGGAGATCATTCGAACAGATCTGAGAGCAGTTAGTGTCGTTTGGCTTCAGAATCATTTTCTCAGCAAAGGTTCAGTACACTCTCTGAGCTTTACCCTGACAAATAAAAGTATGGATATTTACACACCTCCTACCGCCACGCTTCGTAAAGATACTGTACGTACCAGTTAATGCAAAGTTTACATGGAGCGCAAAACCACAAAGATAAATCAAAGTCATCCTGGGAATGTGCAGCAAGACCATTTGCTTTTGGACTTGCTAAATAATGACTGGAGCCTATTTTAGCCAAAACATGGCAAAGTCAAGCTACACCCTGAACAGCTCATCAGTCCATTGCAAGGACAACATACACACACCTGATAGAGTAAATGTAAAAGAAAGACCTTGATATTTGTGTTAACAGCAGTAATAGTCGAGGGATCGTTTTCATTCAAGTTGGCTAATCCAGAGAAGTTATCTCAGGGACACTGAGTGTTTAACAGGAGCACACCCTGAATGGGATGCCAGCCCATGCAAACCACCATGCACACACAGAGTATTAGGAGTAGTTTAGTCGAGCTAATCCTATTTTCCGGACAGTGGGAAGAAAGCAGGTCATATGACGAAAGCCCATGTGACGAGCATGTGGGAAATAGAGTGTGGAAACCTGAGTCCATGGAGTTGTAAGTTGGCAACACTGTCCACTGCAACACCTTTCCACTGTGAGATATTGAGAGCGCTTGGCAGAAGCCGATATGCCAAGCAACTTACATTTGTCAATTTTATACAACTGAGCAATTGAGGGTTAAGTTTCTTGCTCAAAGGCCCAACAGTGGCAGCTCAGTGATACTGGGGCTTGAACCCCCATCCTTTGATTCTCTCACCGAGAACTTTAACTGCTGAGCCATACTGCTGCACATAGAAAATCAGTCTTTATTAGGAGAAATGGTATGGTATGGTAGGCCTCCGTCAGTCCCGAAGGACTATGGCTGCGCTCTGGCTGATATCCCGGCTGGTGATACCCCCCAGTGCGCAGAGCCCGGGTAGGGAGTAATGAGGGACAGGCTGTTACCCAAGCAGCAAGGTCCCCCCCCCGTCTCGGCGCCACCGGAAGGATCCAATAGAAAGGCAAATGCCGATACGACTGGGTTCCAGTGCCGCTGCAGGAGAGAATCTACGGTCAATTTAGAACAGCCAATTAACCTACAGTGCACGTCTTTGGATTGCGGGAGGAAACCGGAGCACCCGGAGGAAACCCGCACAAGCACGGGGAGAACATGCAAACTCCACACAGAAACGCCCAGGCCGGGAATCGAACCTGGGCCTTCTTGCTGTGAGGCGGACGTGCTAACCACTACGCCACCGTGCCGCCAACTAGGAGAAATATTGATCATGCATAATAGAAACAAAAAATAAATTTTCCATCCATCCATTCTCTGAACTGTTTAATCCGAATTAGGGTCACGGGGTGGCTGGTGCCCACTCTGGGCAAGGGCAGAGTACACCCTGGACAGCTCACCATTCCATCGCAGGGCCTAATTTTTATTTATTTATGTATTTTTACATTTTTGGGGTGTACCGATACTGCTGGCACCAAAGAAAATCTAACAGGCGCATCAAACCAATTGTACTTCACCTCATTTAACCAGTTCTAGACTCTAAATCATAATCATCTCCGTCAAACAGGTTATGCTTTGCCCGCATTTGTTTTTGTTGTGGAACTGCACAAAATGTACGGTGCTTTTCATATAATTCTTACCAGAGGTGGGATTTGGACAAGGGGGACTCCATGAGTCTTTCATTGGTCATTAGATTTCCTGGATCCAATTGCAGTTCATTTTCTGTAACCGCTTAATCCTCATTTGGGACGCGGGGAGGCTGGTGCCCATCCCAGCCAACTTCGAGCCAGGGCAGAGTACACCCTGGACAGCTCGCCAGGCCATCACAGGGTGGAAACACGCCGACGGCTTTGCAGCCTACACTTTACGAAAGTCAGCAATGGTTCTTTGACATGCCTCACACCATAGACAGTGAGAGACATGGCCGGCCTTTGATAACCCAGTTAGCTGCACTGGGGGGGACAGTGACAACCTTGTGGAGAGTGGGACTCAAACCCCCAACCTTTGGATCAGTGATCCGGCGCCCTATACCACTAGACCACCACTGCCATTGGATCCAATTTATTAAAGTAAATTCTTGAACATTGTAAGATAGGATTGCTTCATATGGGACATGTATATTAGTCTCCTGACCTTAGGTGATGATAATCGTATGCTTTCATCATATTAAATGGAGAAGAATGTGAAGAGATTGCTTTCAAAAGGCTTTGACAGACAGCACAATTCAAAGTGTAACACTTGGATTTGTGAATGAAATTTCAGTCACACATAGAGATCATAGAGATAAGGCAGTAAAGGCAGTTCATGCCTATGTCCAGTTATTGCTTCAGTGCTGCTGCTGTAATCATTAATACTGTCCTGTGCCCATTTTATTTGTCCTGTCCTTTGAACACACTTCACTTTTTTTTTGGTGTCAAAGTATATCTCTGAAGAAAAGTAATAATTTTTAATCCCATTACCTGGTGTCATCTGGAAGATGTTTTTGCTTATGAATCTGTTTCCTTTCAAGGTTTCTTAGTGAGAATTTCCTTCCCATTTTAACCTCTGACTTATTCAAAAGGGAACAGACCATATACATTATTTGGACTTCTGTAAACCCACTTTGTAACAATGTCTATTATATATACATATACAGGAGTATGTGTGTGTGTGTGTGTGTGTGTGTGTGTGTATATATACACACACATATATATATATATATATATATATATATATATATATATATATATACACATACATGTATACACATACACACACACATACACATATATATATATATATATATATATATATATTTATATATATATACACATACATGTATACACATACACACACACATACACATATATATATATATATATATGATTTTCTGAGTAGATTCTTCCGTAGGAGAGTGCTCAATACTTTTTGGTAGAGCAAATAACATATATATATATATATATATGTATGTATATATATATATATATATATATGTGTGTGTGTGTGTGTATATGTATATGTGTGTGTGTGTGTGTGTGTATACATGTATGTATGTATGTATGTATATATATATATATATATATATATATATATATATATATATATATATAACTTAAACTTCTTGTTTTGTAGGGGCTGTGACCTGCAGCTCCAGAAACTTCCAGTGTGGTAATGGGAAGTGTATTATTATGAGCTGGATATGTGACGATACAGACGATTGTGGTGATGGCACTGATGAGCTTCCTGCTTCCTGCAGTGAGTACCTTATTACCATGCAGATAGTCATGAATTTATTGGTGTAGGACAGAACAGACGTTTGTATTAACACTAATCTTACATTATGTTCATTGCACTCAGTGGAAAAGACATGTGGAACTAATGAGTTCCACTGTAGTGGACGGCTGAACCAGTGCGTGCCTAACAGCTGGAAATGTGATGGCAAGGCAGACTGTGAGAACGGTGCTGATGAAGCTGGTTGCAGTAGGTGTGCTTTATGTTAAATTATCATAATCACATTATTATACACTAGTTATGTCTAAAATATATCTCTATTGTTTTCTTCACTTCTTTCCCAGGCCCTCGACAGTGTCTGAATGGTGAATTTCGCTGCAGCAATGGTCAGTGTGTGTCTCTGACTTTTGTCTGTGATGATGATGCTGACTGCGATGATGGCAGTGATGAAGAGCAGTGCCAGCCGACTACCTGCAGCCCGAGTACTTTTCGCTGCAACAATTCGGTGTGCCTGCCCCGCCTGTGGGCCTGTGATGGAGACAGTGATTGTTCAGATGGGTCTGACGAGTGGTCCCAGAACTGTGACCACCGATCTTTTCCTTCTCCCAGCAAGTCTTGCTCTAGTAATGAGTTCTACTGTGGGAGTGGGGTATGTATTCCAATTTTTTGGAGATGTGATGGAGATCCTGACTGCCCAGATCTTTCAGATGAGAAAGACTGTGGTAAGTCGAAAACTTTTTTTTTTTGGCTCTTCCCAATGACAGTTGAAAAAGCTGTTTGATGATTTTTCCATGTTGAGGATGTTTATACTATACAGTCAGTATATGGAAGAAGGGCTAATTTGACTAACTTGAATGGTATATATTTGAACAGGTGTATCCACATGTTGCCCAGATGAGTTCCGCTGTGGAGATGGATCATGTATTCATGGGAGTCACCAGTGCAACCAGGTGTATGACTGTCAGGATATGAGTGATGAACTGGGCTGTGTCAATGGTAAGTCTTTACTTTCAAAAAATATCGAAATACGACTTTTCAGTATGAATACAGCATATTAATGGTTCTTTTTCAGAAACTCATTGTCAGGCACCATCCAGATTTCGGTGTCACAGTGGTGAATGCATCAGCATGGACAAAGTTTGTGACAAGCAACGTGATTGTAGAGATTGGTCTGATGAGCCTCTGCGTGAGTGTGGTGAGTGACGCCGCTGAAATCAATCCACACCTCAGACTATTTGTCTGAATTTTAGTAATAATGTCTTTCATTCTGACAGATTCTAATGAGTGTCTGTACAACAATGGCGGATGCTCTCATATCTGTAATGACCTAAAGATTGGCTACGAGTGCTTGTGCCCAAGTGGATTTCATCTGGTAGAAAAGAAACGCTGTGAGGGTACGAGAGTGAATATTTGGGAATTGTGCTGTTTATACCACGCACACTTGGATATTAAACTGTAACCTTTGTTCCACTTTTTCATCACAGATATTGATGAATGTACCAATGGGGACGTATGCAGTCAAATCTGTGTAAATCAGATTGGCAGATATAAGTGTGAGTGTACTGAAGGTTACCAAGTAGACCCAGCAACCAAAGCCTGCAAAGCTATTGGTATGTGTTTGAGCTTTGGGCGCAACAGATTATCACTTATTTCAGACCATTTTGTTGCTTGGTAATGTCTTGTTCTGTGATGACTTGCTCGGTCTTGTTCAGGAACTGTAGCCTATCTATTTTTTACTAACCGTCATGAGGTGAGGAGGATGACTCTGGATAAGAGTGAGTACATGCAAGTCATCTCGCATCAGAAAAGCATAGTCGCATTGGATATGAACATTGCCAACAAAGAGATCTTTTGGTCTGATCTGTCCCACAAGAAGATTTTTCGGTAATTATCCAATAAATTGTTTGTGTTTTTTTTTTTTTTTTTTTTTTTACCACTTAAATCCCTGATCTCATATTAACTGATCTAATAAGACAAACCCAAACCATAGAATGAAGACCAATTTGAAAAAAAATTGACAATGAAGGGCAATTTTTTTAAGACCAGGCAGTGGTAGTCTAGTGGTATAGAGCACTGGATCACTGATCCTAAGGTTGGGGGTTCGAGTCCCACTCTTCACAAGGTTGTCTCTACCCCCAGTGCAGCTAACTGGGTTATCAAAGGCGGGCCATGTCTCTCACTGTCTATGGTGAGAGTTCAGTTCAGTTCATTTTCTGTACCCGCTTAATCCTAGTTTGGGTCGCAGGGAGGCTGGTGCCCATCCCAGCCAACTTCGGGCGAGGGCAGAGTACACCCTGGACAGCTCGCCAGGCCATCGCAGGGCGGAAACACGCTGACGGCTTTGCAGCCTACTCTTGTCGAAAGTCAGCAATGGTTCTTTTACATGCCTCACACCATAGACAGTGAGAGACATGGCCGGCCTTTGATAACCCAGTTAGCTGCACTGGGGGGGAGGGGGCAGTGACAACCTTGTGGAGAGTGGGACTCGAATCCCCAACCTTTTGGATCAGCGATCCAGTGCCCTATACCGCTAGACCACCACTGCCCCTCCTCTATGGTGAGAGGTTCATGTAAAAGAACCATTGCTGACTTTCGTAAAGAGTAACTGCAAAGCCGTCAGCGTGTTTCTACTCAAACCACTCACCAACCCATACTGAACCAACGTGGTGAGTTATGGTTCAAACCCACAACTATGAAGGTTGTGGAGGCCATCTGCCAGCATGGCATGACAAGCTGATGATGATGATGATGATGCGATGCATACATACATACATACACTGTCTGGTTAAAACAATAGTCGCACACATAAATTTGTTGTAGTTTATCGTCGCGTACAGCACATAATCATCGTGTCATTGTTTCAACAAACTGAAGCAACATGACTGCAATTTAAGTGTCCGGTTCATTTTTTCACAGACGTCTTAAATCAATGAGGTAAAAACTGAACCCCTCCATAAAGTTTTCTGCTGCACATTCCATAAACTTTCAATAGGGTTAAGGTCAGGACTCTGGGGGGACAGTACATATACGAAAATGATTCCTCATGCTTCCTGAACCACTCTATCATCACTTGAGTCCCCATTTTATATCTACACCATCTAGGAACAAAAAGTACATCGATGCGATAACCTGCTCATTCGGTACATTCAACTCATCAGCTGCCTCATTTTATTTCCACATTAATGTTGCTGAGCCTTGACCGGAACAACCAGAGCAACAATATCATGGAAATTTACATGCTATGATCGAGGATAAATGCGTTCCATAGAAATATTAGCGTGTGCGACTTTTATTTATTAATTTATTTACTTATTTATTCATGAATTTATTTATTGGATAGGCAATATACACACATACAAACATGTACAAATATTTACAATTGATCTGTCTTTGATATGTATATACAACAAATATAAATACCATCAATCAAAGTTGGTATTTTGCATTTTTATTCATATATTTCTTGCTTTGTATGTGCAGACGTTAATGTAAATTTCCCGAATATGTATAGACTTCTCTGTATTTTCTAGAGCTCCCATGGATGCAGCGTTAGACTCATCTCAGCATAGTATTGTGATTGGCTCTGATCTGAATGCTCCTGAGGGAATTGCAGTGGACTGGATTCATGGTAATATTTACTGGACAGATAGTGTTCATGGTGCCATTTCTGTAGCAACAGCAGATGGAAAGAAGCGTAAAACGCTTTTTGAAAAAGACCTACTCAAGCCAAGGGCTATTGTGGTTGACCCAATTAAGAAGTGAGTCACAAGCATGAAGCTTATTGTACATATTTTTCTTATTTACTACACTGGCTAGCCCTAATCTAATGTATCTATTTTTCATATTGTCTAGTTTTGTGTACTGGACTGACTGGGGTACACCTGCTAAAATCGAAAGGGGTGGCCTGAATGGAGTTGATCGCAGCACTTTGGTCTCTGATAATATTGTGTGGCCCAATGGGATAACTCTTGGTAAGAAGTTATTCCTCATGCAATCCTGTGCACCTTGATAGCCATTTATAGCCATGGATTTGTTTGTTCTGTGTGAATTAATCTATTTTTTTTTTTACTTTCCCTCTGTTCAGATCTGTTGAACCAGCGTCTGTATTGGGTGGACTCTAAACTGCATACACTCTCCAGTATTGATGTCCAGGGAGAGGGCCGACATACACTCATTACAGACCAGGGAAGACTGGCGCATCCACTAAGTGTCACAGTGTTTGAGGTGAGTTTGCCTTCTAGAGGTTTATGGATATTTAGTTGAATTGAGTTTTACATCAGAGGTTCAACCCTGGTCCTAGAAGATTCCTGCTTTGTACATTTTAATGTTTTCCTTGTTCCAACCAACAGTTTATAATTGCTTGAAATGAACGAACAGCTTATAATAATTTGAAATGGGCGTGACAGTGCAGGAGAAAAAAAATAAATGAGATGAAATGAAAATGTGCAGGACAAGAGGTCCATCAGGACCAGTATTAGGAACCTTTTTGTTTCGGATGACAGTAATAATGACATGGCTTCAAACAAATTTAAGCTGAGGTTCTTTCAAACTTGATTTGCACTGTAGACTGGCTCACAGTACACACCTCAGAGTACCAGCTGAAAGCTGTCAGAACCAGTATACTGACTAGGAGCTCACTTTGAATGCATGTAGGCAATACCTTTCTCAACTGTGTTTGGTACAGCTGGTGTGCTTCCATTGTGCTATTACTGTTTATATCATTAACCAGGATTGCCATGTTTTAGCTAAATTTCCAACATTATTTCATCTCAAAATCCAGACAAAAGACCTGAAAGTGGCAGGGTAGCAGTACAGTGGTCAGCACTTCCACCGCATAGCAAGAAGGTTATGGGTTCAATCCCCATGCCCAGTAAGCGTGTTCTGTGTGAAGTTTTCATGTTCTGCCCATACTTGCATGGGTTTTCACCAAGTGCTCCAGTTTCCTCCCACTAAAGGTGAAATGGATATTCTTGATTTCCCCTAGTTGTGAATGTGAGTATGGATGGTTGTGTGTCTGTTTTGGGCCAATGATGCTCTGGTGAACTGTTCAGGGTGTACCCCACCTTCGCCCGGAGTTGGCTGGGAATTGTTCCATCCTCCTTATAAACGTAATAAAGAAGACCTGAAAAAAATCAGCACTGAAAGGGGAGACACTTTTACATTATGGGTTCTAATCGATTTCTGTTTGAAATATGTGAATGTGTAAAAAAAGGTCCATGGACCTCTATTAGTACTGTATTAGTTTCTGTTTCCAGTATAACAACTAGCTAAAATATGACCTTAAATAGCAGAATCACACTACCCCAATATAGAAAGATGAGCTAATTAATAGAAATTTATAGTCATCAATAGCATATAAAATTGATAGTCGGTCAAGACAAGTGATTGCATTTAAATCTAATCCAATGCTTGTGAATGTGGGCTTTTATTGTTTGCGACTGACTGATGTGGTGGGTAACTCTCCAATGATCCTTGTGGACAAGACTACCCTGGGGCTTGGCTATAGCTCACTGATTAACATAGACAATCATTTAAAATCCCACTGTTAACGTAAATTACAGTGGTGCTTGAAAATTTGTGAACCCTTAAGAATTTTATAAAGTTCTGCATAAAAAAACATCATCCGATTTTCAAAAAGGTATGCAATGAGAGCTTAGTTGAATATATAAGAAAAATATTTTACTCTGTCATTTATTTCTTGAGGGAAATGATCCAATATTTCATGTCTGTGAGATATTTGAATCCTTGATTTTGATATCTGGTGTGACCCCCCTTTTGCAGTAATAACTGAAACTAATGGTTTCCTGTCACTGTCAATCAATCCTGCACATCAGCTCAGAGGAATTTTAGCCCAATCCTCCACACAGAACAGCTTCAACTCTGGGGTGTTGGTGGGTTTCCTCACATGAATTTCTTGCTTCAGGTCCTTCCACAACATCTCAGTTGGACTAAGGTCAGGATTTTGATTCCAAAATTTTGACTTTCCTCTTTTTAACGATACTGTGGTAGAATGACTTATGTGCTAAGGATTGTCGTTTTGCAACATGAAATACTTTCTCTTGAGATTTAATTCATGGACAGATGTACTGATATATATATATATATATATATATATATATATATATATATATATATATATATATATATATATATATATATATATATATATATATATATATATATATATATATATATATATATATATATATATATATATATATATATATATATATATATATATATATATATATATATATATATATCTTGCCGATACCCTCCTATTAGACATCACACAGGCCACTTTTCTCCAACCCTTACAACCTGCCTGCAAATGCTTCTTCACCTCTTTTCCACACTCTCCATTGCTCTGGATTGTTGAGCCTAAGTATTTAAAATCCTCCACCTTCTTTATCTCTGCTCCCTGTAACCTCACCGTTCCTCCTGGGTCCTTCTCATTCACACACATGTATTCTGTCTTACTGAGGTTAACCTTCATTCCTCTCCTTTCCAGGGCATACCTCCACCTCTCTAGATTTTCCTGCACTTGTTCTCTGCTCTCACTATAGATCAATGTCTTCTGCAAACATCATTGTCTATGGAGATTCTTGTCTAACACCATCTGTCAGCCTGTCAATCACCATATCAAACAAGAAGGGGCTCAGAGCTGAACCTTGATGCAGTCCCACCTTCACCTTAAACTCCTTGGTCACACTGACAGCGCACCTCACCGCTGTCTTACATCTCTCATACATGTCCTGCACCACTCTAAAAAACTTCTCTGCCACTCCAGACTTCCTCATTCTACCACCAAGTCTCCTTATCTACTTTCTTTCCAGCTTCCAGAGGACACACCAAGTACTCTCCTACCTGTCTCCCTGATCACATTAACTGTGGTTGTCCAGTCATCTGGAAGCACTTCCTGACCACCCAAAGCCTGTTTCAACTCCTCTTTGAAGACAACATGACACTCTTCTTTTTTCAGCTTCTACCACTTTGTCTTCTACTCTGCCTTTGCCTTCTTCACCTTCCTCACCATCAGCATCATCCTGCACACCACCATCCTCTGTTGTTTGGCAACACTCTCACCCACTACTACTTTGCAGTCACTGACTTCCTTCAAATTGCATCGTCTACACAAGATGTAGTCTACCTGTGTGCTCCTACCTCCGCTTTTGTCACCCTATGCTCCTGTCTCTTCTGGAAGAAAGTATTCACCACAGCCATTTCCATCCTTTTTGCAAAATCTATCAACAGCTGTCCGTCTGTGTTCCTGTTCTGGATACCAAACCTGCCCATCACTTCCTCGTCCCCTCTGTTTCCTGCACCAACATGTCCGTTGAAGTCTGCACCAATGACCACTCTTTCACCTCTGGGGTTACTCTGCATCACTTCATCTAACTCACTCCAGAATCTCTCCTTCTCTTCTAGCTCACATCCTGCCTGTGGGGCATAAGCACTAACAACATTGAACATCACACCTGCAATTTTGAGACTCATCACTCTGTCTGACACTCTTTTCACTTCTAGAACATTCCTGACAAACTCCTCCTTCAAGATGACTCCTACTCCATTTCTCTTCCCATCCACACCATTATAAAACAGCTTAAACCCTGCTCCTAAACTTCTCGCCTTGCTACCTTTCCACCTGGTCTCCTGAACACACAGTATGTCCACCTTCCTCCTCTGCATCATGTCAGCCAGCTCTCTACCTTTTCCTGTCATAGTTCCAACATTCAAAGTCCCTAGTCTCAGTCCTAGACTCATGTCTTTCCTCTTCTCTCTCTGGCAACGGACACGCCTCCCGCCTCTCCTTCGACCAACAGTAGTCCAGTTTCCACCAGCGCCCTGTTGGTTAACGGCACTGATGGCGGTCGTTGTTAATCCGGGCCTCAACAAATCTGGTATGGAGGTAAGATTGATGCTTTGCATAATAAATCTGGCGCAGGTTTTACGTCGAATGCCCTTCCTGACACAACTCTCTGCATTTATCCGGGCTTGGGACCGGTGTGATAGAGAACACTGGCTTGTGCTTCCCCCTCATGGCTGCATTTTATATATATATATATATATATATATATATATATATATATATACTCGTGTGTGTGTGTGTGTGTGTGTGTGTGTGTGTGTGTGTATACATGTATGTATGTATGTATATGTATATATATATATATATATATATATATATATATATATATATATATATATATATATATATATATATATATATATATATATATATATATATACACACACACACACACACACACACACACACACACATATATATATATATATATATATATATATATAGAGAGAGAGAGAGAGAGAGAGAGAGAGAGAGAGAGAGAGGAACTAAAAAGTTACACAGTAGGATAAATACAGAATATTAAAATATTAAAGTAATCGTGAAGTGGCTGTATTGTGAAGGTAGTGGTGTGTGCATACAGTGTGTACTGTGAGTGTGCCAAATGTTGTGCAAATTGTCCAGTATTTCAGTAGCCTTATGGCTTGTGGGTAGAAACCCTGAATCTGCGCATGCAAGTACAGATATATCTGTACCATCTGCCCAAGAGCAGGAACATGAAGAGTGTCTGGAAGGAGTGGATGGTATCAGAGAGGCTCTGCTGGGCTCTTCTCCTACAGCGCTGCGTGTAGAGGTCCTGAGTGGTTGGCAGTTCAGTCCTAATGATGTATTGTGCTGGTCTGACCACCCTCTCTCGAGCTCTGCAGTCCAGAGCATTGAAGAGACTTGTGTGAAAATCTAATGATGTTTGCGGTCAGATTTATGCAGAAATGTACACATTTCTTAAAGGTTCACAAAGCATCAAGGTTTAAAAATGTCATATTTTCTAAGGTTATGAGCTTATTTACATTAATAGGTGTCCTGACTTGATTTATCGTGTTCAGGAACAAGTATTCTGGACTGATGTTCGCAACAATGCTATCCTGAGTGCTAACCGTATAACAGGAGGAGACATCAGAAAACTGGCAGACCACATCACATCTCCAGAGGGAATTATCTTGTATCACAACCTAAAGCAGCCCAGTGGTGAGTCAGAAAATTTATATGACCAAATCTTGTACCTCTATATTATTAAATTTCGTGTTTTGCTCATCATACATGGATAGTACAAACAGGGTATATTTTCCAGGTGTGAATTGGTGCAAGTTAAACAATGGTGGATGCGAATTCTTGTGCTTGGCTGCACCACAGGTCAGCACCTTCTCCCCCAAATACACATGCGCTTGTGCTGATAACATGATGCTGGACAAAGATATGAGGAAATGTGTTCCTGGTAAGATCACGATTTCAAAGAAAGACTTTGAGGACGTTTTTTAAAATAGAAACAATATAGAAGATGTGGGACAAACAATCTATCATTTCATGTCATTTTTCGTGTACAGTATGTCATGATTGATTTTTTTTCTTTTGGACAGCTGTTCCAAAAACAGCAACATCAGTCCAGTCCAAAGTTTTTACCACAATCCGCCCTCGTAAAATCCCACGTACTACACCAAAAACATCTGCCACCAAAACCACCAAATATTCAGCTCCAGTCGTCACCACAAATGTGAAAACACAACCCACAAAAGCAGCCAAAGACAAAAGCTCTACAATTCTCAACACTCATGATGTAACCACCCAGACAAGTAAGAGATGATTCTATAATACTGTATGTGACGCTGCCTGGCAAAATTGTGGAAAAGTCGCCGGCTGTAGTTTTTGCTGCGGGTTCGTAAAGTGATGTAGGCTAAAAATATTGATTTATATTTTATTTTTTTCATATTAGGACTGCACAACTCTTTGTCTCTAAATTGTAATGTCTGTCTTCCTTTCGGCTTTTTCCCTTTTACTCGGGAGTCGCCACAGCGAATCATCTGATTCGCACGTTTGATTTGGCAGAGGTTTTTACGTCGGATGCCCTTCCTGTCACAACCCTTTTTAGCAAGGGACAGAAACACGCTGACGACTTTGCAGCTACTCTTTACGAAAGTCAGCAATGGTTCTTTTACATGCCTCACACCATAGACAGTGACAGACATGGCCCACCTTTGATAACCCAGTTAGCTGCACTGGGGGGGACAGTGACAATCTTGTGTAGAGTGGGACTCGAACCCCCAACCTTTGGATCAGCGATCCAGCGCCCTATACCACTAGACCACCACTGCCCCCTGTCTCTAAATTGTAATGTATTATTAATAAATTAAAAGAGCACAATTCTTTCTCGCTATACTTTGCATTTCTTAAAAATATATTATAATTCAAATATTTTATTGAAATATTTTCCATTGGGACTTTGTGAGGAAGCTGTAAGAAACAAATGGACTCGATTTCCCCATTTTCCAATCATGATTTCATTCCCTAACTGAGTTGTCAAAGGCGAAGGATCACAATGTTTGGGTTGTAAACAGACTCTCAGCCCCACTCTTACACATTACTGCACTAGTTGTCCATGTCCAGGTTGTATTTCTGATGTAGTTTGAAAGTGCACTGTGCCCAGAGCGACTTATCCATAATGAACATGAACAAAGCCCCTGGCATCTTTTACTGCCGGTCTGAGCTTTATTTTTTCAATTCAATTATTTTGGAAAGAATCATACTTCTTCTGTTGAAGTGTAGATTTTTTTTATTGCTCGGAGTTTTTTCTATGAGGCTTCGTTACTACTGAAAGTGAGAGAGTGCAAGCACGCTTTCCATCCACCAAAAAATAAAGGCTGTGTCGGGGCTCACGGAGCTCAGCAGTGCGCACGTTTCAAAGTTGCTGTCGGAAACGGGGGTTTCTATGGAAGCAGATTTAACCTCGCCAGAACTGACTGAGGCACTGAGAGACTATTTTAGAGATGACAATTACAAACCAAAGATTTTAGCAGCGATGACGATGAGAATCAACCTGCACCAGTGCAAAATATTGCTGATCATGAACACATGGAACCTGGTGAGTGACTGTGGCTGGACACAAAATCACTGACAGTGAAAACTAGTCAAAACTAGAGGGAAATAAACGTTTCTATTTTAATTTGTCATAATTATAATATCTATTTTGTGTGTTTTCAGCTGACGAGGCTGTAGGTTATGTGATTTTCCAGTCATGTTTAGTGCAGGTCTCTGTGGCAATAAGGAGGCAGCGGCCTGCTTCAGCACAAATGCACCAACACCAGATGCAAAGTCATCTCTTCCCTTTTCATGTACAGTGGTACCTCACCTTACGATAGTCCCAGAATATGAAAAATCCAGTTTACGAAAAACATTTTCCTAAATTTTTTGCCTTTGTACGTATACGAAACAAGTTCTCCTTACGAAATGCACCATTCAAACATTCAAACGCGCCATTCAAACATTCAAACAATGCACGAGTTGCTCTCCTATTGACTACATGTCTCAACATCCCACCCTGCTGGCCTCCCATTGGCTAGGAAAGATGACGCAGCTCCCTCTTATTGGGGATCTCCCAACATTCCACCCCGCTGGCCTTCCATTGGCTAGGAGGGATGACACCGCTTCCTCTTATTGGCAACCTACCAACATCCCATCCCACTGGCCTCCCATTGGCTAAGAGGGATGACGCAGCTCCCTCCCAATGGCTATTATGGAGCTGCGTCTCCCAAGATCCCGCAATGCTGGCCTCCTATTGGCTAGGAGGGATGACATAGCTCCCTTGAGCAGCAACTTGTTGCTCCTTGAGCTCCCATGAGCAGCAGCTTGTTTCATGAGTTTTTCGAGTGTGCTCATTGCAACTTTATTTTTTGGCTCAGGCTTTTAACTTTGCATAAACATTTGTAAGATTATAACTCTGCTAAAAAGACATGGTCAACACGAAGTAAGTACCTTAAAAGATATGCTTTTATAATTTTTAAAGGGTAGTATTGGGGGCCTTGGAACGAATCACATGTTTTACATGTAAAATGCGGTTCTACTCAAGAAAAATCTAGGTTACAAAAAAGGCTCTGGAACAGATTAATTTCGTAAGGTGAGGTAGCACTGTACCTGCAGACCGAATGATTCCTAGTAATAACTGAGTGCAACAAGTAACTGAGTGACTTCCCAACATTTTCAGTCATTTTCAGAAAAAATTCCAACAAAAAAATAAAGCCATTTAAATTTTCACAAAACTTTGACTCCAATTTTCTCAAAACTGGGTCACTGCTCATGTGAAGACCCAAATCAATGAACTGTACCTCAAAAGCCGATTCATTCATTTTTTTGGACCGTAATTAGGGTCGTGGGAAGGTTGGCACTCATCTCAGCCGACTCTGGGCGAAAGCAGAGTACACCCTGGACAGCTCCCCATGCTGAATACTGTGCAGCTTCTCTTGAAGAAAGTCAGCAATGGTTCTTTTACATGAACCTCTCACCACAGACAGTGAGACACATGGCCGGCCTTTGATAACCCAGTTAGCTGCTCTGGGAGGGGGAACAGCAGTGACACCCGTTGATAGTGAGGTTTGAATCCCTCACCTTGGGATCAGTAATCCAGCACCTGACCACTGGGCCACCACTACCGCTTTCCTCAAAAACTAATAAATGTAATTAAAAGCTTTTTTTTTTCTTATGTAGAAGGATAATTTCTTTCAAATACAATATTCATCTCATTTTTTGATTTTTGACCCTTATCCATGATTTTCCCATGCAGCGTTACAAATTACCTTTTCATTTTCTGTTGAATAATAGACATGCAGTCAATAAAACACAAAGGGATGTACTTCATATTGTGAGAGTCTGATGAAAATATTAACGAGAGCGGTCTATAACTAATAAGAGAAGTGAACAGAAGGTGCTCTTGAATGTACAATCTTTTCAAGTTTAATTTATTTACAAAAAAAAAAAAGGTTATCAAGGAGTTGTTTAAGATTTCGTTGAATAATGGGGTGTTCCTAGACTGACAAACAGGTTCCCATTGCAATATCAAATAGGATTGAACAAAAAGAAATAAATTAATTCAGTCATCCTTGTTGGGCATACTTAGTAGTTTAAATTATTTTACTATACTGTACATCTAATCGTTATAGTATAGACAGGAGTGATGTGTACTAGTTTTATATCAAGTTTGCATTGTAGAAACTCTGAGTAAACCAAACCCACTTTTAATGACTTCTTGGACATTTTTAACTCTCCTGTTCCCACTGCTACTTTATAGGTAATCAAAATCATGTTGCTGCAGCCAAAAAAGAATCTTCAACATTGCTGGCGCTTTACACTGCATTGCCCTTCGGTCAGTGTGATTACATCATAGTATATCAGAGATTTTAATGCAACTGGAGAGAACTGTATGTATGTTTCAGACTATTTGGATAAACTAACATTTGTGATATTTGTTCTTCTGAAGTGGTGTTATGTCTTTTGGGATTTGGTGGGCTGTTGCTGTGGAGGTACTGGAAGCGAAGAAACACGAACACCATTCATTTTGAGAATCCGGTCTACCAAAAGACCACAGAAGATAAAGTGCATATATGCAAGAGCTACAGCTCGGATGGCTACTCCTACCCTCCGGTATGGCTCAGAATCTTTTTAATGTGAATTATAGTATAATATTAGCATGTCTAGCATATTTTTTCCCCCTAACGCTTAATATTTTCTTCTTTTTCCAGAGGCAAATAGTCAGTCTTGATGATGAATTATGAGATTTACCACCTATGCTAAGACTGACTGCAGAATATGATGGTGCTGCAGTACCAAACTGTCAAAAAAAAAAAACCACTTTTGGACATTTGGAGATTGGTATTGTGTCCAGAGACACAAAGTCACATTTTTAGAGGCAGACTGTGGGCCAGGATCATTCACAAGAACCTTCTCGGAAACAGGGAAGCAGAACACCCTCAAAATCATTGACCTCTAATGTAATTATAACTTGACAGGAGAGTGTATGATGTGTGTATTCGGTATATGTATGACTGCAGTATTGTTGAATAGATTATCTTTATTGAAGAAATATTGTAAATATTATGTACGTGACGTTTTATATTTTAAATTGATTGTAAATACTAGATTCCCTCCTCGCCCGGAGTTGGCTGAGATGGGCGCTAGCCTTCCTGTGACCATAATTAGGATTAATCCTCAAGCAACCAAGTTATTTCGGCGACTAATATGACCGAGCGGGGTCATTTGTGACCCCATTGACTTTATATAGAAATATTTCTACAGTATGTAAATGATTGTTTTAGGGTTCTTCATATTTATTTCACTCTCTAATATATTTGTCCATCATCTTATGTAATAAGGTATGGAATTTGAGATATTTTTACAAAAAAACAGCCAAAAACACACAATGATAGAACAATGTTACAATTATTTAGATAATCCTTGTCTGTTACATCTTGTAATACAGTATACATGTTACTTTGCATAAAATATGTATTACAATGTGGTAGGATAATTCATCATCATCATCATCATCATTTTCTGTATCCGCTTAATCCTAACTTGGGTCGCGGGGAGGCTGGCGCCCGTCCCAGCCAACTTCAGGCGAGGGCAGAGTACACCCTGGACAGCTCGCCAGGCCATCGCAGGGCGGAAACACGCTGACGGCTTTTGCAGCCTACTCTTGTCGAAAGTCAGCAATGGTTCTATTACATGCCTCACAACATAGACAGTGAGAGACATGGCCGGCCTTTGATAACCCAGTTAGCTGCACTGGGGGAGGGGGGGGGCAGTGACAACCTTGTGCAGAGTGGGACTCGAACCCCCAACCTTTCGATCAGCGATCCAGCGCCCTATACCACTAGACCACCACTGCCCCGGTAGGATAATTTAGATATGGTAATAGAAATAATAATTATATGGCTGAACTATCTGAAACATGTAACAGTCAAAATGAAGAACCATCAGTACCATCTGAAGCTATAATGTCAAAAATCTCATAGATCTTCCTGGGGTCATAATTGACCTCGCACAAGTTTGGATTATACTTGTCACGCGGATTGGCCGATCCTTACAAAATTCTATAAATAAATGTAGGACAAATGGTAGGTAAGGTAAAGTCTGGTGGGCTTTTTACACCCGAGCCATAGTGGCTCATCAGGCCATTGCTTATCCCCGGTTTCTGTAGCGTGAAGCGACCAGGAGTTCAACTCCTCCTGGATGGGACGCTAGTCCATTGCAGGTTCCCAGTATATTTTTACTGGTACCCATTTATACTGCTGGGTGAACAGAGGCACACTTGTGGTTAAGACCTTGCCCAGGGTTCTTAGCACAGTGGGGATCTCACTGGGATTTGAACTCACAACCTCTTGATTATGAGTCCAGCATTCTAACCACTACGCCACCGGCCCCGTAGGACAAATAGATTGACAAATTCTTGTAGGAAACTTTTTTCCGGTTAAAATTAGAAAAATGGCACTTGAAAATATATATATGCCCGGGGTCATGTATGACCCTACTCAGTCGCTTGAAGGTAAAATGCTGGTATATGTGCAGTACACTTTATGACCATTATGTGCTTTGTGAAGATCCTGTTCCATATTTGGTCTCCATTTAATCTTATGATGGGGGCCTATGGCATAGTACTGCAGTTAGGGTGATCAGGGTAGACCCCCACTGTGCCAACACTCGTAGGCAAGGTCCACAAGTGTGCCTCTGTCCACCCAGCAGTGTAAATGGGTACCAGTAAAAATACTGGGAAGGTAACTTATTATGACATAAGAAGATATAAGGTATCTTCTGGGAAGGCTATCTACTAGATTTCGGCATATGGCTGCTGGGGACTGTCCGCTCAGCCAGAAGAGTCTTAGAGAAGCTGTTGTCAGATCTGATGTCACATCTGGTACTCATTCGTCATTCCAGTTCATTCCAAAGGTGTTACATGGGGGTGACATCACCGGTCCATTCATTCTAACCTTGGCAAATCCTGTCTTCATAGGTTTCATATGGTGTGCAGAGACATTGTAATGCTGGAAAATTTGAAAGCCACCTTTGTAGAGAAAGTCTGGGGAAGACTATATGAAGTCAATATCAAGTCTGCATTTGCACTTTTACTCGCACCTTCCCATTTTCCTAGTGCTGGCAAGCACTGGATTTCACTAGAGTACTGTACTCACAAAACTAGGGTCATGTAAGCACTCTCGTGAAATCCAGTGCTTGCCAGCACTAGGAAAATGGGAAGGTGAAAGTAAAAGTGCAAATGCAGACATGATACAGTATTCGATTCTCTGAGTATACACGTGATGTGGAGTTTGTAGAAAAGCAATCTGAGAATCAAACAGTCTGTGTTTGCACTTCCAGAGCCATGATGATAAGGTGTGATACACATGAGTGTGATGCACAGGTGTCCACAAACATTTGGAAATCCTCAGGTCAGGCATATTTTTCATGATGATCAATATGTCAACATGGTGCTCCTGTAAATATAGATGTAAAATTGCAGCCCACATAAAAGATACGAACCAAAATCTATGCAAAATGTAAAGTAGACGAGGGCGTGTAATTATTATTATTATTATTATAGAAAATAATCAGCAGCAACTAGTGGTTTAACAAGAATGAAAGTAAATTAGTTGTAGTAAAATACAATAGATATCACGACAGAACAAAGAGGCCATACCTGCTCGAGTTCATGTTTCTCTTCTGTTTTGGATTCAATTTATGGTTGTGTTTCAGCCTCAGTTTTTGATTCTTGTTCACTGCAGTGGGTATTTTTTAAATTTTGATATACTGTACTGTATTAATCTTGTAAGTGAAATTATTTCCTCTGCATTGAACCCATCCAATGTGAGCACACACATTTGGACCAGTAGGCTGCCACACACACATTGGGGTCACCATTGGGAGTTAGGTGCCTTGCTCAAGGGCACTTCAGCCATTTTATGTGCCACACTCAGGAATCAAACCAGCAACCTTTCGTCCCAAAGCCACGCCTCTAACCATTAGGCCATGGCTGCCCCACCAGTCAGTGATTCCTATGATTCAGATGTGAGATCACTGTATTTACATTATTCATCCATATGGATTTTGTGAACTCTCTTTATTTATTGTATAATTTACAGACATGCAGAATTACATTATCTCCATCACCCCATCTTTCAAAATCTGAAAGAATCCATTGAATCATTATAAATGATGCTATACTGTATGTTCTGATCAGTGGAACCAAGGAACATGTACATGGTTGCACACAGAATGAACTAATTACATTTCTATTAATCTATGAAGTGTGATTTCTATTTTCTTGACATTCTAAATATTGGGCTCATACTAATTCTGGGCTGGCTTCAGAGACCGCATCCTGGAGGTGTCCTGTGGCTGCATACCGGGGTCGCCCAGCTGACCGGGAACGACCATCTCCTCTGAGACCATCGACGTCATCGAGACAGCGAGACAGGCTCGACTCGACGGCAGAGCGGGACTGGCCGAGGACCTGAAGCGCGAAGCCGCCAAGGCGGTGCGAAGAGATCGGGAGGCTGCGGTCCGCAATCTCTGTGAGACGGTCGGGGGCCACTTGAATTCGAGTGGCTCTCGCCCGGCTGACAGGGCGTTGCGGAGTCTCCGTTCCTCTCGGTCCACATCGCGATGCCAGACGGTGAAAGCTGCAAACGGTAGTGTCCTTACCGAGGAATCTGAAGTGAGGACTCGTTGGCCCGAGTACTTTGAGGAGTTGTATCGTGCTGACCCTCCCGCCCGGAGCTTGGCCGTCGGGGATGCTGAAACTCTTGTTACCGACCCTCCCCGGGCTGCGACTCGCCAACTCTCGAGGAAACTCGGAGGGCGGTGTGGCACTTGACGGATTGCAAATCTGCGGGAGTTTGTGGTATCCACGTGGAAATGCTTAGGGCGGGAGGTGAGGCCGTCCTCAGGTGGCTGTTCGTTCTTGTGTGCTCCATGTGGAGCACAGGTGTCATCCCAACTGACTGGAAGCGGGGTATCGTTGTCCCGATCTGGAAGGGGAAGGGTGATACCCGAGAATGCAACAGCTACCGGGGGGTTACTCTCCTCTCAGTTCCGGGCGAGGTCTTTGCACGGATTCTACTGGACGGGATCCGACAGCAGCTTCTAGCGCACCAGCGCCCTGAACAGTCCGGGTTCACACCGAAGAAGTCTACTGTTGACCGCATCCAGGCGCACCGCGTCCTATCTGAGTGCTTGCGGGAATTTGATAGGGGGTTACTTGCCGCCTATATAGACTTTCGCAGGGCGTTCGACTCGGTGGATAGGGAGGCATGCTTCATCTACATGGGATCCCGTCGCCTCTGGTCCGGCTAATATCGTCGCTGTATTCTGGGACAGAGTGGGGCCGGTGGTGTAGTGGTTAGGGTGCTGCGCTCACGATCGGGAGACCTGGGCAAGGTCTCAACCACAAGTGTGCCTCTGTTCACCCAGCAGTGCAAATGGGTACCAGTAAAAATATACTGGGAAGGTAACCTGCGATGGACTAGCGTCCCATCCCGGAGGAGTTGAACTCCTGGTCGCTTCAAGCTACGGAAACCGGGGATAAGCACCGGCCTGATGACCCAATAGGCTCGGGTGTAAAAACCCAACAGACTTTACCTTTACTTACCTATGTTTTCTGAGACACAGAGTGCTGTGAGGTGTGGGGGCTCCACCTCTGACTTCTTTTTGGTTGAGACCGGAGTGAGGCAGGGGTGTGTTCTGGCCCCCACTCTCTTCAGTACTGCAATGGACTGGATCATGGCGGTGGTATCAGGTGGATCGGCCTGCAGTGTGTCGTTCGGTAAGGTTCTGATTACTGATCTGGACTTTGCCGATGATGCAGTGATCTTTGGGGAGACGGTGGATGTCCTGACGGAGACTCTCTGTTCACTGGGTGAGGAGATGGAACCGCTTTGTTTGCGAGTCTCCTGGATCAAAACCAAGATCCAGGCTTTTGGCGACCTCTTGGATGCTGCTGTTGACTCGATTGCTGTGGGTCGTGAAAGAGTAGAGATCGTGGAGTCTTTCACTTACCTTGGCAGCGTGGTTCATCGTTCCACTGATTGCAGGGTCGAGATCAATCGTCGACTTGGCCTAGCCTACAGGGTGATGAACTCGCTGGACAGGACCGTGTGGCGGTCGAGGTATCTGAGCAGGCGGACGAAAGCCCGAGTCTTTCACTCCCTTGTACTCCCTGTCTTGCTCTACTCGAGCGAGACATGGACGCTCACGGTTGAGCTTGGACGACGACTGGACTCCTTCATTGCGACTTCCTTTCGCCACATCTTCGGATACCGCTGGCGGGACTTTGTTACAAGCCGGATGGTGCTCGGGGATGTGGGGATGGTAGGAGTAACCTGCTTGATTCGCGACCGTCAGCTGCGCTACTACGGGCATTTGGCGCGTTTCCCACTTTTGGACCCAGCACACTGGATCCTGTCCGTTTGGGATCCTAGGGGCTGGAGCCGATCGTGCGGACGGACGCGTGTGATGTGGTTGTCGCAGCTGAGGGCTGCTCTGCCGGGGGGTATGGGCCCTGTACGCAGGGCTGGTCGATCTCCAGGAGACGGCTGAATGAGTGGAGGCGGCTGGTGGACGCAGCGAAGTGCCGCCCCGGCGCATGCCCTCATACCTGACCTGCCCTGGCCTAATTTGAACTTTGAAATTTATGGACATGTGGTTTTTTTTTTAGCTTGCTGTGTAAAATATTTTTAAAGGAGGCTAAATTATATAAATATAAATAACTATAAATTGTTTGCTTATTTTATGTTTTGTATCGGCACATTGACATTTAATACAGTAAAGAACTTCATTCCACAGAATGTACAAATACTCATCATCCGATCAGATCATGATTGCGCTAAGGTTTCTGAATAGAAACTGTACAAGCTAAATAAAAATGGCCCAGGCAGATTTGTTGACACCAACTCAACCAAAATATGGGATTCGTTTATGTGAGAAAGTCGCTGTTAGCTAGCAATGTTTGTGATGTCTTCAAGCAGGATGTTTTTACCACTCTGCCTCTTCAACCTTTTGAAGGAAAAAAAGGTAATAAGGTTATTTCCACACTATTTTTGGTGAAATATATTTATGGTTTCTTGGATGTAGAAATGCCAAAGTATGATCATAAGATAAAATACATTTTGTCCAAATAGATTTTTGGTTTTGTTTTCAAAAATTTAGCAACGGCATCTTCTTTGTCCAAGATGGCCACACAAATTTTATACGTATACAGTATTAAACTGGTCACATAGATGAGTATTGATTTAATCTATGATGGGGGAAAATGTTAGACACTCTTAAATGCAAACAGTTTACTGCATTTGTGATATAAATATTTATTACTGTTCTGACTTGTAATGTCTAACTGGGTTCGTTCTATGTCAATAAATACCATATGTGGTGAACAGAAATGCTATGTGACTGATGTTCCTTAAAAACAGGCTTAATTTTCTGTCCTTTGATGCAATTTATTTCAGTCAGATAATATATGATTAGTATATTAACTACAAGCATATAAGTAAATAAATGTTGTGTTGCACAATGTGTCAGCAGTGCAAACATCTGATACTGGTAAACTGTATGATATCAGTTCTTGCTTTCTTATACCATTCCGTAATTTTATTATTATTATTATTATTATTATTATTATTATTATTATTATTATTATTATTGTTATTAATAATAATAATATTATTGTTATTATTATTATTATTATTATTAATATTATTATTATTATTATTATTATGGGCGTGCGCTGGATCGCTGATCCAAAGGTTAGGGGTTCGAGTCCCACTCTGCACAAGGTTGTCACTGTCCCCCCCAGTGCAGCTAACTGGGTTATCAAAGGCCTGCCATGTCTGTCACTGTCTATGGTGTGAGGCATGTAAAAGAACCATTGCTGACTTTCGACAAGAGTAGGCTGCAAAGCCGTCAGCGTGTTTCCGCCCTGCGATGGCCTGGCGAGCTGTCCAGGGTGTACTCTGCCCTCGCCTGAAGTTGGCTGGGATGGGCACCAGCCTCCCCGCGACCCAAATTAGGATTAAGCGGGTACAGAAAATGAACTGAACTTATTATTATTATTATTATTATTATTATTATTATTATTATTATTCATAGGGGCAGTGGTGGTCTAGTGGTATAGGGCGCTGGATCGCTGATCCAAAGGTTGGGGGTTCGAGTCCCACTCTCCACACGGTTGTCACTGTCCCCCCCAGTGCAGCTAACTGGGTTATCAAAGGCGGGCCATGTCTCTCACTGTCTATGGTGTGAGGCATGTAAAAGAACCATTGCTGACTTTCGTAAAGAGTAGCTGCAAAGCCATTGGCGTGTTTCCGCCCTGCGATGGCCTGGCGAGCTGTCCAGGGTGTACTCTGCCCTCGCCCGAAGTTGGCTGGGATGGGCGCCAGCCTCCCCGCGACCCAAATTAGGATTAAGCGGTTACAGAAAATGATGATGATGATGATTATTATTAAACCATCTCAATCTAGCCTCTCTGACTTTGTCTCCAAAACGTCTTACATGTGCTCTGATGTGCTCATTCCTAATCCTGTCCATCCTCGTTACTCCCAAAGAGAACCTCAACATTTTTATCTCTGCTACCTCCAGCTCTGCCTCCTGTCTTTTCCCCAGGGCCACTGTTTCTAAACCATACAACATCGTTGGCCTCATCACCGTCTTGTACACTTTTCCTTTCATTTTTGCCGATACTCTCCTATCACACATCACACCAGACACTTTTGTCCAACCATTCCAACCTGCCTGCACACGCTTCTTCACCTCTTTTCCACACTCTCCATTGCTCTGGATTGTTGAGCCTAAGTACTTAAAATCCTCCACCTTCCTTATCTCTGCTCCCTGTAATCTCACCGTTCCTCTTGGGTCCTTGTCCTTCACACACATGTATTCTGTTTTACTGAGGCTAATCTTCATTCCCCTCCTTTCCAGGGCATACCTCCACCTCTCTAGATTTTCCTGCACTTGTTCTCTGCTCTCACTACAGATCACAATGTCATCTGCAAACATCATAGTCCATGGGGAATCTTGTCTAACCTCGTCTGTCAGCCTGTCCATCACCATAGCAAACAAGAAGGGGCTGAGAGCTGACCCTTGATGCAGTTCCACCTCCACCTTGAACTCTTGTGTCACACCGACAGCACACCTCACCACTGTCTTACATCTCTCATACATGTCCTGCACCACTCTAACATACTTCTCTGCCACTCCAGACTAATTTGCAAGCTGAGAGTATCATCTACAATAAAAAAAAAACCCTCCAGTTTAAATTTTTTTAACAGATTTTAACCAGGGGTGCCAATAATTATGGCGGATAATGTAGATAATGTAGGTATTTCAGGGTCAGTGAGGATAAATGAATAAAAACAGCTGCTGTTTGGACTGTTCACTTAACCTTTATGCTTTCCAGTGTTAGTCTCCTCTTTGCCAAATCAATATGGATTATACAAAACACGTGACCCACCTACACGAGACATGGCAAAATACTCTGTCAGAATATCTCAGAGGTAACTAATTAAAACAGTCCGAAATGCTTATTGTCTTTTACATTTCTAAGTGTACGAATGCATTTTCCAGGACATGTACAGATGCATATAAAAGCACAAATGTGTTGTGGTTCGCACTGTCTCACAGAACAAATGTTCTTGGTTTGAATCTCACAGCCCACTTGTTTGCATGTTTGGAGTTTGCATATTAACCTTGTGTCTGTGTAGTGTTTGTGTTGGGAACTTTGGTTTCTTTCCACAGTCCAAAGACATGTGCATTGGGTCAACTGAGTGCTCGAAATTACCCCGAGATATGAATGTAAGCATGAGAAGTTGCTTGTCTCTGTGTTTACACTGCAGTGGTTTGGCATCCTGATGACCCTGATTAATAAGCAGTATAGATAACAGCATGGATCTATGTATGAGAGATGTAAGACAGTGGTGAGGTGTGCTGTCGGTGTGACACAAGAGTTCAAGGTGGAGGTGGAACTGCATCAAGGGTCAGCTCTCAGCCCCTTCTTGTTTGCTATGGTGATGGACAGGCTGACAGACGAGGTTAGACAAGATTCCCCATGGACTATGATGTTTGCAGATGACATTGTGATCTGTAGTGAGAGCAGAGAACAAGTGCGGGAAAATCTAGAGAGGTGGAGGTATGCCCTGGAAAGGAGGGGAATGAAGATTAGCCTCAGTAAGACAGAATACATGTGCATGATGGTTTGGACATGTACAGAGGAGGGATAGTGAGTATATTGGTAATAGGATGCTGAGGCTGGAACTACCAGGAAAAAGGCCTAGAGGAAGACCAAAGAGACGATTCATGGATGTGGTGAAGGAGGACATGAAGGTCGTTGGTGTAAGAGAAGAAGATGCAAAGGATAGGGTGAGATGGAGGCAGATGATTCGCTGTGGCGACCCCTGAAGGGAAAAGCCGAAAGGAAAAGAAGAAGACTCTCAGCTTGCAAATTATAAAAAAAAATGTAACCTTTGACCCAAGCTAATTTTAACGGGAAAAATATCATTATTATTTTTCATAAAATGACCTGATCCACAATTATTGGCACCCCAACAATTCTTGGGAAATAAATGTAATTGCAGTATTTCTGTCATTTCTACATAATAGTTTACAAAGTTGATCAGTGTGTCTAGGAACATTTAATTAGTAATTCATCACTTCCTGTTTCCCTGGGATATTGTGACACATATTGTGACTCTTCGCCACTCTTCAAAATGGGAAAGACAAAGGAACAAATCATTCAAGTAAGACAGATGTGTGTTGACCTTCACAAGTCACGCAACGGCTACAAGAAAATAGTCCCTCGTCTGCATTACAGGCGCCATCTACATGCCAACAAGCTGTTTGAGAGGCATGCAGGGGAAAAAAAAACTTTTGTCACTCACAATCATAAACGCAAACATCTGGCGGGACTTCAACTGGGACCGTGTGCTTTGGTCAGATGTGACCGAGTTAGAGCTTTTTGGCAACAAAAACTCTGAAGTGAGTCTGGTGGAACACAAAAGATAGGGATGCGGAAAAGCACCTCATGCCCACTGTGAAGTTTGGGGGAGGATTTGTGATGCTGTGGCCTGTTTGTATTCTAGAAACCCTTCGAACCTTGTTAGGGTGCATGACATCATGAACACCTTGAAATACCAGGAGATTTTAAAGCAAAATCTGGTCATTTCTGCCCAAAAGCTGAAGACAAGTCGTCACTGAGTCTTTCAGTGAGATAATGACCCGAAACATGTGGAAATGTCGACACAGAAATCGTTCTCCAGACACAGAATCAAGCTCCTTCCATGGCCATTTCAGTCCCCAGACCTCAACCAGATTGAAACCTCTGGAAAGGAGAGGACCAAGTTGCTGGATGGTTCTCATCTTATGAAACTATCGGAGAAGATGAGGTGCTGGTTTGTTGGTAAAAGGCAGTTGTAAAAAGTACAGTATTAACATCCGGAGCTAATATTTGTGGTACACATGATTTGCTGTAAGTGGGCAGTGGTGGTCTAGTGGTATAGGGCGCTGGATCGCTGATCCAAAGGTTGGGGGTTCGAGACCCACTCTCCACAAGGTTGTCACTGTCCCCCCCCAGTGCAGCTAACTGGGTTATCAAAGGCGGGCCATGTCTCTCACTGTCTATGGTGAGAGGCATGTAAAAGAACCATTGCTGACTTTCGTAAAGAGTAGCTGCAAAGTCGTCAGCGTGTTTCTGTCCCTCGCTAAAAAGGGTTGTGACAGGAAGGGCATCCGACGTAAAAACCTCTGCCAAATCAAACGTGCGAATCAGATGATTCGCTCTGGCGACTCCCAAGTAAAAAGCCGAAAGGAAGACACACATGATTTGCTGTAAAAGAATAATTTCTTAAAGTTGTTTTTGGCCCACTGAATAAATGCACTTGAATTAATGCAGCCGTGACGGGGGGGTACAAACCAGTGTCCGCCCGGATAAATACAGAAGGTTGCGATAGGAAGGGCATCCGGCATAAAACTTTTGCCAGAATACAGATTGCGAATCCTCAAAACAAATTCCATACCGGATCGGTCGAGGCCCGGGTTAACAACATCCGCCATCAGTGCTGTTAACCAACAGGGTGCTGGTGGACTCTGGGCTACTGTTGGTCGAAGAAGGAGCGGTGGGAGGCGTGTCTGTAGGCAGAGAGAGAAGAGGAAAGGCATGAGTCTAGAACTGAGAGCAGTGACTTTGAATGTTGGAACTATGGCAGGAAAAGGTAGAGAGCTGGCTGACATGATGCAGAGGAGGAAGGTGGACATACTGTGTGTTCAGTAGACCAGGTGGAAAGGTAGCAAGGCGAGAAGTTTAGGAGCAGGTTGAAGCTGTTTTATCATGGTGTGGATGGGAAGAGAAATGGAGTCGGAGTCATCTTGAAGGAGGGGTTGGTCAGGAATGTTCTAGAAGTGAAAAGAGTGTCAGACAGAGTGATGAGTCTCAAGTTAGAAATTGAAGGTGTGATGTTCAATGTTGTTAGTGCTTATGCCACACAGGCAGGATGTGAGCTAGAAGGAGAGAAGGAGAGATTCTGGAGTGAGTTAGATGAAGTGATGCAGAGTAACCCCAGAGGTGAAAGAGTGGTCATTGGTGCAGACTTCAACGGACAAGGGGACGAGGAAGTGATGGGCAGGTTTGGTATCCAGGACAGGAACACAGAAGGACAGATGTTGATAAATTGTGAAAAAAGGATGGAAATGGCAGTGTTATCAGCACTGATGGCGGTCATTGTTAACTCGGGCCTCGACCGATCCGGTATGAAATGTGTCTTTACGGTTTACATTTTGTATTCTGGCAAAAGTTTTACGCCGCATGCCCTTCCTGTTGCAACTCTGCATTTATCCGGGCTTGGGACCAGCGTGAGGGCGGGCACTTGTTTGTGCCCCCCCCCCCCCAGCTGCATTTGCAGTATAACTCTTATAAATATAAACTCATTAAATAATGTGAATGTAGTCATGCTACAAGGCGGCACGGTGGCGTAGTGGTTAGCACGTCCGCCTCACAGCAAGAAGGCCCGGGTTCGATTCTCGGCCTGGGCGTTTCTGTGTGGAGTTTGCATGTTCTCCCCGTGCTTGTGCGGGTTTGCTCCGGTTTCCCCCGCAATCCAAAGACGTGCACTGTAGGTTAATTGGCCGTTCTAAATTGACCGTAGTTTCTCTCCTGCAGCGGCACTGGAACCCAGTCGTATCGGCACTTGCCTTTCCATTGGATCCTTCCGGTGGCGCCGAGACAGGGGGGGACTTGCTGCTTGGGTAACAGCCTGTCCCTCATTACTCCCTACCCAGGCTCTGTGCACTGGGGAGTATCACCAGTCGGGATACTGGCCAGAGCGCAGCCATAGTCCTTCGGGACTGACGGAGGCCTACGCTATGCTACGCTAGTCATGCTACAAAAAAAAAAAAATACTTTTTTAGAGTAATATAATGTTCTTATATTGTACATTGGTGTATTCGCCAACATGTTCTGTTTTCTTTCATCATTCTTAATTTCAATATACAGTGCAATATACAGTATAAAGCATTGTACCTATATCCTATATCAGTTCAATAAAATGCATTCTCTTATTTTTTTACTACATGTGTGTGTTTTGTGTGTATATGTGTATGGGACTGTCCTGTATTGCAATGGATGGGTAGCAAAGAGTATCAGCTGTAATGTGAATCATTTCATGATGCCTTTACTTCTCACAATGACAAACCATAAAATATGATGAATACACTTTTATTCATAACTCTTTTGAGATTTTTTTTGTCTCACTGTTGTTCTTAGATTTACAAACAAGCTCAGTGTGTCAGTCAATGACACAGCAGGATTTCCCTCATCCATGTGTGTTTTTCTCCCCTCTGATTGGACAGACGACTCCGCCTACTATGGGTTTGTTATCTTTGACTCATGCTTCTGTAACACAGATTTTCAGAGCTCCTGGAAATGGGTTATAAATCTACTTCAGAGTAAGCATCCCTATGCTATAAATGGCAGCATTTTATCTTTCTTTCTACCATCTATGGTGAAAACACAAGCATTGTACTTACTGTACTCAATAAGGGATTGTCAGGGATTTTTTTTTCTTACAAATGCAACTATGTGCAAAAGTGATTCATCATTGTGGTGGAACATTGGTAATAACGATCCAATACTAAACAATTTTATGATATGATTGCCTATTAAAGGAGATTTTTCAAGAAATAAATAGGCCTTATTATATCACATCAACTACCAAAATTCCGAGATGCAGAAAATAACAAAATTATAACATTTCATTAATGTAAATTCTAATTCTCTGTTCTGTCACATGCCTTTAAACTGAGCCAAAATCAAGTACACTGTATTAAGCAAGACAGTTCTGATAACTGATGAGATGTCTTCTGTATGCTCATCTCGGTGCCAAAAGGACAACTGTGCGAGCAAATGTCTATTGCTGAATTTGTGCATTCAACTGGGTTATCAAAGGCGGGCCATGTCTGTCACTGTCTATGGTGAGAGGCATGTAAAAGAACCATTGCTGACTTTTGTGAAGAGTAGCTGCAAAGTCGTCAGCGTGTTTCTGTCCCTTGCTAAAAAGGGTTGTGACAGGAAGGGCATCCGACGTAAAAACCTCTGCCAAATCAAAACGTGCGAATCAGATGATTCGCTGTGGCGACTCCCGAGTAAAAGGGAAAAAGCTGAAAGGAAGACAGACAAATGCAAATTTGACAACCTTTTTTTTTTTTTTTCTTTTTTTTTTTTTTGAGATTGGCACTTAGTTAAAACAGGAGGTAATGTAAATTTTTTATTTATTTATTAATATTTTTTTAGATTGGCACTAAGTTAAAACAGGAGGTAATGTTAAATGTTTTTTTTTTTTTTTTAGATTGGCACTAAGTTAAAACAGGAGGTAATGTTAAATTTTTTTTTTTTTTTTTTTTTTTAGATTGGCACTTAGTTAAAACAGGAGGTAATGTAAATTTTGTATTTATTTATTAATATTTTTTTAGATTGGCACTAAGTTAAAACAGGAGGTAATGTTAAATTTTTTTTTTTTTTTAGATTGGCACTTAGTTAAAACAGGAGGTAATGTAAATTTTTTATTTATTTATTAATATTTTTTTAGATTGTCACTAAGTTAAAACAGGAGGTAATGTTAAATTTTTTCTTTTTTTTTTTTTTTTTACATTGGCACTTAGTTAAAACAGGAGGTAATGTAAATTTTTTTTTTTTTTTTTTTTTTTTAGATTGGCATTTAGGTAAAACAGGAGGTAATGTAAATTTTTTATTTATTTATTAATATTTTTTAGATTGGCACTAAGTTAAAACAGGAGGTAATGTTAAATTTTTTTTTTTCTTTTTTTTTTTTTTTTTTTTACATTGGCACTTAGTTAAAACAGGAGGTAATGTAAATTTTTTTTTTTTTTTTTTTTTTTTTTAGATTGGCACTTAGTTAAAACAGCAGGTAATGTAAATTTTTTTTTTTTTTTTTTTTTTTAGATTGGCACTTAATTAAAACAGGGGGTAATGTAAATTTTTTTTTTTTTTTTTTTTTTTTTTTTTTTACATTGGCACTTAGTTAAAACAGGAGGTAATGTAAATTTTTTATTTATTTATTAATATTTTTTTAGATTGGCACTAAGTTAAAACAGGAGGTAATGTAAATACAGTCTTTTTAAATAGCTGGAGGCAAAATTAAATCTGTGATAAATCCAGCTGAGTATGGTGATTCAACATTCTAGCTTCGTGGCAGGCATCATCATTTCTGTTCATTTCCACAGAACATACAGTGACATGTCTGTGCTACTAAATTAGCTCCAGTCCAATGTTTGGTGTGTAAAGCAGGACACTCGCTCTTACATTCCTAAACCTCGTCTTCTGTAGTCATGTCACTTTATAAAACCTCAGAACCTGTTGGTATGCTACGAGTTGGACTTTGCATGCAGTTGTATATGTCTCTTGGATTGTTGTCAGGCATATAAGTCAAGAATGGAAACTTACATTTCCAAGAGATGGGGATCACTTCAGTGAAAAGGGAATCTAGGGATAGCAAACTCCTCCAGATGTTTGTGAACTTTCTTCAAGAATAAAGAACTTGTTTCCCATTGGTCTGATACTAAGTTGTTCACCATGTCAATGATCAGTATGACAGCATTCTTTATATGAATTAGTTAAAAAAGATAAACTTCAAAATAATACAAAAAAATACTGGTAGTGTGTACTAGTGGGATTTTCTGGGACATTGAGTGTTCATCCCTGCAATAAATTTATCTGTGTGAAGGCAGGAATGAAGTATTTTTGGATATGTGTGTGCATCTACTTCTTCTCATGACAAACAAGACATAAAGGTGGATAAAAGTGCAACTGACGTTCTCCCAATCTGCTGTAAATCAATTGAAACCATTCTTCTCTGAATAAAGAATGGGGGGGGGGGTCTTTGAAGACCCCTTCTCCTTCTGTCTAGCCAGAGCCAGGGGTGCAGAGAGAGAAACATATAAAATATCTTTGCTTTGACTGCCTCTAATACACTGCATTGAAAAAGGCTCGGAAGATCTTGAACTTTGGCGGGGAAAATGCTGATATCCAAAATTAAACATATATGAAAAACTGGTATCTTATTTTCACAGAAGTAGAGCAATGTAGATAACTGGACACTGTGTGTCATTAAAAGACATTTTTTTTCTTTTTTTTTTAAGAAATTGTGTTTCTCTGTATGGGTGCAATTATTACTGTCAAATAAAACAGCACCAATTCTGAGTTTCAAGCAGGGCACAAACATGCTAATAGCCTTCTGGTGGCCTATTCTTTTTGAATGACATCACTGGTTCTTTTACAAGAACCTCTCACCAGAGACAGTGAAAGCTATGGCCAGCCTTTGATAACCCAGTCAGCTGCACTGGGGGTGGGCAGCAGTGCCAACTCTGTGATAGTGGGGCTTGAACCCTGGACGTTCTGATCAGTAAGCCAGCACCTTAACCTACAAGTAACAACCGTCCCCTTGAGCAACATTTTAGGTGATAAAACTCCCCACACATTAAAGGTGCTGCTCCCATGCATCCACACACACACACACACACACACACACACACACACACACGTTCTGCTTTTTCCTTTTCTCGGGAGTCGCCACAGCGAATCATCTGATTCGCACGTTTGATTTGGCAGAGGTTTTTACGTCGGATGCTCTTCCTGTCACAACCCTTTATCAAGGGACAGAAACACACGGACAGCTTTGCAGCTACTCTTTACGAAAGTCAGCAATGGTTCTTTTACATGCCTCTCACCATAGACAGTGAGAGACATGGCCCGCCTTTGATAACCGAGTTAGCTGCACTGGGGGGACAGTGACAACCCTGTGGGGACTCGAACCCCCAACACACACACACACACACACACTATATAAGTATATATATATATATATATATATATATATATATATATGGCAGCACGGTGGCGTAGTGGTTAGCACATCCGCCTCACAGCAAGAAGGCCTGGGTTTGATTCCCGGCCTGGGCGTTTCTGTGTGGAGTTTGCATGTTCTCCCCGTGCTTGTGCGGGTTTCCTCCGGGTGCTCCGGTTTCCTCCCGCAATCCAAAGACGTGCACTGTAGGTTAATTGGCTGTTCTAAATTGACCGTAGATTCTCTCCTGCAGCGGCACTGGAACCCAGTCGTATCAGCATTTGCCTTTCCATTGGATCCTTCCGGTGGCGCCGAGACGGGGGACTTGCTGCTTGGGTAACAGCCTGTCCCTCATTACTCTCTCTACCCGGGCTCTGCGCACTTGGGAGTATCACCAGTCGGGATACCAGCCAGAGCGCAGCCATAGTCCTTCGGGACTGACGGAGGCCTACCATACCATACCATACCATATATATATATATATATATATAGATGCACAACACAGACAGTAGCATAATGTGGGACATGACAGTGAATACTGACAGAACTGTAGATGCAAACAGACCAGAATTTCACTTGCAAACTGATTGATATGACTGAATTCCTTCAGTCAGAAACACTGCTTCTTCTTCTTCTTCTTTTCCTTTCGGCTTTTCCCTTCAGGGGTCGCCACAGCGAATCATCTGCCTCCATCTCACCCTATCCTTTGCATCTTCTTCTCTTACACCAACGACCTTCATGTCCTCCTTTACCACATCCATGAATCGTCTCTTTGGTCTTCCTCTAGGCCTTTTGCCTGGTAGTTCCAGCCTCAGCATCCTATTACCAATATACTCACTATCCCTCCTCTGTACATGTCCAAACCATCTCAATCTAGCCTCTCTGACTTTGTCTCCAAAACGCGTCTTACATGTGCTGTCCCTCTGACGTGCTCATTCCTAATCCTATCCATCCTCGTTACTCCCAAAGAGAACCTCAACATTTTCATCTCTGCTACCTCCAACTCTGCCTCCTGTCTTTTCCCCAGGGCCACTGTTTCTAGCCCATACAGAATCGTTGGCCTCAACACCGTCTTGTACACTTTTCCTTTCATTTTTGCCGATACCCTCCTATCACACATCACACCGGACACTTTTCTCCAACCATTCCAACCTGCCTGCACACGCTTCTTGACCTCTTTTCCACACTCTCCATTGCTCTGGATTGTTGAGCCTAAGTACTTAAAATCCTCCACCTTTCTTATCTCTGCTCCCTGTAATCTCACCGTTCCTCTTTGGTCCTTGTCATTCATGCACATGTATTCTGTCTTACTGAGGCTAATCTTCATTCCCCTCCTTTCCAGGGCATACCTCCACCTCTCTAGATTTTCCTGCACTTGTTCTCTGCTCTCACTACAGATTACAATGTCATCTGCAAACATCATAGTCCATGGGGAATCTTGTCTAACCTCGTCTGTCAGCCTGTCCATCACCATAGCGAACAAGAAGGGGCTGAGAGCTGACCCTTGATGCAGTCCCACCTCCACCTTGAACTCTTCTGTCACACCGACAGCACACCTCACCACTGTCTTACATCTCTCATACATGTCCTGCACCACTCTAACATACTTCTCTGCCACTCCAGACTTCCTCATGCAATACCACAGTTCTTCTCTCGGCACCCTGTCACATGCTTTTTCCAGATCCACAAAGGCACAATGCAGCTCCGTCTGACCTTCTCTGTACTTCTCCATTAACATCCTCAAGGCAAACACTGCATCTGTGGTGCTCTTTCGGGGCATGAAACCAAACTGTTGTTCACAAATGCTGACCTCTGCCCTTAGTCTAGCTTCCACTATTCTTTCCCATAACTTCATCGTATGGCTCATCAACTTTATCCCTCTGTAGTTGCCACAACTCTGCACGTCTCCCTTGTTCTTAAAAATGGGCACCAGCACACTTCTCCTCCATTCCTCTGGCATCCTCTCACTCTCTAAGACCTTGTTAAATGTTCTTGTCAGAAAATCTACTGCTACCTCTCCTAGACACTTCCATACCTCCACCGGTATGTCATCAGGCCCAACTGCCTTTCCATTCTTCATCCTCTTCAATGCCCTCCTCACTTCACCCTTACTAATCTTTGCTACTTCCTGGTCCTCAACAGTCACCTCTTCTACTCTTTTTCTCTCTCATTTTCCTCATTCATCAGCTCTTCAAAGTACTCTTTCCATCTTCCCAGCACACTTCTGTCATCAGTCAATACATTTCCCTCTCTGTCCTTTATCAATCTAACTTGCTGCACGTCCTTCCCATCTCTATTTCTCTGCTGTGCCAACCTGTATAAATCATTTTCTCCTCCTTACTTTCCAACCGAGCATACAAGTCATCAAACGCGCTCTGTTTGGCCTTTGACACTGCTACCTTTGCCTTACGCTGTGTCTCCCTGTACTCCTGTTTACTCTCTTCGGTTTTGTCAATGTCCCACTTCTTCTTAGCTAATCTCTTCCTTTGTACACACTCCTGCACTTCCTCATTCCACCACCAAGTCTCCTTATCTACTTTCCTTCCAGATGACACACCAAGTATTCTCCTACCTGTCTCCCTGATCACATTCGCTGTAGTTGTCCAGTCATCTGGAAGCACTTCCTGACCACCCAAAGCCTGTTTCAACTCCTCCTTGAAGACAACCCGACACTCTTCCTTTTTCAACTTCTACCACTTTGTCTTCTGCTCTGCCTTTGCCTTCTTCACCTTCCTCACCATCAGCATCATCCTGCACACCACCATCCTATGCTGTTTGGCAACACTCTCACCCGCTACTACTTTGCAGTCACTGACTTCCTTTAAATTACATCGCCTGCACAAGATGTAGTCTACCTGTGTGCTCCTACCTCCACTTTTATAAGTCACCCTATGCTCCTCTCTCTTCTGGAAGAAAGTATTCACCACAGCCATTTCCATCCTTTTTGCAAAATCTACCAACATCAGTCCTTCTGCGTTCCTGTCCTGGATACCAAACCTACCCATCACTTCCTCGTCCCCTCTGTTTCCTGCACCAACATGTCCATTGAAGTCTGCCCCAATGACCACTCTTTCACCTCTGGGGGTACTCTGCATCACTTCATCTAACTCCCTCCAGAATCTCTCCTTCTCTTCTCGCTCACATCCTGTCTGTGGGGCATAAGCACTAACAACATTGACCATCACACCTTTAATTTCTAACTTGAGACTCATCACTCTGTCTGACACTCTTTTCACTTCTAGAACATTCCTGGCAAACTCCTCCTTCAAGATGACTCCGACTCCATTTCTCTTCCCATCCACACCGTGATAAAACAGCTTAAACCCTGCTCCTATGCTTCTAGCCTTGCGACCTTTCCACCTGGTCTCCTGAACACACAGTATGTCCACCTTCCTCCTCTGCATCATGTCAACCAGCTCGCTACCTTTTCCTGTCATAGTTCCAATATTCAAAGTCCCTACTTTCAGTCCTAGACTCATGCCTTTCCTCTTCTCTCTCTGGCAACGGACACGCCTCCCACCTCTCCTTCTTCGACGTCTTCGACCAACAGTAGTCCAATTTCCATCAGCACCCTGTTGGTTGACGGCACTGATGGCGGTCGTTGTTAAAGTCAGAAACACTGCACTGAAGGAAATAAAAAAGAAAAGCAAGTATAAAGACCTAGAACTAGAAATACAGAAAATATGACGGATGGAAGCAGAAGTTATCCCTGTAATTGTTGGGGTGCTTGGTAAAATAAAGAATGGGATGTTAGAAAGAATCAAGAAAATATCACAGTGACAGAAATTCAAAGGATCAGCATGCTGGGATATGCACAAATCCTTAGGAAGGTGTTCAGTGTAAGAATGAATGACTTGAGTGACTCATGCCTCAGGTGATACTATTACTACTACTACTACTACTACTACTACTACTAATAATAATAATAATAATAATAATAATAATAATAATATGTTAACTACTATGCTAACCTTACATGAACTCAGTCAGAGAACTCGTGGTGATTTTTGTTCGTACAGTATGTTAAGCATAGCATGATGGTTAATTGGGAGTACTAATATGGCGTCCGTACGGCTTCAATATCGTACCCGCCTCCACTCATCTCTTCCTGTTGTACCCACCGCTGTCGCTCAGTTACGTTTACAGCCTACTGATTGGGTGATACTTTTACCCCGTGACCTGTGTGACGCATATCACGTCGTGCATCTTCATTTCAGTCTGGCCATGCTTATGTTGAATACTGTAGTACAATTTGTGGAAGTTAGTGGCGTAAGATCTTCCGTTGTGATATTTGTACCAGTTTATAATGTCAGAATTAAAGATTAACAAAAAGTTCGCAGATAAATACCACAAGTATAGACAGAAGGAAGAGCTGCAGAAACGTGAGTGTTGTTGAAGTTAGCCTTACTGGCTAACTTTGCTAATAAGCTAGCTAGTTGCGAGCAAGAACCTTTTGCATATTTAACTTGGCAATTAGTGTTAACCGACTGAGTTTTATTTGTTTTTGCAACAGTTTAACATACAGTGATGCTTAGGACAACCTTTCAATGGATTTTTGAATCTTAATATATTCATATAGTATATGTTCTTGTTAATTAATTTTGGTAAACCTGGGATTATTTTACTTCAGTTTTGGAGCAGTGTTGAACAAAAGAAAACAACATGTTCACTTTCTCTCAATGGAAATCAGTTTACAGTCATGGAGCTGATATTTCTAAACCCCTCCATTATAGCTCTGTTTAGTTTCCTCATTAACATTTTAAAATAATTCTCTGTATTCAAATGTGCAACTTCTGGCCCTGGGTAAACTTATACTAATATCCATACTTCTCTTGTTATTACAGTAAAGGATCGCTTTGGTGATCAGGATGATGAAGGATCTTCTGGCTCCTCAGATTCAGAGTCTGATGAGAGTGAAGTGGTAAAAATATCTGAGAACACGTACAGATCTGTTTATCACCTCACTGTCAGTGGAATGACCTCCACCTGCAACCTCTTCTCAAGTGTTTGTAAATTTCTTTTCAGGAATTTGATCCACAACTTGAGAAAGATTTTTACAGGACTCTGTCTCTGCTGAAGAAGAAAGATCCAAAGATTTATCAGAAAGATGCTCAGTTCTACACAGAGGAGGGTAAACAAAGTTGCACATATATTACTACTATAAAGGAAGTATAGGTGTGCTCATTTTCAATGTTGGTCATCTTACTTGCAGCATCAGGCTCAAGCAGCAATGACAAACCATCCACATCAAAAAAATCTGTAAAGCCGATGTTCCTAAAGGACTACGAGCGCAAAATCATCTTGGAGAGGGGAGGGTAGGTAACTTACATTTATAAGACCAGCAAATAAATGTTGCATATGTGATGGATTTAGTGGGGCTGGTGGTGTAGTGGTTAAGGTGCTGCACTCATGATCGGGAGGTTGTGAGTTCAAATCCCACTGAGACCCTCACTGTGCTAAGACCCCTGGGCAAGGTCTCAACCACAAGTGTGTCTCTGTTCACCCAGCAGTATAAATGGGTACCAGTAAATTATACTGGGAAGGTAACCTGTGATGGACTAGCGTCCCATCCAGAAGGAGCTGAACTCCTGGTCGCTTCACACTACAGAAACCGGGGATAAACACCACCCTGATTAGCAACTATGGCTTGGGTGTAAAAACCCATGTGATGGCTTTACCTCTCAATATCACAGTAAAATCTTAATTTGTGTTTGTACAATTGACTGGAAATTATACATGGCCAGGTGTTCATCATCGTTAATTAGCTGTGCTTTGAAGCATATATATATATATATATATATATATATATATATATATTAGTCCTTCTCAAAAAATTAGCATATTGTGATAAAGTTCATTATTTTCTGTAATGTACTGATAAAAATTAAACTTTCATATATTTTAGATTCATTGCACCCGAACTGAAATATTTCAGGTCTTTTATTGTTTTAATACTGATGATTTTGGCATACAGCTCATGAAAACCCAAAATTCCTATCTCAAAAAATTAGCATCACATGTTCAGGTAGTCTAAACGAGCTATTAACCTAATCCTCTGAATCAACCAATTAACTCTAAACACCTGCAAAAGATTCCTGAGGCTTTTAAAAACTCCCAGCCTGGTTCATTACTCAAAACCACAATTATGGGTAAGACTGCCGACCTGACTGCTGTCCAGAAGGCCATCATTGACACCCTCAAGCAAGAGGGTAAGACACAGAAAGAAATCTCTGAGCGAATAGGCTGTTCCCAGAGTGCTGTGGAGAAGGGCCGATTCCAGACCTTGGGGGACCTGTGGCAGCAGTGGACTGGGCTAGATAGAAGTGCTGCATTCCCCAGGTCAAGCCACTTTTGAACCAGAAACAGCGGCAGAAGCGCCTGACCTGGGCTACAGAGAAGCAGCACTGGACTGTTCCTCAGTGGGCCAAAGTACTTTTTTCAGATGAAAGCAAATTTTGCATGTCATTCGGAAATCAAGGTGCCAGAGTCTGGAGGAAGACTGGGGACAAGGAAATGCCAAAATGCCTGAAGTCCAGTGTGAAGTCCCCACAGTCAGTGATGGTCTGGGGTGTCATGTCAGCAGCTGGTGTTGGTCCACTGTGTTTTATCAACGGCAGGGTCAATGCAGCGAGCTATCAGGAGATTTTGGAGCACTTCATGCTTCCATCTGCTGAAAGGCTTGAAGGAGATGAAGATTTCATTTTTCAGCACGACCTGGCACCTGCTCACAGTGACAAAACCACTGGGAAATGGTTTACTGACCATGGTATTACTGTGCTCAATTGGCCTGCCAACTCTCCTGACCTGAAGCCCATAGAGAATCTGTGGGATATTGTGAAGAGAAAGTTGAGACACCAGACCCAACACTGTGGATGAGCTTAAGGCCGCTATCGAAGCATCCTGGGCCTCCATAACACCTCAGCAGTGCCACAGGCTGATTGGCTCCATGCCACGCCGCATTGAAGCAGTCATTTCTGCAACAGGATTCCCGACCAAGTATTGAGTGCAGAACTGAACATAATTATTTGAAGGTTGACTTTTTTTGCATCAAAAACACTTTTTATTTTTTATTTATTTATTTTTATTATTGGTCAGATGAAATATGCAATTTTTTTTGAGATGGGGATTTTTGGTTTTTCTTTACTTTTTTGCCAAAATTATCAATATTAAAACAATAAAAGGCTTGAAGTACTTCAGTTGTGTGTAATGAATCTAAAATATATGAAAGTCTAATGTTCAGTACATTACACAAAATAATGAACTTTATCACAATACGAAACATTTTTTGAGAAGGACTAGTATATATAATATTGACTTCATGTTTATCAGTGCAATAGTTTTCACCCTCCCAGATTGGCACCTCCCAGATGATAAAGACCCAACTAGTGGGTGAAAATAAAAAACTTTAAAAAAATAATAATTTGGATGGGGGTCTTTACATTCATATTTGACCTGAAAAAGTTATATGTGAAGGTTAAGGATGAAGTTGGAACCAATCACAGTTGACTTCAGGTTGATATCACCCTGAACAGGCCACCAAGTAATCCAAACCACTATCTTTCATTCACCCTGATGAGACATATGGAGTAGACAGTTGACCCAATCTGTATGGTTTCATGCTGTGGAAGAAAACCGGAGCAATTGGAGACAACCTTCACAGGAATGGGGAGAACATGCTGTGTCCACACAGAAAGCCCCTAATCAAGCAAAAGATTTGAACCCAGTGTCTACAGGCTGTGAGGCAACCGTGCTAACCACTGAGCCACTGTGATATGTCTTTTATTTCTAAATTTTGTTTTAATCGGGTTGATTTTCAATTTTATTTTCATGAATAAGTTTTTGGGTGTACTTTTTTGCTTGCTTGCTCTGTTTGCTTTTATTAGCACCAGTAACTTTATGACTTTTGCTTCTATTAGAAAATACGATGATGATGATGATAATAGTGATGATGAAGAGGCTGACAGACAGATTCAGGAGGTAATGGACAATATCAGAATGTCTGCATGTTCTGACACTGCTGTAAATGATTCTTTCTCACACCAACACTTGCCCCTCACAGAGAGCTGCATCACCCAGTTATATCCAAGAGCAACAGGAACTAAAAGAGAGGTAGGAGCAAGAGCTGAGACTTGCATCTTTTTTTTTTTTTTTTTGCATAAATGGTAAGGTGTTTTAACATGTACTTGTTTGCTCTGGGTAAAGCTTTCAGCAGTTTGTTAAGGACAGCTCTGATGAGACCAGTGATGATGAAGGGCTGCTGAAACACAGGACCAAAACCCAAGAGGAGAAGGTAGCTTCGCCACAACTGGCTTTATATGTTACATTTTTCCATTGGTTCATGAGAATGCATCTGTGAACATGTTTGTTTTTTGTTTGTTTGAAATTACTTTGGTAGAACGTGATGCTGTTGTGGTGAGCATGTCTGCTTCAGAGCACCCTGCCTCACAGGGTTCAAGTCCTGGGCTAGGCGAGGGTGTTTCTGTGTGGCGTTTGCATGACCTCCCTGTGATTGCATTTAGTTTTTCTTCTACAGTCCAAATGCATGCTTATTAGGTTAACTGGCTGTTCCAAATTGCCCTTGGCTCAGTGGGGAAAACGGACTTTCGCCTGCTCGCGAAATGGGAGTGAAACAGGCACGTTGACATGACTTGGTTTGTACAGACACTCCCCGACGTACGTTCATCCGTTTTACGTTTTTTGGTTTTTTTTTCGTGGGGGGGGTGTTTTTTTTTTGGTTGTTCAAAAAAAAAAATTTGTCAAATTTTGAGTAATGACGCTGCGTCCATTGGTTACAAATGACAGACTGAATGTGCCCCTCCTTCTTCCCAGTTCAGTTATATATACATCGTTATGTTATATAGCATGTTACCCTTGTGTTAAGATGTCGTCTCTGTGATCTTTGTGTTTACACTGTTTTTGTGGACTTTTGTAACCTTAAGCAAATATGATTGGTCAGAAATGTAAGCCTCCTAGCATGGGTGCAAGTTTCATACACAGAGATGAATTAACTATCTGCTCGGATCGGCGCAATCTACCATGCATACTCAGTTAAGCAAAGAGAGTTGTAATATGAATGAAAAACCTGAATCCATAAAAGAAAGAGAACTGTCCGCTGTGCTGGTGATTCACATCAGTGCAGGCTGAGGACTAAACCAGTATTCAATGGCGTCCTTGCTCACTTGAAAGACCGGAAATCCGTATAACCCACGCTTTGTCTCGAGCACAAAACAAATAAACTACTTTCGGTGTTGAGCACCTCACATATTGTCAGCATTGATTGGCAGTTTTAAGCTTCATGACTTGGCTCAGCTTCATGTAATGTGACTCGGCTCAGCTTCATGTAAAGTCACCATCCGTCGACCATCAGAACCATTTACAAGCAGAAAGATCATCATGGAGAATGTTAAAGGTTATATTTGATGAGTGAATTTGATAAAATTTATCTATTTGAACTTATTTTGCTTGAATTTAATTTCTTTGAAATTAATGTTAGTATTATTTGTTATATTTGATATTATTTTACAATGTTATGTTTATAATAATTGATTTAGGGGTGTTTTATGAGATACGGTAATGGTATTTATGGTTGTATAGTGCAGTATGAGCGTCATACGTCACTGTAACATCTTACGTTCACTTTCAACTTCCGTTTGGCCGTCCAGAACCAATTAAAAACGTAAGTCGGGGAGCGTCTGTATTCGCAAGTAGCAAATGCTGGACTTGTGGTGTGAACCTACGCCTTCCATCATAAAAAGTGAAAAACAATGTTATGTGCCTAAACATGAGCACCGTCATTATTGCTGCTATATTGTGCTGTACTGCACGTTTTTCGTGTCGGAGTCCGGGTGGGGATGCATCTTATTTGATTTCCGTTCAGGTCGAGGTTCAAAATACAAAATTGAAGATGATGTTCCGATTCCTAACTCTTCACTCAGACTTCTACTGTCAGCACAGGTTTCATTAAAGCTGGAGGAATCATCGTCTGCTTAAAACAAAAACTTTAATAGTACGAAGGGGTTTTGTGATCCAATGAACTGTGTTGAGTTTAATTCTTCTGCTCATTTCAGGATAAAGAGGAGGCAGATTATGTGGAGTGGCTTAAAGGACAGAGAGAACTGGAGGGGGAAAATGAGGTCCAGGACATGGTAAGTAAAGTGCAAATCTCATCTGATTTGAGACCCTCAAGGGAATACAGTAATGGTGGAATTATAAATATGATCGTAAGTGGATTCTGATCGTCTTGGTTTTCACCAGCATACGGTTGTGTTCAGTCCTGAAAAGAGCAGCAGTGTCTAAAATACACTTTTGGTACCAACATCCCAGTAATTCTATGCTCAGAGTCACTGACATTACCCTTTTTTTCTTCATTCTGGTATTTGATGTGAAACATTAGCTGAAGTTCTTGATCTGGTGATTATTTTTTTCGCAATGAGAAGGTGTTCCGAATAAAGAGAAGTGTACACTTCTACATGTGGCGAGTGCACAGAGTAAAAGATACAAGTTCTGACTTTCAGAAATACCTGAGAGACTACTGGAACAACCCTCAGCTGGATGATAAGGAGGCTTTTTTACGAGACTTCATCCTCAATAAAGGATACCTGGACGAGGATGAGGAGGACAGGTGAGTCTTGGAGGCTTCCTATTTAAAACGTCTGTTTAAAATCAATTCCAGTGAAAGGTTCTCGTGAGTAGTTGTTCAACCTCAGACATGTTGATAAAACTCAAGAAAAAAAATCTGACCCTTGACAATTCAATTCTGACGGACATCAGCTCTCTATTGAAATATGCATTGTTGTTCATATTTTTTGTTTGATGAAATATGCTAATTTAGGTTGTTTAATTAATTACAATTAAATCACTTTATTTATTTTTCCATAAATAAATAAAAACAAGATTGGACATTCTGTGAACATTTCTTAATAAACAGTTGTCTTTTTAATGGAGTTAACTAGTGTTTTCATGACTGTAGACTGTATATGCTGACAGCCAGCAAGATTTCTGTGTTGTCCCTGTGCCATTTCGGTCTGACAAAGCTGGTTGATGCATCTGGGGTACATAAGCATTATTATAAATGTTGTTTTAAAAAAAGAGATTTTTCTGTTGAAACAAATGTCTTTGTGAAATTACACTTGGGGGCGGTTTTATGAGATACGGTAATGGTATTTATGGATGGAAAGTACAGTATGAGCATCATACATCACACGTCATACGTCACTGTAACAACTTGCGTTCACTTTCAACTTTCGTTCGGCCATCCGGAACCAATTAAAAACGTAAGTCGGGGAGCATCTGTAATGTTGTTTAAAATAAATTCAGAGTCGTCGTCTTTTCTTTTCGGCTTTTTCCTGTTCTCGAGAGTCGCCACAGCGAATCATTTGATTTGGCATGGGTTTTATGTCGGATGCCCTTCCTGTCACAACCCTCTTATTATACTTTAAATCACTCAGAGGATTAGAATTTTTTTTTTATATTGTAATTTTTTTTTTTTTTTTTTTTTTTTTTTTTTGGCTCTCTTAGTCAAAAGGGTTCCCGACCCTTGGATTAAAGTATTTGAAATTAAAACTAGGCCCACTGTAGGCCTATAACTGTAAATTAAATTTTTTTAATAATTAATTTTCATAAGGATCTCTTTAAAAATATTCCTTCTAGGAGACATCAATTAAGCTCCATTTTGTAAGTATAACCCAAAACCTTTTGGGGGGCTGCACCCCCTTGACCCCTGCAAATTTTTCCTCCTTTTCCATAAAGGCCTGTTCTCATCCCTGATTATTATAAACATAATAATTCAAGCAAAATAATTTCAAATAAATAAAATGTAATCTTCTTCTTTTCCTTTCGGCTTTTCCCTTCAGGGGTCGCCACAGCGAATCATCTGCCTCCATCTCACCCTATCCTTTGCATCTTCTTCTCTTACACCAACGACCTTCTTGTCCTCCTTCACCACATCCATGAATCGTCTCTTTGGTCTTCCTCTAGGCCTTTTGCCTGGTAGTTCCAGCCTCAGCATCCTATTACCAATATACTCACTATCCCTCCTCTGTACATGTCCAAACCATCTCAATCTAGCCTCTCTGACTTTGTCTCCAAAACGTCTTACATGTGCTGTTCCTCTGATGTGCTCATTCCTAATCCTATCCATCCTCGTTACTCCCAAAGAGAACCTCAACATTTTCATCTCTGCTACCTCCAGTTCAGCCTCCTGTCTTTTCCCCAGGGCCACTGTTTCTAAACCATACAACATCGTTGGCCTCAACACCGTCTTGTACACTTTTCCTTTCATTCTTGCCGATACCCTCCTATCACACATCACACCGGACACTTTTCTCCAACCATTCCAACCTGCCTGTACATGCTTCTTGACCTCTTTTCCACACTCTCCATTGCTCTGGATTGTTGAGCCTAAGTACTTAAAATCCTCCACCTTTCTTATCTCTGCTCCCTGTAATCTCGCCGTTCCTCTTTGGGCCTTGTCATTCATGCACATGTATAAATAAATAAAATGTAATAAAATTCACTTATTACCACTGATTCTGATTACCACTATCACTAGTAGGCCTACGCTTCTGACCAACCATATTTGCTTAGGGTTACAACAGTGTAAACACAAAGATCATGGAGACGATTTCTTAACAAAAGGGTAACATGCAGTGAACTGGGAAGAAGCAGGGCACGTTCAGTCTGTCGTTTGTGAACAATAAACGATGCAGCACCATGTAAGCAATGGATGCAGCGTCATGTGTAAGTAGCGTACTACGTCTACGTACTACATAAGAACGTCTCATACTACAGAGAGCATGCTAAACTCAAAATGAATGACAATTTTTTTTAATTTTTAAATTTTTTACAAAAACCGTAAAATTGAAAAAAAAAAAACCTCAGGCGAATAAACGTAAAGTGAGGAGCATCTGTAATCTCGTGAAATTATTTGTAGTTAGTAAAAATAAGATTTGGCTCACATTAAGAGCCTTATATTTTTGTGTAAAAAAAAAAAAAAAAAAATTTATGCTGATCTCACAAAATGGTGCTTATGTCTCTGTGCTGCCTGATTAGGATTCCCACGTACAATGAGCTGACACAAGACGATGTAGAAGACTCTGAGGAGGAAGGAGAATCATTCTTGGAGAAGCAGGAGGACTTTGAGAGACACTACAATTTCCGCTTTGAGGAGCCTGGCGCTCATCAGGCATGTTTTTGTTTTTATATTGTATTTTCTGGACTATATGTCGCTCTGGAGTACAAGTTGCACTGGCCAAAAAAAATGCAGAATAAAGAAGAAATAAAAACATATATGTCACACTGGACTCTAAGTCGCAAACTCATCAAAATTGTCCACCTTGGCTTGGAAATCTGCCTGCGGTTTTTGTGACGTTGTGGTCCTCGCTCTGACAGAGAGGTGGTTGCGTTGCATGAAGCGATAACCCCAAGAAGATCCTCAAGCAAAGTCATTTATATTCATCTCCTTGACAACTACCTAGACGTGGAGACGCAACTGCACTGTTGATAAGCCTCTCCCGACAGCACGTTGCTCAAGCACCCATGTGCGAGCTCGTTCTTCTAGCTGTGGCCATCTAGCTTTTAGCCCGCGATTAGCTTCTTTTATTTACTCCATTGCAGTAATACTAATCTCCGCTTTTCTCCAGTCCCTCACAAGTTTCTCGTTCACCCCATACTTTCTGCTGCTCGATGACCAATTTTTTCTGCATATTTCACTACTTCCATCTTGTAATCCACAGAATAAGATTTTCTTTTTGGGAACATTTCTTTAGTGGTGGATAAGCAGGTACTGATGCACAAGCCTAGAGTGCCCTCTTGTGATTGTGACTGTAAAAATAACAAATGTGAAATTATGTTCATTATTATGACAAACAGAATTATATGTAATAATTTCACATACAAGTCTTTCTGGAGTATAAGTCGCACTGATACTTGGTATAAGTTCAGCCAAAAGTAAAGTCCGTTGGGCTTTTTACGCCCAAGCCATAATGCCTCATTGGACCGGTGCTTATCCCCACTGCGTGAAGCGAATAGGAGTTCAACTCCTCCTGGATGGGACACAAGTCCATCGCAGGTTACCTTCCCAGTATATTTTTACTGTTACCCATTTATACTGCTGGGTAAACGGAGGCACACTTGTGGTTAAGACCTTGCCCAGGGGTCTTAGCATAGTGGGGGTCTAATTGGAATTTGAACACACAACCTCCCGATCATGAGTGCAGCACCCTAACCACTACGCCACCAGCCCCATTTACCTTCAGCCAAAGTATGAAAATAAAGTGCGACTTATAGTCCGGAAAATACAGTATTTCATGAAACTTAATTGCTAATATTGACAATTGTGAAGAACAACGTGAACATTTTGTCCAATTACCACTTGTGTTTTAAATAAAAGTCAAAAATGCCATTACTTAACTAACAAACAAAAAAAAGAGTGGCAGTCTTTAATTTTGAAGCAAAAACAATTGAATGGGTGTGCTGTTAATCTGTAGGTCAAGACTTTCCCCCGCAACATTGTCACCTCTGTCCGAAGCAAAGATGAGAGGAGAAAGAAAAAGAGGGAGGAGGTGAAGGCGAGAAAGAATAAAGTAAGTAACTCTTGGCTCAAAGTCAAAATCTACTTCCAAAAATTATTTTTTAGCAAGTAGCTTATTCATTGCATTTAGATTATATTAAACAGAGTGCTAGTGAGTAGTGTTTTGAAAATGGTGGACAGAAATGAATTTCATGCATAAAAAATTCACTAATGGAGTTGGCTTCATCACTCGTTACCACCTTTTCAGGTATTTAAACCTATAATTTATGTACGTATACACAAAGCCCCCCCCATTGCTATTCCCCAACATATACACACACACACTCGCCCCATCCAGTGCCACGCCCCTACTGAAACTATGACTCATAATAATAGAAAGTACAGATATTAATAACAATATAAACATATTAATTCTACATTTCATGAACATTCCCAACATGCCCTGTTACAGAAAAAGTGCAAGACTGTTCAAATAATATTAAATATTCAAATAATAATAAAATTAATGAGGACTTTCTGTTCTCCTGTAGAAGTCGTGCAATAAGGTTTTATTTAGAATTAGGTTTTTTTTTTTTTTTTGTAAAAAATTGGAATGAGGTTGGGAAAAGGATTCTGGTGCCTCATTAGTTCAGGGTATACATATGGTTTAATTTCTGGGATCCTTATTTATTGTGATTAGTGTTCAGCATAAAATGGGAGAGCAGCTCGTGCAGTGTTTAAATATTTGAATGGCGCGTTTTAATGTTTGAATGGCATGTTTGAATGGCACGTGTGAATTTTTTTAAGATGCTGCTTTCGTAACATGAACTTGTTTCGTATCCAGAGACAAAAATTTTCAGAAAATGCGTTTCGTAACCTGAATTTTTCGTTTGGTGAGACTTTCGTAAAGTGAGGTACAACTGTATAATTAACATCAATCTATTCCAATGTAGTTTGCAGGGTTAATGTTAAATAATAAAAATGAAACATTATATTTTGCTTTACTTGTGTTGAGGATAAGACCACTTTGACCTCTTGGCTCAAGATTAGTTAAGGGAATGTGTGTTTATAATCATGAACTTATAATTACATAGAGAGAGCCAGAAATACATTATTGTGGCTATAATTATATGTGAAATATTTTTAAAAATATTAATTTGTATTATATGGTTTGAGAAATACAATTATTTTCTGAACCGCTTAATCCTAATTAGGGTCATGGGGAGGCTGGAGCCCATCTTAGCCGACTATAGGCAAGACAGGCTCGCCAGGCCATTGCAGGGCAGAAACATGCTAACAGTGATGCAGCTGCTCTTTAGGAAAGTCTTTGGATGGTTCTTTTACATGAACCTCACACCACAGACAGTGAGAGACATGGCCGGCCTTTGATCACCCAGTTAGCTGCACTGGCGGAAATACAACTAATTAATGGAAATTATTCGGAAGCATGGATTTGATGGAGAGAATCGTAATTCGAGAGTTCAACATTGGGAAATATATTTTTTAAACACAAATCAGACTGAAGTTTCAGAATGTTGTCTGGGCAAACCTGTCCAATTACAAATCTTTGTTGAAAAATGATGAGTTTTATGATGCGTGATACAAAAAATGATACGTGTCCTAAGAATGCAAACTGCAGGTCGGCGGAGCATGCATTCAATACGACAAACTCTCATTAAGTCCAGACTTTTTTGTTATTGAAAGCACGGCTGGCCAATGTACTGTTTTACTTTTACATTTGCACTCAAGACCCTTGCCATTTGTGTAAATTGAAGTTGGCATCAGACTGGCTTCATTCCATTTAAAACCATTTTGGGTATTTCAAAGTTTTTCAGGTCCCATATCAACAGTTACTTGTATTTTTTTTTCACCAGATACGGAGATTATTGTTAGTTCTTTGTCTCAGAGTGTGAATTATCATATGTTTTGGATTGAGTAGGAGAAAGAACAGAAGCAGCAGCAACTGAAGGAACTGAAGAATCTGAAGCGAGCAGAGATCATGGACAAGCTGAAAAAATTGCAGGAACTGACCGGAAACGAGAAGCTGGCTTTCAGCGAGGTGGACCTGGAAGGTGACTTTGACCCTCAGCATCACGACCAGCTCATGCAGGTGAGGCTACTAAAGGATAAAGGGGATAAACCATGGCGTGGTACCACGGATTTGCTTGTTTGATTACATTTGCGATAGCAGGTTTATGTTAAACAATCGTATCAAAAAACCCAAATACATTCATCCCTTGAATATCGCGGATAATGTAAACCAGACCTGGCCACGATATTCAAAAAACCGCAAAGTAGGAACGCCCCTCTCATTTCTACCATGTTCTCTCATTTCTATATGTTTTCACGTCAATACAATATCAAGACGTGTATATTAAAGGTTACAGTTATATGCATATGTAAATACTGTAATGTATTAATATTTCAATAGAATTTATATATAAATACTTTAAGTACTGTACTCGCCTCTATAATAGCTATTCTACGCTTGATCTTAATCTTAGTCCTTTTTGATGTAACGCACGGTAGATTCATTTATGCCATAATGGCGTGCTACATGGGCATACGTATTGCCCGCCTTCAGCATATCTAGCAACTTCACTTTTTGTGTCCCTGTCATCATATTTCGCTTTTTCTTGGGCTCATTGGATGCCTTGGATGGTGTAGGACGTTCACAAACACTAAGATCACAAAAAATCCTGCGGGAATGTGCGAGGCAACAGCGTCACACGTCTAAGCCAATCAGTTTGCGAGATTGAGTTGAGTGGGCGGGAGGCAACAGCGTCACACGTCTAAGCCAATCAGCTTGCGAGATTGAGTTGCATGGACAGTCCCTGCCTGAACTGGGAGGGAGGGGCACTTCAGTCTGTCATTTGTCAACGATGGACGCAGCCTGCCTTGGGTCCCTGCCTTCCGCTTGCGTACATGTGAGTTTCAGCGCGAATTTTGAATTTTTTATGAATATTTTTTTATTGTTGTTAAAATACTGCGATGCGCCAAGACCATGAAGTTCAAATCGCAAAGTGGTAAGGGTTGACTGTACAAATCTGAACCGAACTGGATTCATTAAGCATACTTTTCTTATCTGATTAAATAAGGGCTTCTGAATTTCTTGTTATATTATCAGTAGCAGAATTGCTGTGGTCATGCTTGTACTGTGTCTGGAGCCCACCCCAGGAACACTGGGTGTTGAACTGGACAATCCACTGTGGAGTTAATTTGTCCAGTTCTGTTTTGATCCATTTCTTCATTCTTGACCCTATTTAACACATTGTTTAACTTTCTGTGGGAAATAAAGTTAATACCAGCATGACATATTACATTAGTCCATCACTATTTAATCAGGCATGAGATTTTTCTGCTTTTTGGCAGAAATCTGCTTTTTCAGACCTCCAGAGGTTTTTTTTTTCTTTCTTTTTTTTTAAATTTATTTATTTATTTTTTTTAATATTATTCCAAATCCGTTAAGATATTTTGGGGTGGGGGGGGGGTGTTGAGGGTTGAACTCCCGCCCCTCCGAGCGTGCTCAAGTTGTGTGATACGATGTTCCGATGAACATGTACATTTCATTAGAGGCTTAGTGTTAAACAGGAAGTTCTCACAGTGAAGTCTCGTCGTCTTCGTGATTTCTGACGCGCTCCACCGAAAGTAGGCGCTTGCCACAAGTGACATACGAAGCTTGTGAGACAATGTGCGGCTTATCCGGACTTCCGATCTTTCAAGTGAGCAAGTGCACGTTGAATACTTGTTTAGTACTCAACCATCACTTGCTCACTTGAAAGATTGGAAGTCCGGATAAGCAACGTTTCTCTCACAAGCTCCGTGTGTCACTTGCGACAAGCGCCTACTTTCGAGCCCGTCACATTTACTGAAATCATCTCATTATTGTGCTATTGAAATTATCATTTGAAATCGCGCATGCGTTGCTCTCGCTAGTAAAAAGTGTGTTTGCTCCATGCCTATTGCTTCATGGGTGCCACCATATTGTAAACAAAGTCGGATGTACTAACAATCATTTTGTTTTTCTTATTGATTCAAATACAAAAGCGACTTACATGTGTATAAGAAGTGATTGTATTTTATAAGAACGATTTTAGCAAGCAAAAAAGAGCAAGGTGAGACCATCAGAAGGAACAGGAAGAGAAAGTACAGCGGAGTGATAAATAGAAGGAAAGAACAGCCAAGCGCCTATCGCTTGCAAAGAAGATTAAGCTTAAGAAGTAAAACAACAAGAGTGAGATTTGTACATAGTGTAAATATTGAACATAGAAGTTAGTGTAAATAAACTGTTTTTCTCAAAGACTCACATTTTAAGAGTGGTCCCTTCATCTTGAAAGTTTAGAAGGTAAGATGATTGAATTTTTGTAATAAATACATATAATCTATTGTATGCCTTTAAAAACACTGTAGGGACATCTAACATAATATTCATGTCTGCTTTGTCTACATATACTGTATGTGATACATTTAGTATTCCATTTTCCTGAACCCAGCTCCACCCCCTCGCGCTTTTTTTCATCTATGGCCAATCTCATGCCTGATTCAATATTGTACGAATGGATCAAATTCTTTTCAAAATAATTTAATATTTTGACTTTTATAGAAATTTTTTGGTGATGAATACTACAAAGAGGATGATCAGGAGAAACCTCAATTTGATGATGACAAGTCAGAAGGTAAATCTTGGAGAACCTTTGTTTAGGAAAGCGGCAATTCTCCCACTACTATACGTTAAACTTGTACCTCTCTCAGGACATTGGAATTGGGACACGTGGACAGGTGAGGACGAGGAAGAGTATGTAGGAGAGGAGGAGTATGTAGGAGAGGAGGAGAGCTACGAGCCCAACTGTGACGATCCTAACTTCATTGTAAGAACATTATTATTCTCATCTAGTTACTCAGTCAGGTAATTATGTTTATCTGTGCTAACTCGTCTCCTTTTCTGTGACAGATGGATGCCGATTATGATCCCGATCAACAGGCTCTGTCTAAGAAGAAAAAAAAGAAACAGAAGGAGTTGAAGAAGAAAACGAGTGCAGATGTTGCCCCACTCATGGGCAAAAAGAGGAAGAAGTCTCACTTTGCTGAAATCATCACACAGGACAAACCAGTGTTTGATCCACGTAAGATAACCAAGATGTACTCGTCACAAAGTGTGTTTACCTGCAAGAAATCAGCTTTTGCTATGATTGGATCACTGTGTTTACAAGCATTAATTTGATTACATGAAAACTTAACACCTGCAAAAACCATGTAACCGATTCAATAACATCTCGCCATTTTGCCTCCGTTCATACAGCGCCTTTGAAAAGTTTAATTTATATGAACTCACTCATTTACACTGTTTTATATTCATATTCTATTTCATTATTATTGAATTCGTTATGGTTTTGGACAGGTGTAACTTCCATTTCCTGTAATCAGTATTAGTGTATATTACATGGTAATGACTCGTCTGCTATGTTGGCAAAAAAAAAAAAAAAAAGAGTATGAATATAAGCATAAACACACTAAAACCAGATTTGTTTATTTTTTTACTTCATGCATGCAGTTGAGCTCCCAGTACAGTGTTTAGTACACAATCACACACCCGGTAAAGGTGCTTTAGTATGTACTATGCAGAATCAGAAGTAAAACAAGATGTTTACAGGGGTTTTTTTGTGTGGACATGATGTTCATGTTTATAAATCCTGAGACAGTGGACCGATCCGATCACACTGGTGCCTTGTAGTATTCCCTGGTTAATTACCTGTTTGCAGTCCACAAGTACACACTTGACCCTAGTGATAAGTTATTCAGTTTAGCTGAATCAGTTTGATTGATTATCTGAATTGTATTTGAATAATTAGAAGTTCAGTTTTGTTTTTGTGGTAGACGGAGCATGCATATCTTTGGGTGAGGTCATTTTTAAAATTATAATTTCTCCACAAAGAACACAGTACCTACTATCATGACAGTAGGAATGTTCTTCATAATATTAACATAACATGTCTTTCCTGTACATGTTTCAATGTAACCTTGCATTTGGCGCTATTATACTACTACATGGACGTTATTACTTTTATTTATTATTAAACATGTTTGACAAGTAATTTGCCATGTCTAATACCGAGTTATTATAGGGGGGTTATTATCTCTGTTTAAGTTAATAGTCGAATGTGATGATGTACAGTACTGTATATGCAGTTGGTGGGGCGGCACGGTGGTGTAGTGGTTCGCACGTCCGCCTCAGAGCAAAAAGGCCTGGGTTTGATTCCAGGCTTGGGCGTTTCTGTGCGGAGTTTGCATGCTCTCCCCGTGCTTGTGTCGGTTTCCTCCCACAGTCCAAAAAACATGCACAGTAGGTTAATTAAAAGGTAAGGTAAAGTCCGTGGGCTTTTTTACACCCGAGTCAGTGTCTCATCAGGCCAGTGCTTATCCCCGGTTTCTGTAGTGTGAAACAATTAGGAGTTCAACTCCTTCTGGATGGGACGCTAGTCCATCGCAGGTTACCTTCCCAGTATATTTTTACTGGTACCCATTTATACAGAGGCACACTTGTGCTTGAGACCTTGCCTAGGGGTCTTAGCACAGTGAGGGTCTCAGTGGGGTTTGAACTCCTGAGCGCAGCACCCTAACCACTACACCACTGGTCCCACAGTAGGTTAATTGGCCAATCCAAATTTCCCGTAGGTGTGAGTGAGTCCGTATGTGACCTGGGGAACCATACGATAGATCATTGTGATCACAGCCATGACAATCCCTGTATGAGCATCATTCAACCTTCAGGGATCGACGCCCATTCCTCGTGATTGGATGTAGACGTAGATGGATAGATCGATATGCAGTTGGTGCCTCGTGAAATGTCGGTGAATATTCGCTCTACCAGGCATGATGCTAATATTTCTCAGTTTTTACTGTACATCTGTACATATAGCACATCATGATGGGTACTTGGCTGACTGAGGGCAACTGTGTGTCTCAAGTTATGGAAGTCCTTTTTTTTTAATTAGCTTGTGTAATAAAGGTGTAAAACTGATTTACATTTGATTTATTTATTTTATACTGTATTAATTCTGTGAGGGGAAACTTTGATTTGTGTATTCATCCCATCCAAAGTTAGTACAAACACTCGGAGCAATAGACTGCCACACATTGAATTTAGGTGCCTTTGCTTCAGAGCACTTCAGCTATGCATGTGGAGGAAGGGAAGGTGCAGCTCACTTCAAACCAGCAACCTTTGGAAATGTTTGTTTTCTTTTTTTTTTTTTTTTTTTTCTTTTTTTTTTTTTTTTTAAGTTAATCAGGTGAACAAACCTGCAGCTTGTTGTTGCTGCAAAACCAGATCTATGGAAATGTATAACATTTCAGCATTGTAGCTATGGCAGTGCCATTAAAATGTATACAGTACTGGAGAATTGAAAAGGCTGCACTTGTGTATGTCTAAAGAAATATTTCTGCTTGGATTTCAGAGGAAAAGACATTTGAACAGTACCTTGATGAATACTATAAACTAGACTACGAGGACATCATAGATGACCTTCCCTGCCGATTCCGCTACCGTCAAGTCGTCCCCAATGACTTTGGCCTGACAACCGAAGAGGTGATGAATCCTTCATACACTTGCTCTGTTTGTGACATAATCATTACACACCTGAGCACAACTCTAGACTTGAGTGGACAAAAGGATAATTGCACTGATGAGCTGTGATTGTGTTCTGACCTGGTATTGCTGTTCCTCCGGGAATAACTCTGACCAGGGCCTGAGGACTTTAATCTTCTCTCTGAGCACAAGTCTGACTGAGATGTACATACACACATAAAAATAGAGCTTATCGTATTGTTCAATTTTGGATAATCCTTTTCGTAACTTGTAGATCCTGGAAGCAGATGAAAAAGAGTTGAATCAGTGGTGCTCACTGAAGAAGACCTGCATGTACAGGTAAAGATTTTTACAGAAATCTGCAGTGTGACTGCGGAGGAAATGAGGAAAAGGCCACATTATTCAACACTCCTCTGGATTTCTGTTGCAGGTCTGAGAGGCAAGAGCTCTGTGACGTGAAGAATTATAAAATCAAAGCACAGAACATCAATAAGAAAAAACGAGTGTTGGCTTCTGTCTATGCTGAGTGAGTATTCAAGCTCATGGAGACTTCAGTCATATTGAAAGAATTTTCAAACCAAATAAGGATTGGAAGATCAGAACACAATGTACATTCATTGTGGTAAAAACAATACAGTATAGTGTAAGGGGCAGTGGTGGTCTAGTGCTATAAGGCGCCGGATCGCTGATCCAAACGTTGGGGGTTCGAGTCCCACTCTCCACAAGGTTGTCACTGTCCCCCCCAGTGCAGCTAACTGGGTTATCAAAGGCCGGCCATGTCTCTCACTGTCTATGGTGAGAGGAATGTAAAAGAACCATTGCTGACTTTCGACAAGAGTAGGCTGCAAAGCCGTCAGCGTGTTTCCACCCTGCGATGGCCTGGCGAGCTGTCCAGGGTGTACTCTGCCCTCGCCCTGAGTTGGCTGGGATGGGCACCAGCCTCCCTGCGACCCTAATTAGGATTAAGCGGTTACAGAAAATGAATGAACAGTATAGTGTTGCTCACGAGAGGTTTAATAATGATGGTTCATATAATACTGTATTATGATACTATAATAACTTATTACGTAGGCCTCCGTCAGTCCCGAAGGACTATGGCTGCGCTCTGGCCAGTATCCCGACTGGTGATACTCCCCAGTGCACAGAGCCTGGGTAGGGAGTAATGAGGGACAGGCTGTTACTCAAGCAGCAAGTCCCCCCTGTCTCGGCGCCACCGGAAGGATCCAATGGAAAGGCAAGTGCCGATACGACTGGGTTCCAGTGCCGCTGCAGGAGAGAAACTACGGTCAATTTAGAACGGCCAATTAACCTACAGTGCACGTCTTTGGATTGCGGGGGAAACCGGAGCACCCGGAGGAAACCCGCACAAGCACGGGGAGAACATGCAAACTCCACACAGAAACGCCCAGGCTGGGAATCGAACCCGGGCCTTCTTGCTGTGAGGCGGACGTGCTAACCACTACGCCACCGTGCCGCCAATATAACTTATTATTGATTCAGGAACTGCACTGTATGGTTTAAGTTTAAGAATTAAATAAGGATTTGGCCCCTATATAGTTAATAGTTATTGAGTTGGTGAGGTGGATGTCATTGTTTAGTTCATGAAACTGAACATTTAGAGGACCAAACAATTCAGTGAGCTGAACCAATGCTGAGGTAAATAACTGTTTTAGAGCATGAGCCAAAAAAAGGCTAAATGAGATTTTTCTGGTTTTTACAAATTCTGACAGAGATGTGCGCTCTGTGCACTGCGAGTGAAGCTGTGTAAGAGCGCAAGACAGAATTTTAGTATTTACCAGAGATTTGATTAACGACTTTTCTGTACATGTGATCTGGTGAAACCAGTCTTGTTTTGTAATTGTCTGCACGTACAAACAAAACCCAACCTTGAATCAATAAACTAAAAATGTAAGAAACAGCAGCTATACAAAGAAGCCATGACAAAATAAATCAACTATTAAACAAATGACAAGGAAACGATAATAATAATAATAACTCCCCATTATCCTCGGTGCCCTTGGTATGGTACCTCCTGATCTACTGACCCAGAT
>CM045738.1:17839796-17862296 GCA_024760905.1 Plotosus lineatus
CTTTTTTTATACATTGCTTTCAATGTGGTTATATCTAGTACAGTGGTACCTCACCTTACGATAGTCCGAGAAAACGAAAAATCCAGTTTACGAAAAACGTTTTCCTAATTTTTTTGTCTCTGTATACGAAACAAGTTCTCTTTACATGTGCCAAACGCGCCATTCAAACAATGTGCGAGTTGCTCTCCCATCGGCTGTCTCTCAACATCCCGCCCCACTGGCCTCCCATTGGCTAGGAGGGATGACGTAGCTCCCTTGAGCAGCAGCTTGATTCATGAGGGTTTTTTTTTTTTTTTTTTTTTGAGTGTGCTCATTGCAACTTTATTTTTTTTCCTCAGGTTTTTAACTTTGCATAAACATTTGTAAGATTATAACTCTGCTAAGACATGGTCAACATGAAGTAAGTACCTTAAAAGGGATGCTTTTAGAATTTTTAAAGGGCTTAGGGGGTAGTATTGGGGGCCTTGCAACAAATCATGTGTTTTACATGTAAAATGCGGTTCTACTTACGAAAAATCCAGGTTACGAAAAAGGCTCTGGAACGGATTAATTTCGTAAGGTGAGCCACCACCGTGTTTGATGGTGAGTTGATTTTTTTTTATTTCCACATCTGAAGTATCATTATTGGCAAAAACAATGAAGTGGTTGTACAATAAGGGACGAACATGGAATGAGAACGTGTACTAGAGGATTATGGGAAGCAGTGCATATTTGTGTAAATATTTACTACAGTACAAGAATATGAAAATGTTTCTATTGTTATAAATAACATGTGGTGTATTTTTGCTGGAAATCCAACCTGTACTGCAATGGTTCATGGGCCAGGAGTTTGGTCCCATAATCAATGAAACTAACTGGCAACCTTTAATCTCACTCAAACCTCCAAGCAAGTGAAACTGCACCTTTATTCTGAAGAACTGAAGCAGGGTTTAAAGCTCGTGTGTAGTGCAATCAAATGGGGTTTGAACACATTTCATTCCTGTTCTCAGTGCGGTATGATTTCTGAACATCTCAACAGTCTTGAAAGCAATAAACCATCAAATGTGCACTTGCTAGAAATTCCTGTGACACATAATGTGATACTTCAGATGTTGGTCATCAATCATCAAATTGGTCATCAAAAATGGTTTTTCCCACACGAGACCCCCATGAATCAGTCAGTAGATCTACAGTCCCAGAATGTAATCAATTACAGCACATTGTGATGATTTGTGAAATTAGATGAGCATCTCTTCAGTCAATTGACAATCTGTGTAAAGTCTCCAACCAATAAGAATTAAAACATCAATCAAAATATTTATATATTACAGATTAGAAGAATTAATTATCAAAATACACGTTAAGCTCTGTATAACATCAATTATCTTTCTTTCTGTAAATAATGATACAGGGGTGTGTGTACAGGCAGTATAAGTATCCTGTAAATGCAACCACATACATTAATCCACATCTACTGTACACACTTAAGGTGTGTTATACACATGGGGTGAGGTAGAGTTTTTTTGAATCATAAGGTACATGATGCTGTAATGTTATGATGTTTGCAAACTGTTCATTTTCTCTCAATGATTGCAGCAGTACATACAGTAAACCTGGAAGAACAGAGGGATTCGAACGTTTTCCCTGTGCAAGGATGACACAAAATCATGATTGCAATTAATAGCACTGACTATAATATATTACCATATATAGCCTAGTATCAATAAATATAAAAAAAAATAATCAAAATTGGTTGAGTGTAAAATTTGTTTCTTTTACTAGGAAAACCCAGTTATGTTGTCCCTACAGATCCGTCATGTTGGTTCCTGTCATCTTTGACAAACCATAATCCCTCCTTTTCTTCCTTTTGCCGTCTCTCTCCATGCTCTGATTGTGGAAGGAGCATTATCCAAGATGGCGCACAGCGCGTTGATGATCGACAGAGCGTCCCATCTACGTATTTGGTTTGTCTATGGCGGCAACCCATTGACGCGCAGCATGAAAGTGAATTAAGTGGGCGGCTCCAACAGCTGTGAGACGTCCAAGTCATTCGCCTGCTCAAAAAACCCCCAGATAAATTCATGAACTTAAAACACGTACTTATTTTTTCACATTTATTTTTTATTATAAACTTTTAAATAATCATTTACAATTTACATGGTAAATCAGACTCGGTAATAGTTTTTTTCTATTATATTTCATGAAGCCTCCATTCAGGCACGACGGAGTGAAACACGGCGATGAGCGGCTCAGTTTGAAAAACAAAACGGCAACTCAGGTTGGTGTCAAGCTTTTGGTTGTAAAATAATTGAAAACATAACTTGTGATAATATAAAGCATTATATCGGTGTTGTAAATACATACTAATTTTGCATAGTTCTTAAATAATAAAAAAAAATACTAAAGGGGTTTAAACACTAACGGAATGTGAACGGAAAAACATTCGGTTTTATTAATCCGATTTAAATTAGAATGACCTTTGAATGACCTGCAACGCTGCGGTGTAGTGATCAGCACGTCCGCCTCACAGTAAGAAGGTCATGGGTTCGAGTCCCAGGCTGGGCGTTTCTGTGTGGAGTTTGCGTGTTCTCCCCGTGCTTGTGTGGGTTTCCTCCCCCAGTGCAGAACCCATCCTCAGGGGGTTACTTGGCTGCTTCAGGTCCCCTCCAGGTCCAGGTGTGACTGTGTTCGAGTCTGAATGGTTGTATGAGTGTTGGCCCTGCGATAGCCTGGCGAGCTGTTCAGGGTTTACTCCGCCCTCTCCCAGAGTCGGCTCGGATAGGCGTGGACCTAATTAGGATTAAGTGGCTTAGAAAAAAAAGAGAGAGAGTTTACATGTAGGACTTTCAGGTAATGCACAGTAACCTTTGGCTGTCACCAACAAATCCATCATGTGATAATTAAGTTTAGTTCTCAGAGTAAGAATCAGAATACAATTTCTCTGACCACTGTTTTTGATCCCCAGGGATGTTACATAGCCTACTGATACCATACCATAATATAAATAATAAGCGGAATATACTCAGGCAGACGACTCTCTGTCGGTTTCCAAGTCCGAGCCTGTGTTTTTCTGATTTCTGGGGTGATGTGTATCATCCGTCCTGTTAGTTGAAGTATCTGTTTAATTCCCTCATCTTCTCACAGGCTTCTCATTTTGCTGTTTGCTCCTCAAACATTATTTTAGCTGAGAGTCTCTGCTACCTGAGTGTGTGTTTTGATTGTATGTGTGTCTGAACAGTGGTCCATGAGCCTGTGTTGTCTGGAAGTGTCTGCAGCCAGTGGGATCACACACTACTGGACCACTGACCACATGCAACTTTTTTTTTATTGTTAAATTACAGTCCTTGAATCAAGTCGTAGACGTTCGTCACAGACATCTCCTTCCGCAATTAGTTCTGTGGGGACTCAAAAGCAGTGAGCTGAATGCACACAATCACACTTTATGTAGTACAGAGATGTTGTATTTTTCAACATTAACCATTAAACATTACATTTACAAGTTTTCTTCCATTACAGACTGCCGAGGTGCAAGCTGGGAATACGGATATTTGAGAACTGATGTTGTCTGATTGGTTTTCTGCTTGATGATGTAATCAGTCATGCCAGTTTGTAAGTGTACTCAAAGCAGAAGATCAATTCCACAGTGGAAAAGCAAGGCCTGGGTTCGACTCCCGGGCTTGGCGTTTTCTGTATGGAGTTTCATGTTCTCCCTGTGGTCGCGTCAGTTTCCCCCAGGTACTCCGTTTAGCTAGGGGCGTGAGTATGAGTGTGAATGGTGCGATTGTCTGGCGAGCGGGTCAGGGTGTACCCCACCTTCCCCGGCAGTTGACTGAGATTGGAGGTATTCTCTCCACGACCATAATTGGAATTAATCGGCATAGGAAAAGAACGAATGAATAAACCTATTTCATTTTACTTCAGTCCACTGTGAAGCAAGTCACTGACACGCAATAACCAGACGGAAAACAACGTCGCCGCAACCTTATTCTTTTTCTTGTGGTGGGCACTGGATATGGGACATCCTTTCAAGTCATGTTTCTCCACTGCGGTGCGTCACTAATAATTATCATATTAATAATAATTATTAGTTGTAGTAAAACTATAGGGATCTCTCACTTTCCATGGTTAATTGGGACCAAGATCCCCCTGTTACTGCTGAATTCCGCGAAGTAGGTTCAAACCCCCCACCCAACTGATGTATACGTACATGTATATGTGTATATAATATAAATAAATACATATTCTATGCTATAAATCCTTTTAATAATAATTAAACATGTAAATAAAATATAAATACAGACGTGCGCGCGTGCACACAGATGCACACCTCACATAAAAATGTAAGTAGTTTTGATAGGGGGTTTTGGGTTGTTTTTTGTTTTTGTTTGTTTGGGGTTTTTTTTGTATAATTTGCCTTGTTTTTGTAGCATTTTCCTTAATTTCCTTATTTTTTAATTTGATGAATATTAAAAAAAAAAAACCCCACAATACACTGAAGCCGCATGAATTGAAGCGCGAAGTAGCGAGGGATCCCTGTATTGCTAGAAATAATTTGGCAATATTTGTACAACTGCTGCTGTTACTACTACTGTTGATTATTATCATTGTTCTTATTGTTGTTGTTGTTATTGGTGGAACCCCTGAGGGATTATTAATAATAATTGGGTTTTGTTATTCTGTCAGTTAAAGCTGTTCCAAAGAAAGCCAGTAGCAGCAGGTGACTCTCGCGCAGAAATCGAAAACGGCCGAAAAACTGCTGCCGGTGTGTCTCTTGTCACAGCGTTTCGCTGTGATGTGAGCATTACCATCCAAGAAAATATTGTCTAGCTTTTTTGTTCAGCTTTGCACCGTTTTAATTACCCCTCACTTTGCCTGACAAATTTCTGCATGAGGGACACATCGCAGTCTACAACTTTTTTTTACTGATTATTAAGATAAATGTGTTGGAACAGTCAGACTTTGCTGTTGGCTCCAAAGTGCAGGAGCCTCTTTGCTTTTGCTTCTCTCACCATTTTCCTGAACTGTTCGGTGTCAAGGAAGCAGTGGAGCTGTTTGTTGCATTTGGGATAAGTTACAGCAGTCGGTAGGCTTATTGAACTCGTGATCTCCAGGATGCACTATAGCCATGATGGCACTGACAGCGGTAACATCGTAAAAGGTGAAACTGCACAACTTCTGTCTTATTTTCATATCTGTTATTTTTCCATGCAGGAACTTGTCATTAAATTGGACCAGGATGCTACAGAATGATGAATTTTGTCACGATGACCTGGAGAACACTGGGAATACTATCATTAGTCTCATCGAGAGCAGTAAAGCTGAAGATGCCCTGAGGGCAACCCGGAAGAAACAGCAGACAATTTTTGACCATCACGTGGAGACTAAGAAAACAGTCAATGAGCTCTTAAACAGTGAGTCAATCAGCTGCCATCATCCACCTTATCGGTGATCATTCGAAATATAAAGCTGTAAAAAGCCTGGATTTTTCTGCCATATTACATGGTGACCTACCTGTCGGTGTATTTTATGCTCTGATTAACTTTTCTGCTGACATACTGACATAGAGGAAATGCATTAAACTGAATATGAGTCTCTCCCTGTCTGCTCACAGGCTTGTTGCACTCTGAGGAAATTGTTGGACAGAAGCTTTTGGATCTGGATGGTCAGAAGAGCCAGATGATACGGGAGCTCGAGAAAGTAGAGCAGGAGATGCATCAGAGCCTGGCCAAGAGCAACACTTTGGACTCAGAGATACAGTATCCTTCAGTCACACCTGCTTTCTGCTTGTTGTTGTTGTTTCTTGTTTTTTCTTAAAGATGATTGCAGACTATACAAACACATTGTCACCACTGTCTGCTTTGATTCACAGGCTTGCTACATTTACACTGTATAGATTTTGTATGATATCTGATAGGGAAAAAAAAAATATATATATATATATACACATATACAGGGATCCCTCACTTACCACGGTTAATAGGGACCTGATGACATACCGGTGGACGTATGGAAGTGTCTAGGAGAGGTAGTAGTAGATTTTCTGACAAGAACATTTAACAAGGTCTAAGAGTGAGAGGATGCTGGAGGAAAGGAGGAGAAGTGTGCTGGTGCCCATTTTTAAGAACAAGGGAGATGTGCAGAGTTGTGGCAACTGCAAAGGGATAAAGTTGATGAGCCATACGATGAAGTTATGGGAAAGAATAGTGGAAGCTAGACTAAGGGGAGAGGTCAGCATTTGTGAACAACAGTTTGGTTTCATGCCAAGAAAGAGCACCACAGATGCAGTGTTTGTTTTGAGGATGTTAATAGAGAAGTACAGAGGTCAGAGGGAGCTGCATTGTGCCTTTGTTGATCTGGAGAAAGCATATGACAGGGTGCCGAGAGTGACAGAGAAGTACTGTATGTTAGAGTGGTGCAGGACATGTATGAGAGCTGTAAGACAGTGGGTGAGGTGTGCCGTCGGTGTGACAGAAGAGTTCAAAGTGGAGGTGGGACTGCATCAAGGGTCAGCTCTGAGCCCCTTCTTGTTTGCTATGATGATGGACAGGCTGACAGATGAGGTTAGACAAGAATCTCCATGGACTATGGTGTTTGCAGATGACATTGTGATCTGTAGTGAGAGCAGAGAACAAGTGCAGGAAAATCTAGAGAGGTGGAGGTATGCCTGGAAAGGAGAGGAATGAAGGTTGGCCTCAGTAAGACAGAATACATGTGTGTACACGATAAGGACCCAAGAGAAACGGTGAGGTTACAGGGAGCAGAGATAAGGAAGGTGGAAGATTTTAAGTACTTAGGCTCAACAATCCAGAGCAATGGAGAGTGTGGAAAAGAGGTGAAGAAGCGTGTGCAGGCCGGTTGGAATGGTTGGAGAAAAGTGTCCGGTGTGATGTGTGATAGGAGGGTATCGGCAAGAATGAAAGGAAAAGTGTACAAGACGGTGTTGAGGCCAGCGATGTTGTATGGTTTAGAAACAGTAGCCGTGGGGAAAAGACAGGAGGCAGAGCTGGAGGTAGCAGAGATGAAAATGTTGAGGTTCTCTTTTGGAGTAACGAGGATGGATAGGATCAGGAATGAGTACATCAGAGGGACAGCACATGTAAGACGTTTTGGAGACAAAGTGAGAGAGGCTAGATTGAGAGGGTTTGGACATGTACAGAGGAGGGATAGGGAGTATATTGGTAGTAGGATGCTGAGGTTGGAACTACCAGGCAGAAGGCCTAGAGGAAGAACCAAACAGACGATTCATGGATGTAGTGAAGGAGGACATGAAGGTGGTTGGTGTAAGAGAAGATGCGAAGGAGAGAGTGAGATGGAGGCAGATGATTCGCTGTGGCGATCCCTGAAGGGAAAAGCCGAAAGGAGAAGACAGACCCGTGCATGCACACAGATGCACACCTCACATAAAAATGTAAGTACAGTCAGCACTCTACTTATGAAATTAATCCGTTCCAGTGCCTTTTTTGTAACCTGGTGTTTTCATGAGTAGAGGTGCATTTTACATGTAAAACGCGTGATTCGTTCCAAGGCTCCCCATAAACCCTTTAAAAATTATAAAAGTACACCAATTTTGTATGAAATATGTATTAAAAGTAAAAGAAAATTACAGTAGACCCTTGACTATTAGTGGTTTTGTACTCAAGGTTTGAGTATTCGCGGACTGCCAAGCAACTGACACGTCACTCAAATTCAGCCAATGGCTGTCCTCCTTCCTGCTGATTGGTTGAGATGATGTAACGCCCCTTTTTCCTCATTCACGCACAAGTTGTCAATGAGCCTCTTTTTTTTTTGTGTTTTTTTTTTTTTTTTTTTTTTTTCTTAGTTAAGCTCTGTGATGCCACTCAAACGCTGTGCGTCTTCTCTGGCTAAGCGATAGAAAAAGCTGGATGTCTCTTCTGAAGAAATAAGACTTTCTCCTGAAGAAATGACAGTTTCCTCTGAACTGTTGTATTAAAGTCTTTTTCAATTATTATTCCAGTACAGTATCTAAGTTAATGTTTAGAATGTTTGTGCGTGAGATTTTGTTCTATAGCATGTTTAACAAACGATACCAAAAGGATAAACTTTATTACGCTTCATGTCCTTTTAAATATACATATATATAATTATAATGACGTAAACTTTATTTTTTACTTTTACTTTTAACACATTTCATACAAAATTGATGTCCGTTTATCATTTTTAAAGGGTTTTTGGGGTAGTCTTGGGAGCCTTGGAATGAATCAGGCGTTTAAAATGTAAAATGTGCCCCACACTTATGAAACTTCTGCGTTACGAAAAGGCACTGTAACGGATTAATTTCGTAAGTAGGGGGCTGACTGTGTGTGTGTGTGTGTGTGTGTGTGTTATATTATTATGCAAGTAAATTTGCCGTAGCCTAGCCTGGGATAGCCTAGAGACAAGCTAGTTCAATTTAAGTCGTTTTTTCGATACAAGGGCAAAACACTGGGCCAACACTGAAATGTCAAATTTGTAGGTATGGTTGCAAAAGTTTACAACAGCCATCATTACCAGCTGTTTTATATCAAATAATTAGTTTTATAACGAATAAATGCCCCCAGTCCACCTTGTCATGGCCACGAAAGCTTGGCCGAATAAGAACCGCATCAAGCTCCTGTTCTGGCCTAGATTTGAACGCAGTTTAGAACATCTGGGCTACATCCAACATAAATTAGTTGAACAATAGTTTAGTAAAACCACTGAAGTTTTGGAGGCTGTAGAGTACAAATGGATGAATTTGGTCATTTACAGATGCAGGAAACTTTCAGCAAATCGAACCATGAAACTTAAATGTTTTCAAAAATCTTAAGGGAAAGAACTTCCATATTGAATATTTAATAGAATTCACAAACATATTCAATATATTTATGTTTTGATTAAAAATCTTTGAAATAAAAGTGCCATGGCTATTTTTTCCCAAACAATGAAATTAATACTGATAGTCATTGTTGTCCTGTACCACTGTTTGATTGCTTACATGCATTTTCTCTTTCTATGCTTGTATTGTTTGGGTTCTTTGACTTCATGCCTCAGATTCTTGCAGAGAGAGCTGGAGAAACTCAAAGACAGTGAGAAGGAAATTCAGGCGCTGCAGCAGGAAGTAGATGAAGACACAACTGAAGTAATTCCTTCAGCAATGTAAGGAAACCCAGCTGATAGACAACAACAAACTAACTAACTCAGTTTAAGCTAGAATCGCGCATGGCATTGGTCAAACCCCTGGTTGTCTCATAAATCCTACAGGCGAGAGTTCTTCCATGCTAACTTAGTCACATCCACACATTATAGAATTTGTCATAAGTCAAGCACATGGATAATTAAATCCAGTGCCAATATAGAACATATTAGCCTCATCATCTGTGCTGCTAGGTGAAGGTACCTTGCACTAATTTTAATCTGAGATGACTTAAGAAAAGCATGAAAGGGTGAGTTTCTCAGAGTGAAAGTATTTAAGAGAGCACTACTTGATTGATAAGCCTTCCTAAGTTCTCCCACTACACCCCCGGGTCAGATTTAAAGCAACAATGATGCTTACACACTGAGTGCTTAACTGGTCCCAACAGTCTTTAGGATATACAGTACATACTTAAAGACTTTTATCTATTCTGGCGCCTAGATGGTTGAATGAGCTTCATCTCGATGTTCGAACCATTGGGTGACCAGCTGTCTTCACTGGCAGTCCAGCAGAGTATTTAATGTATGACATTGTAAATAAATAATTTTTGATATGTCAGTGGGCAGTGGTTATGGCGATGGGTTACTGATCCAAAGGTCATTGGTTCTATCAGCACATATAATAATTTATTATAAAAACATCTAATTTATTAAAATTTAAAAAAAGCTTGTGCTGTGTATTTGGTTTATATATTATTCGCTCCGCAATAGTACTTTTACACGGATAAAATTTTAAGCTGCTGACCAAGTGAGAAGGTCTGATGAGTCGTGCTAGCCGCATAATACACTCACCAATTCGAATAAAATGCCAACACGGTGAATAAAGAATTCCCAGAATCAGCCATGCTGGTCAATGGCAATTTTTTTCAAGAGGTCAGCTGAATTTAATAATGCCTGTCTTACACCAAAACCCTCCAATAAAAGCTTCAGCGGCAAAGTTGCATTTTTCCTCAAACCACTGATTCAAAGCTTCAGTGTGAAAAAAGACGTGAGATGCTTTATCATATAGACATCTATACTCGTCTACTTATTTGATTTTATCACTACCACACTCGTCCGACATTCTTTGTACTACTTGTATAGTTTAGATTGGTTTACTAATTATACTGTATTTATTAATACTCACTTCTGTTATCATATTAAACTTTATTATGGGCCTCTTGTACTTATACCATGCCATAGTTTTTATATTTCTGTTGTAATATATAATTTTTGATTGCCTTTTTTTTTATTGAGACCTTATACAGTATGTATGTCTGGCTACTATGACAACCATGAAATCATCTGTGTATCTGTTTCATCAAGAACATCATCTCTCATCTACTACACTACATGTTTTCACATAGAATCAACTGATCAGTCAATCTTTACAAAAATGTATTACATCATTCACACAAAACATTAGTTGAACTCATCTACATTGCTGCCTCATATTTTGCCAGTAGATGTCACTATAAGGAAGTGGGGCAGTGGTGGTCTAGTGGTATAGGGCGCTGGATTGCTGATCCAAAGGTTGGGAGTTCGAGTCCCACTCTCCACAAGGTTGTCACTGTCCCCCCCCCCAGTGCAGCTAACTGGGTTATCAAAGGCGGGCCATGTCTCTCACTGTCTATGGTGAGAGGCATGGAAAAGAACCATTGCTGACTTTCGTAAAGAGTAGCTGCAAAGCCGTCAGCGTGTTTCTGTCCCTTGCTAAAAGGGTTGTGACAGGAAGGGCATCCGACGTAAAAACCTCTGCCAAATCAAACGTGCGAATCAAATGGTTCGCTGTGGCGACTCCCGAGTAAAAGGGGAAAAAGCCGAAAGGAAGACAGACATGTCACTATAAGGAAGTTGCTTGAATTCTAATGGGTTTGATGCAAATTATTGTTTGTTTGTTTCAGATCAATACCACCAAAATATGTGGCTAAGCTTTCATCAATGTGGCAAGAAAATCTTTAGTTAATTTAGCCACAGTGGCTAATAGATTTTTCAGCTTGCAGCAGTCCCTGATTTACTGATGGGATTGCTCTTGATAAGTGTGTCAAAGACACTATTCCATGATGCTCATAATAAATGTGATTCAAATACACTAATTGTGCTGCTTTTTTTGTGTTGCAGATATTTAGCTCAACTCTACTGCAAGGTTACCAAAATTAAACTGGAGTTGGGGGCAGAGCCTCACATATTACGTGGTGGTAAGCAACTGCTTGTACTGTCATCTTCCTTTTCTAAAGATATTTAGTGTCATGTATTATTGGAAGTGGTGTAGTATAACCGGTCATATACACGGAATTTCTACATATGCTATAGTTATACACTAAGTAGCTCTTGGTATCAGTTTCATCAAATTGAACACACTGTAGTGAATATTTTTATACATTCGTGCTTTGAGTTGGTGGCATTAAACATAGTCAGTCAGTCAGTCATTCTAATCCAACACACCTGTCAAGCTTGGAGGAAAAAAACAGCAAGCTTGGGCTTGGAGTGAGCTACAAAACAGTGTGGCTGTTCAAGTGTCATTATTTTTCAGACTCTATCCCTTTTAAGGCTTTTAGCCCTCATAGAAGTGTTTCATTCTCCCAGTCTGAGTCCGTAGTGTCAGAATATTTTTTCCTTCTTAAATTATTCCATGAAGGCGTTCCATGAATAATGTCTCCCATTATTTGTACATTTCATTCATTTTTACAAAAAAAAGAAAAGAAAAACATACTGATCACAATGTTAAATCATCTTGATCCTTTTGGACTTGAGATGATGCTTCAGCAACCAGAGGTCCCAGAATTCTTTAGGTGCCTCACAAACTGTCTGAAAATAGTCTGAATATGATTTAATGCGTTATTACAGTTATCAGTTCAGTTCATTTTCTGTAACCGCTTCATCCTAATTAGGGTTGCGGGGAGGCTGGTGCCCATCCCAGCCAACTCAGGGCGAGGGCAGAGTACACCCTGGACAGCTCGTCAGGCCATCGCGGGGCAGAAACATGCTGATGGCTTTACAGTCTACTCTTGTCGAAAGTCAGCAATGGTTCTTTTACATTCCTCACACCATAGACAGTGAGAGACATGGCCGGCCTTTGATAACCCAGTTAGCTGCGCTGGGGGATGGGGGGGGGGGGACAGTGACAACCTTGTGGAGAGTGGGACTCGAACCCCCAACCTTTGCATCAGCGATCCGGTGCCTTATGCCACTAGACCACCACTGCCCCTATTACAGTTATTAATTTAAATTAAATCATCCCTATTTCTAAAAACAGCAGACTGAAAAGTATAAAATAAAAAAATAAAGATTTTCTGTTCAGATCTTCAGTTGGGTATTTGTGCTCAGGTGGTTCTCTGAATGTAATAATTTTCAGGGATCTCCTTTCAGGAGATAATGTGCTATAATAATCTAGTTTAGGTAAAGTCTGAGGTGTAGGACAAATGAGCGCTTTGCTAAAATTATTTCATAAAATGGCAGCATTGTGTTTACACTGCATGAATGTTACTTTATTTTTTTAAGGTAATTCTTAATTATAATTTGGTTGAATTTACAAAATATGTTAAATAATTTTAGAGATTTCAGTCATAAGAAGCATTATTGCTGCTGCCTTATTTTCACATTAACATGATACGTATTTGCAGTTTTCATTCCGAACTCTAATTGTACCTCCATGCCACTGTAAATGTAAACTTCCGCAGCCCAGTGCAGCATTTTGCAAACACAAATTTGATGAAGAATTGAAACATTTCTTCTCCAAACCCTAAACGGTCCTAAACCTAAATGGGCAGATTTGATTTTTTTAAATTATGGGTGGTGGCTTAGCGGTTACGAAGGGAGTTATCGAAGGGTTAGTGATCCGTAGGTCAGTGGTTCAGTCCCCTGTAGGGCCCTTGAGCAAGGCCCTTAACCCTCAGTTGCTCAGTTTTATAAAAATTATGAGTCACTCTGGATAAGAACGTCTGCCAAATATAGTAAATACAAATGGTTATGTTAATGTGCTGTTTTTGTGTTCGTTTTGTAGTCATGACTCCTTTACAAATTTACATGGGTGGGATGGCGGCTTTATGAGCATCGGTGTTTTTAAAAAGTCATTAAGATTTCAGTCACAGGAAAGTCCTCATTATATCAACTATGTACTTTCCACGTTAGTTACATGAAACCTCCATGTATACAATCTGTAAGATTTATCAGCGTCTAGTGGTGAGGCTGCTACCAACCAAAATCTCATTCCATTGCCTTCACTTTTAATTCCTAACACGGTTTTGATATACAGTGGTACCTTACTTTACGAAATTAATCCGTTCCAGAGCCTTTTTCATAACCTGCATTTTTTTGTAAGTTGAACCACATTTTACATGTAAAACGCGTGATTCGTTCCAAGGCTCCCAATACTACCCCCTGAACCCTTTAAAAATGATAAAAACATACCTTTTAAGACCTCCTTCTGCTTCAATATTGTACCAATTTGGCCATATTCCTTTGCGATATCACTCGAGCCCGTTTCTTCTTCTCACTCGCACCAGAAATCACACGTGTGTGTGTGTGTGTGTGTGTGTGTGTGTGTGTGTGTGTGTGTGTGTGTTGACCATGTCTTCTTAGCAGAGTTATAATCTTATAAATGTTTATGGGAGGTTAAATGCCTGAGCATAAAACAACAGTAACTCTGTCCTTTACACGGAAAGCATCATTGTAGATTCAGCTCCATAATAGGCAATGGGAGATAGCTGCATCATCCCTCCTAACCAATGAGATCCCTGTCCAAGATGGCGTCGGGTGGACCTGTCCAAGATGGCACTTGAGTGAAGGCGACATGAACGACAGCTCAGTTGTTAGCCAATGGGAGGCCAGCGGGGCGGGATATTTGAACGCCATTGATGGGAGAGCAGCTCGTGCATTGTTTGAATGGCGCGTTTTAATGTTTGAATGGCGCGTTTGAATTTTTAAGATGGCGCTTTTGTAACGTGAACTTGTTTCGTATGCAGAGACAAAGATTTTAGGAAAATGCGTTTCGTAACCTGCATTTTTCATTTGGTGAGACTTTCGTAAAGTGAGGTACCACTGGACTAGAAATGTAGTAATTCGAGTTGGCATTCGCCACATGTAGATATAAACAGCTTGTACTTATGCCGTGAAAATTCAGACTTTTTAGATTATTATAAACTGATAAAGATTTATTTGAGGATTATACACTTCATTTCAAATGCTAGATTCTCCAAAATCTTATACACTCTACCTTTTATTTCAAAACGAGCAAAATAGTAACAGGAACTGAAAAATTCAGATGTTCCACAACATTCAGTATTTCTTAAATGTGATAAAAAATATGTTATACTTTTAAAAAAATTCTTCAGCATTGGCAGGTTGCTGGATTGAAGTAATGAAATGCTTTGGGATGTCATTGTATTAGAAAACAATCGTCTTCTGGGTATTATGAAGAACTACTTTACACCAGAGCACATTACTCCAGCTTTTTGTATATAACAGAACATAAGTTTTATTTTTCCAGTTCACTATGGTCGAGATCTGGCAACCCCGATCAACATCAACACATTGAGCTGTTCCTGCTGTGAGGTCAGTGATCAGCTCTGGAGCCTCGTCAGTACAGACTGGTAGAATTTTCTTGTCCCATGTTGGAGTTCACTTTACTCTGCCTTAACTTTCTTTGTATGTTTTCATGTTTTCCTGTTTGTATTAATAAATGTGTCCTACAGAAGAAATGCACTCTAGTGTGTTACATACTTCCCTAGTATGCAAACTATTTATTTATTTTTCTATCAGTAATGTACCCATTTTCACTCGGGAGAATCCTGAGCAAGTAAATATACTCCCTCAAAACTGTTCTTCAGGTTCTCAATCCATGCTTTACACTATTTCAGAAAAACTACCCAGTACATTTTTCAGAATTTTGTTTTATTTTGACAACATGACTCCTGTAAGTGCAGATTTTAGTTATGTTTTTTAACCTTCTGGTCTTGTTGAATATTTGAAGGTCAGGGTAAATGTTGCTGATAGTACATGTCGGTTAACTAAGTGGTAAAACAACAGCATGACATGACTATCAGTAAAGAATTCATCTGTGATACAAAATGTAATTATTCTCCATTCCAAGCGTATCATAAACTGGTTGTTTCTTATACAGTGATACCTCAGCTCACGAACATAATTGGTTCCCAGAAAGTGTGTGTAAGGCGAAAAGTTCGTCTTCCGAACATTTATTTCCCATAAGAAACCATTAAAATGAGAATAATCCGTTCCCAGGTCCCCATAAAACATAATTTTCTACTAAATAAGCCTTAAAACTACACAAAAATATACCTTATTTTATGTATAATAAATGTGCTATTGTATTGTAATTAAAGAAATAAACTGTACTGTATAATAAAGTGGTTTTATTTACCTTTGTGGTGGTAGTTGATGGCTTGATGGAATGGAGTGGGAGGAGGAGGGAGGGAGGGACTTACTGTTTGGAAGGCGTGTTTGGAAACGCCTACTGTTTGGAAACGCCCTTAGCCACACACGCACCCTTAATAGCTTCCTTGTTCTTAAGGATGGGAGCAATGGTAGACTTAGCGTACTGGTACTGGGACGCTGAGTCACACAAACGCACACCTCGTTCGTGTTTTTCAATGATCTCCGCCTGTGGTGGGGTCTTTTTCGGTCCCATAATAGCAAAAGTACACTCAATATGGTCCAAAATGTCTAGCAAACACAAATCACTTCCACATTCAAAGAAAGGGGGTGACGAACTGTGACGCCGTGAGCGTGCGTCAGCTTCTCGTGGCCGCCACCGTGGCGCTGTTCGACCGCGTGGTTTGATTCGTCCGCCGAAAACTAGTTCGTCAGCAGAGACTATATGCTCGCAAATTTAATGTTCTTGAGGCGAAAAGTTCGTGAGCTTAAGCGTTCGTCAGCGGAGGTTTTACTGTATTGTTATTTACCAGTAATTTTTTTATTATGTAATGTTGCCGAACACTAATGAGACACGTTTGTTCCTGTTTTCACTTGTGATATTATAGTAACTGTAAGCATAAAGATAGTTTCATGAGAAAGTTTTTCATTACAGTACCAGTTTTTCAGTGCTGAAGGTAATAATACAGAATAAACATAGCAGGTCACGCTACAAGTATTACGAGCTTTCGATTTCAGCTGCAGATGTAATGATGGGGATTTTAGACTAATTGCAGTTCATCCAGCCACAAGTGTGGGCTCAGAAAGTAATCACTGAAAATGGGCAAGTGGATGATTAATACTGTGAAAGTTAAAACTAAGCCATACATACAAAGTTTTTAACAAGTCTGGCTCCAATAATAAATTTCCCAGTTCGTTGTCTCAAAATGTACTTGAGGTCACATTACCTTACCTGACTAATGCAGATACTAAGGTCATTCATATCGCTTTGAGTATGTTGAAGAAAAAAAAAAATGCAGTTTATAATAGTCAACATGTACACCATACACCGAACAGCCATAATATTACAAGCACCTGATTGGCCTACCGTTAGGCAGCTCCATACGCAGCAAACTGCAATGCACTTTGTGTCCTGACATCTTTCTATCATTGCCAGCTTTAACAGTTTGTGGTTTGTGCTGCAGTAGTTCTTCTGTAGGATCAGACCAGAGTTTTTTGCTTTTTCTTCCCACATGCATTACTGATCCTTGAGCTCCCGGGACACTCTTGTCAGTTCACTGGTTGTCCTCCCTTGGACCATGTTTGGTAGGTACTTGCCACCGTATACACGGTACACTGCACAAGACCAGCCATTCTGGAGATGCATGTTCCGGGTATAGAGACCGAGTTGTTTAGCCATCGTAGTGCAGATTGTTTTTCAGTTATTCAAATTCTTATATTTTGAGAATGCAGTCATAATTTAAGGGGATAATTCAATGTCATGGCATCCAATGAGGCCAAGGCGAAAGATTGGGCAAGTACACCCTGGATAGCTTGCCAGGCCATCGCAGGACAGAAACAAGCAGATGGCTGTGCAGTTCAAAAGAATTAGATTTTTTTTTTTTTTTTCCACCAAAAATGCCTATTGCAAGAAACAGGCTTCTGGTCATCTGCTGCTTGATAATGGTGAGAAGTAGAGACACCATAATAACCTGTGTACGGCAATCAGGCGTGCAGCCAGACGCTGCTATGCTAACTGACCCTTCCATTAAATGTTTGATGGTAAGAATTACATTTTTTTTTTTCAAGAATTTGAATAAAATAATTTATTTCCCACAGTCCATTGAGTGTGGATGAGATCAAATAGTTATTTCACTTGTTCTTATCAGATATCTGATACACTGCATAACATTTCAGTGGATCTGATGTGAATTTCCTGGAGTTAATCTCTATTTTATTATATTCTCTTATTCACCTGTCAGTAGTCACAATGCTTAAATGTTGCAGCTGGTCCGTTTATGGTCAAATATACTAATAGATTAATTCCCCCAGTGCGGCTAACTGGGTTATCAAAGGCGGGCCATGTCTCTCACTGTCTATGGTGAGACGCATGTAAAAGAACCATTGCTGACATTCGTAAAGAGTAGCTGCAAAGTCGTCAGCGTGTTTCTGTCCCTTGCTAAAAATGGTTGTGACAGGAAGGGCATCCGACGTAAAAACCTCTGCCAAATCAAACGTGCGAATCAGATGATTTGCTGTGGCGACTCCTGAGTAAAAGGGAAAAGCCGAAAGGAAGACAGATACTAATAGATTAATTGAGGCACTGCCGAAAAGTGTAGCTCCCATATATGATCTATGTGAATTTAAAAGTTTATTAATTATTGCCCTGATGTTTCCCCCCTAAACAGAAATCTATAAAACATTGATAAACTCCAAAAATATAAGTTTGTCAAAAGATATGCTTTCCTACTAATATAAGGATTCTGTAATCTGAATTTTTAGTCCTGCAAGGGCGGTTATGCTTTTATAAGTCCTGGCTTTACAACTTATAAATATGGCTTTGTGGAAGCCAAACATGTACTGGTCTATCCTTGAAAGGCTAATGTTTTTGCCAGGTCACCCCTTTAAAATCAGACAAAAGTGGATAAAGATGGCCGTGTTGACCACATAGCAGAATCGTAATTAAAAAAAAAAAAAAAAACTAAAGTCTTCCAAACTCTTCAGTTACACCTAAGTATGCACATTTTCATCACCAAGTGGTTTTTATTTACATCGTCGAAGTTACAATCTGGTAAACTCTGTTTAACAGCTTGTATTAACCTGCTTGAAAAGGAATTTATAGTCAATTTCTTTTTATAATGCAATGCACTATTGCGAGTGCATGCAATCGTGAGAATATAATTTTGTTCAACAGTAAGATAGAGTATATGGATATTAGACAACAAATCGGGTTTAATCAGGGGAATTTCTGAATAATATAAAGCAATGCGCATTTGCACATAATACGATATCATGCATACATATATCAGAGAAGTGTCTGCTCATTTGCAAGAACCTATTGTGTATAGCTAGTGCATGTAAATACGCTTACAGTTTGTTCCATGCAAATTACGCCCTACTTTTTTGAAGTACAGTGGCACCCCGAGTGAGAGGACATATTACTCAATATTAGTTTTATCACAAATAGAGGATTTCATTAAGCAGGATACATTTTAGTTGGTACAGACATATACCATACATGCAAGATTTTAAGTTTGGGCTTAATTCCTCTTTTAAAACAGGGACAAAAAGAATGACCAGTGGAGTAATAGGGTTTTTTGTTTGTTTGTTTTTTAATATTAAAAATACTCCTGGACTGCATGGCCTGGTGAGCTGTACACCGCCCTCGCCCAGAGTCGGCCGAGTTGGGCACCAGCCTCCCCACGACTGTAATTATGACTACACGGTTCAGAAAATTAATGAATGAACTTCTCCTTAAACGTGAGAGAGTGATTTTTCTTTCTTTTTTTTTTTTAGCTTAACATTTATTTTAGGTTCTGCCCAAATTGAGCCATGCTGATCTAGTGCTGATTTTTTTTCATGGTAAAAGCAAATATACATGTTTACCCCGTTTTATTCAGTTAAATGTTTCCTTTTTTGGCAGTAGAGACTGTTTCTGGGAAAATTGCACATGTTTATGTTACTACTGTGAAAAGTTATAGAAAATTTCTCACGGTCATAAATAATTTGAATTGCGTGACTATTTGTTGTTTGTTTGCTGTTCTTTTTCAATTATCAAATGACTCGGTGCAAGAGGCACAGTTTCTGTGGTAAGGTGGGTGAGTGAGTAAGTGCACGCTTCTGGCAGATTTTAACCTTCCACAAGTCGGTGACCTTATTTTAAAATTTCCTGTCAAGGCAGTGGCAGACTTGGCACACGTCTTGCACTGAGGCTAAACCACACTGTAGTGCAGTTTTGTGGCATTACACAGAATGTAGTGGTACAATAAAGTTTCTCAGTTAAAAGGATCTAATTTACAGCAAAGTTCACTTAAATGCTCAATAACATTTAAAAAAAAAAAAAAGGAAAAATTGTCAAACTGTGATGTGATTTCAATTCTATTCTGCACCCTTTTACAATTTATTTATATTTACTAAATTTTAACATTATGTCAAATGTTAAAGAATCTCAGACCGTGTAATTTTTATATAAGTCTTGAGGCAAGATTATAATTAGTTAGTAAGATAGGTGTAAAATTGTCAGTATTCATCCAATTCCATTATCAAAATGCTTCCTACAGTTAGTTGCCCAATATTTACTTACATGCTTTATTGTCATACTTCCGAAAATTATTTAATATTATTTATACTGATCATCTATTTAGTTTAATAAAAGTAGATCATCAATGATGAAAAGGATTGTATGTACAGTACAAATAAACCCATCACTGTTGTCATCTACACAAGACCCCAATTTACTGTTAGTCTCTGACCAAATACCAAAAAAACAAACAAACCAAAAACCTCACATCTCGCTACACGTTCCTGTAAGTGTGTTGATCATGTGATTATCAGCTGGCGTGCTCGCTGACGCATCAGGTCATTTTAGCAAACACAATACAGTTTCGCAACACAATTTAAAACCATCTGTGCCATGGGATAAAAACACGAAAAGAAATAAAACACACGGCAAAAAAAGATTTAATACAAAGACTTATCTTTATTATTAAGCTACATATATACATTCGAGCATCATAATTTATCAAAAGTTTAACCCTTTTTTTTTTCAGTGATGAAATTTGACTTTTATTTTGACAAATACAAAGATATAAATGTTTTTTACTCGTATGCCAATGGGCTACATTAACACTGGGTCAATCAGCTAAAAATGACATTTCATATTTTTTTACATTTGCATTGCATCTGCAATGGAAATAAGAAATGGTGTAAGATCTGAAATTGTTCTAGAAATTGAGTAAAGGGATTGAACACATTAACGGTATGATAATGGTACTGGTATCAATAACCATGAGTGAACTCCCATTAAACTCAAGTCTGACTTTTAGTCTGTCTTGCTTGCTGTTCAAGGGTTTTCTAAAAAGTTCCTTTTGCACGTCTCCTGCGGTGGATGTCGGTGAACACTGCATGGCATAGAAATGCACATTTTCAATTTTCAATTTCAGATCATATAAGCTTTGTTGTTGAAGCACACAGACAAATGTCTTGTAACATCAAAGACAGTAGTGGCCAACCCTAAACATCTGGTTATTGTCATATCTTACACGATGTCATGCTTACATTTTGTTTACTCCGAAGTGCTTACAACAATATTGGGCTTAAAGAGAACAGGTTTTTTTGTTGTTGTTTTTTTTTTTAAATCCACAATTTAAGTATGATCATCTCACAGTATAGTAGAAAACAAGAAAGTTGAAAAACTTGGTTCAGTCCATAATGCAGGTTGTAATGCTTGTCTCAGTCTCTGATACTTTTCTTGATGTAAAATTATTACAGTTCAAGCATCAGTTGTGTGATCCGGAAGCTCTGGTCGGTATACTTTGACCAGCTGGCTTATCCTCTCGATTCACTTTTCACTCTCGCAGGCAACAGGAAAAAAAATTATTGTCCCAAAACAACGCTTTTTGAAATTTTGGGGAAAATTGCTTTAATAGTGGATGGTGTAAAATTCCCAGTGGAGACTGTTGAGTCCAGACCCTCTAGTCTGTGTGAGGGCATGTCTGTTTTACTCGTGCTGCACTCCAGGAACGCGATTCCAAACCTTCTCACCTGTCCGTCCTTTGTGGTCAAGCAGGAGCTGCAGAGCAACCTCAGTATGGCCTTACGCATGTCTTTACTGGTTAATGTATAAATAATAGGATTAAGTAATGAGTTAATCATCGCAACTCCCAGAAAGTACTCTGCCTTGAGGAGGACTGGGCACAATTTGTTTGAACAAAAAAAGTCCACTAAAAGGAGGATAAAGAGGGGAAGCCAACAGGCGATAAAAACTCCCAGCACTATGGTGACGGTCTTCAACAATGCCATGTATTTCTGAGACTTCTTTGCAAGACCTTTCCGCTGCGGAGCACCAGCCAGCCGTTGCGTGTTGGACTTTACAACACGGAAGACACGGACGTAGAGGACCACAATAGCCAGTAATATGACGGAGAAAATTGTAATGCAGAAGAGAATGAAGCTCTTGGTGTAAAGGGGCAAAACCGTTGAGCACTGCTTTAGGATGCCGATGCAGTTCCAGCCCATGATGGGTAGCAGACCAAGAATGATTGAGAGCATCCAACTCATGCAAATTAGAGCAAACATGCGCCCACGCTTAGCTCCCTGGTATGGCTTCATCCGAGCCATGGTAACATGTCGTTCGATCGCAATGGCCAGGAGACTGATGATGGACGCAGCTAATGTGATGAAAACGCCGCCCTCTCGAATGAACCACTCGATCGGTGTCATTTTGAGCGTGTTGGCCCCTGATGTTATGATGTTCACCATATAGGTAAAGCCGGCCAGCAAGTCTGAGAAAGTCAGGTTTCCCAGAAGGTAGTACATGGGCAAATGGAACTTTTTGTTCTTCCAAATCGCCACGAGAACAATTGCATTCTCCAGCACAATTAGCAGACAGATAATGAGGAACACGATCTGTACAGGTTTTATGCCTTCGGTGTACCTGCCACCAATTCTTCCTGTGAAGTTGTAATGCTCTTTGAGGACTGCATTGCTAAACATCCTTGTCTGGTAGCTTGTAGTGGGGGCCGTTGTCGGTATTGTTGGAGCTCGAGCAACGGGTGATGCTTCCAATGATCCCATGAAAGTTTACCTGAGGGAGAATTCTCTTGTCACAAAGTAGTCCTCTGGAAACTCATAGTTCCACCAGGAGAAAAAAAAAAAAAAAAAAAAAAATCAGAATTGTTCTGAAAAGTGTTGCACCTTCTTCTTTTTCGTCAGGTCGCCGCTGGAAGTGCAACTTTATTAATTACCACTTGTTTTGATCAATTCTATGAGGAAATTCATATA
>CM045738.1:17867296-17917296 GCA_024760905.1 Plotosus lineatus
GGACGCTGGGAGGCTGGCGCCCATCTCAGCCGATTGTGGGCGAGAGCAGGTTAGACCATGGATGGCTCGCCAGGCCATCTCAGGGCAGAAACATGCTGACGGCGATGCAGCTCCTGTTTACAAAAGTCAGCAATGTTTCTTTTACATGAACCTCTTACCACAGACCGAGAGAGACATGGTCGGCATTTCATAACTCAGTTATCTGCACTTGGGGGGGGACAGTGACAACCTGATGAGAGTGGGGCTTGAACCCCCAACCTTGGGATCAGTGAGCCAGCACCTTTGCCACCAGACCACCACTGCCCCACACCTAGAGTCATCACATCAAAGCTCTACACTGTTACCATGACAAGCATTTTAGATTCTATTAAATTCAAGATATTCAAGATTCTATTAAATCTATAATCAAATTAAACCAAAAGTTTTGTATTAATAGAAACACTGTAATCTGTAAACCGCCAGTTCCCACTCAGATAAAAAAAGAGTCCTTTAATTAGAAAGAAATCATTAATCTCTCTCTCTCGCTGTGTGTGTGTGTGTGTGTGTGTGTGTGTGTGTGTGTGTGTGTTGTGTAAAAGCTAGAGGGAAGGCAAAGCTGCAACATGTGAAGTGTGTGCATGTTCTGGATATAACGCTGTTGCTGTTTTTATCTTCCTCCATATTGGAATTTCCTTTTTTTTTTTTTTTTTTTTTTTTTTTAAACTGAAGGGGATGGGGGTGTTGGGGCTGTTAGTGTTTGTTGGAGCCAGTAGGGATTTCTAGAACTAATAAATACAGGAAGAGGCTGCCTTTTGGGATGACGTGATTATAACTGAAACTCACCATATATGAACACATACAGGGAGTCCTCGGTTTACGACGCTGATCCGTTTTTAAGACGCGATGTAACCCGAATTTCAGTGTAAGTTGGAACATAACATTAAAATATACTGAAAAGTGCTGTACAGTGCAGTGCTATAATAAAATGTAACAGTTAATGACAAAGTATTAAAAAAAAGAGAAAACAATTCCTTACCACAAGAATGAAATACAGTAAGGGGAGGGAGAGACGGGCTTATTGTGCTGGAGACGTTGGGGCAGGCGAGGTAGACGGTACAGGACCTGTTGCAGGCCTCTCTCTACCTTCTTAAAATACTGCTCCGGGTTAGACTGGACAGAGAGCAACCTCTTCTCATCCGAGATCTCCTTGTAGCATTGCATCAAATCCATGATGCCTCTGGAAACCCGAGTGAACCTTTCCAAGTTGGGATCCTGAGCCTCAAAAGTTGCAAACGCTTTCTGCATCTCGCGCGCCCGAAACTAGTTCGCGTTTATTTACGTAACCGCGTAAGACGTAATGATGCGTATAATATTACAGTACAGAGAATGAGCGAAGGGAAGCGACGCCGTCTTCCTCGGCCCACAACACAGCATATTCTTCCGCCTCGTGCGGCCAAAACTAGTTCGCGTTTGTTTACGTAACCACGAAAGACGTAATGATGCATATTATTTTTTTTATATTTTTATAGGGGCGCGTTTGTAAACACGAAACGGTGCAAGTCGGGACCGGTACAAAACCGAGGACTCCCTGTACGTAAATAATGCCGCAAACCTGCGTCAATTGTACAAAGTTGTCAACCAGCTGTCCGCCGGAGTTCAATCGAAATTTCCTGTTAAAGAACCATAATTAACGCTCTCGATGTTGACAAACAAACAAACAACTCTTTATTGTCAAAGTACATTACATACATTGAAATTTGCTTTGTGCGCTAGGCACCTGTCGCCACTGTGCAGCGCCAGTTATTGCGTTGTTCTATCCTTTTGATGCTGAGCGCCAAGCAGGAAGCAACAACTGCCAAATTTTAACGTCTTATGGTATGACGCGGCCGGATTCAAACTCCGACCTACCGGAGGATAAAGCGGACGCTCTACCAACTGAGCTGAATCCCCGGTTAGCTCTCGATGTTGAGAAATTAGAACTTTTTTGGTTGATTCCTGGGAAACCCTTAAAGGATCAAGGTTGAAAGAGTTGAGCGTGTTTCCATATCGCACTTCGTTCAGGTAGCGAAGAAGCCGTAATTATTCAAAGAAGAGTTGTTTTGTCGAAGAGTACATGTTTCCATTGATGTAGCTTTACTTGATTAAAGCGAGTATGGTTCTTTATTAGAAAAGCTAATTTTTCAGGTTGGTGAAATGAACCTTTTGTAATTTTATAACTTTTTAATTAAACCTTTAACTATAGTTTTGCACATCATTCGTCTGTCAGCAGTCCATTACTGTACTAACATTGAAGGCTCTCAATCTTTGTATAAAAGTCTTTCCTCTACGAAGTCTCACGCCCTCATAGTTAACCCCTTCCCCCTTGACTCACTTATGCTTTCACGCTCCCGGAGTTCCTTCTCTTATCCCTCGATCAACATACTCCGAGATAAGCCCTCAGGCCTGTTGAGATTGGTCTCTGTAAAAAGACATTCCTTTCTAGACTGTTTCGTGATACCGCTGCACTGCCTGCAGGTTTCATTTTGTGTGGCGCACTTCATTCCCATCGCTTCTGGTTCCTTCATTCCCATGGTGCCTTGGAAGATGACATCAAATGGTGTGGTGTGGTCTACTGAAAGCCACGTACTGCATTTTCCCACCTTTCCCTAATAAATGGCCGATGATGACTTCCAGATACTTCAAGCCACTTTTCAGTTCGGCTTTGAAATGAGTCTGGTTTGAGATGGATTCCTGCTTACACAGTAAATGATGACTGGCAGGAAGCTTTACTTTCCCACATAAAAAGCAGCAGAAGAAGTATTAGAAAAAGAGCATATTGGTCATGAATCATGAGAAGAACCAGCTTCAGCCCATCTGAATAATCAGGCTGAAAAAGTCCCTGATGTGTGGCTGTGCTCTGTCACACACCCCATCGTTTTATTTGGGGGAGTTTGAGTAGAGAGTGGTGATACGCGCACACTTTCAGAATGAGAAAAAGCAGGAAGTAGGCTTTCAGCTGTGTGGGAAAATTCTTTCTCGAAGATTTTTTTTTTTTTTAAGTGTTTGCTAGTTTTACATCTTGCATTCTCCAGATGTTTAAAAGCAAACTTTTCCCACTGGACGACGACACTCCAGTACCTCCTGGGATTGGAATTGTTCTGTAAAACAAAGCAGCTCTGGGAACACCTGATATTAAGTGCCATTTTATTTTATTTGTTAAAGTAATCCAGGAAGGATTTAAAGAGATTGGAATTTCTCTGGAGCAAACAAAAAAAGGGCAGAAAAAGATAAGTGTTTATTGTTCCATTTTTAGTGGAATTAAGGCAAAGAGTTGGCAAGCGTGCTTTAAAAATGATGTAACTATAAATAGAGCTTATGTACCATCTGAGAGATAAATACACCAATATAAATACTGGATTAACAAAATAAATGACGGATTGAAAGGGTTAGCCAATTTTGGTGGGTTGAAATTACACCTATTTTTGTTTCCGTTCTTCTTTTCCTTTTGGCTGTTTCCTTTTTCAGGGGTCACCACAGCGAATCATCTGCTTCCATTTTCATGGAAGTCATATTAACGATTCATATGTTTGATTTGGCGTAGGTTTTTACGTCGGATGCCGTTCCTGACACAACCCCTTAGCAAGGGGCAGAAACACACTGATGGCTTTGCAGCTACTCCTTAAAAAAGTCAGCAATGGTTCTTTTACATGAACCTCTCACCAGAGACAGTGAGAGACATGGCCAGTCTTTGATAACTCAGTTAGCCACGCTGGGTAGGGGGCAGTGACAACCTTGTGGAGAGCGGGATTTGAACCCCCAACCTTAGCATCAGCAATCCGACACCTTTTACCACCAGGCCACCACTGCCCTCTATGTTTGTTTCCATTCTTCCACATACAGTCGGCCCTCTACTTAAGAAAACCTCTGAATACAAAAAAATCCAGGTTACGAAAAACATTTTCCTAAATTTTCGTCCTCTGTATATGAAACGACTTCTTCTTACGAAAACGCCAAACGCGCCATTCAAAAATTCAAACTCGCCATTCAAACATTAAAATACGCCATTCAAACAATGCGTGAGCTGCTCTCTCATTGGCTGTTTCCCAACATCCGGCCCCGCTGGCCTCCCATTGGCGAGGAGGGAGCTGAACTGTACCCATTACTGTACCCATACTTCTTGTTTGTCACACGTGTGAAGGAGAGTTGAACAGGACTGTTGGTTCGTGAGTTTTTTTGAGAGGGATCATTGCAGCGTTATATTTCATTATGGGCCCAAAGAAAGTGATTCCCGGTGACACCGAAAAAAAGAAGCGGGCTCCGTTATCAATCGAAGTGAAGCAGAAGAAGATAAAAAAAAAATACGAAAGTGGGATGCAGATGAGCGAAATCACAAAGGAGTATGGCCAAAACCCCTCTACCATCGGAACAATACTGAAGGAGACCTTAAAAGTGACGACCCCTTCGAAAGGTCTCTCTGTGATATAGAAAAAGAGGTCGTCACTGAACGACGAGATGGAGAAACTGTAGTCCTTTGGATAAAGGAGAAAGAAATTGCCGGAGATACAGTGACGGAGGTGATTATTTCGGAAAACGCAAACGCCGTATTTAAGGACCTCGTGAAGGAGGGTAATTTTCTTTTACTTTTAACACATTTCATACATATTTCATACAAACCTGGTGTACTTTTATAATTTTTAAAGGGTTTATGGGGTAGTCTTGGGAGCCTTGGAACGAATCACGCGTTTTACATGTAAAATGCGCCTCTACTTACGAAAACTCCAGGTTACGAAAACGGTGCTGGAACGGATTAATTTCGTAAGTAGAGGGCAGACTGTATATAGAATACATGTTTTATAAAGTAAAATTACATAGAGATAGCATTTACTCATGCACAATACAATAAATCAATGAACTACTGTCAATGAGTACCGGTACTGGTCATCTTTACCGAATAATTTGTGTATATTTGTGTATATGCACTATGTATAAGCGACACAGATGCTTATTTTAACATAAATAACCATTAAAAAACACAAGCGTAGTAATATTATCTATCAGAGGCTGAAATGCAGGAGTTAGCAGTTTTTCCCTGGAAGTGGCATCAAGACAGTGATGGGCAGGGCTGACGTCTCTTGTGGATACAGTAAGACATTAAGTTCCAGTGACTCTGAGGACAAGAATGTTGCCAGAGATGTGCGTGACGGTAAATACAAAGTGGTTTATGCAGCTAATGTTTTGCCAGCTCGGCTTTCCTGTCGTCAGTTATGTTCGTACATACTACATGGGAATGGCACAATCTACATGGTCTGCAATCACGGCTTTGAAAAACATTATCCCGAGTGCTTAATTCCTGAATCAAAAAACCGGATGCTTGCACTTTTTCACGGTCACGTGGTGTCATTATCATCATCGCCCTGCTTTAAAATGGAAAAAAAAAAAAAGACTATAAAATCTTATTTAAGTTTGCCTTTTTTGGTTTTTATCCATAGTGTGTACTTGAATTAGTTTAAAAACACACCAGTACAGTGATACCTCAGCTCACGAACATAATTGGTTCCCTGAAAGTGTGTGTGAGGTGAAAAGTTCGTCTTCCGAACATTTATTTCCCATAAGAAACCATTAAAATGAGAATAATCCGTTCCCAGGTCCCCATAAAACATAATTTTCTACTAAATAAGCCTTAAAACTACACAAAAATATACCTTATTTTATGTATAATAAATGTGCTATTGTATTGTAATTAAAGAAATAAACTGTACTGTATAATAAAGTGGTTTTATTTACCTTTGTGATGGTAGTTGACGGCTTGATGGAATGGAGTGGGAGGAGGAGGGAGGGAGGGACTTACTGTTTGGAAGGAGTGTTTGGAAACGCCTACTGTTTGGAAACACCTTTAGCCACACACGCACCCTTAATAGCTTCCTTGTTCCTTGTACTGGTACTGGGACGCTAAGTCACACAAACGCACACCTCGTTCGTGTTTTTCAATGATCTCCGCCTGTGGTGGGTCTTTTTCGGTCCCATAATAGCAAAAGTACACTCAATATGGTCCAAAATGTCTATCAAACACAAACCACTTCCGCACTCAAAGAAAGGGGGTGACGAACTGTGACGCCGTGAGCGTGCGTCAGCTTCTCGTGGCCACCACCGTGGCGCTGTTCGACCGCGTGGTTTGGTTCGTCCGCCGAAAACTAGTTCGTCAGCAGAGACTATGTCTGTCTGTCTTCCTTTCGGCTTTTTCCCTGTTACTCAGGAGTCGCCACAGCGAATCATCTGATTCGCACATTTGATTTAGCAGAGGTTTTTACGTCGGATGCCCTTCCTGTCACAACCCTTTTTAGCAAGGGACAGAAACACGCTGACGACTTTGCAGCTACTCTTTACAAAAGTCAGCAATGGTTCTTTTACATGCCTCTCACCATAGACAGTGACAGACATGGCCCGCCTTTGATAACCCAGTTAGCTGCACTGGGGGGGACAGTGACAACCCTGTGGAGAGTGGGACTCGAACCCCCAACCTTTGGATCAGCGATCCAGCGCCCTATACCACTAGACCAAGAGACTATATGCTCGCAAATTTAATGTTCTTGAGGCGAAAAGTTCGTGATCTTAAGCGTTCGTCAGCGGAGGTTTTACTGTATTTTGTTTGTGTGAAGGATACACTAAACTCCAAATGAGTAAGATATTAACGGTCATTTATATCTACACAGTGTTTACCTCTGCTGGGCATGCTTTCCCAGACCAGCCGAGAGATGTAGTCCCTCCAGCGTGTTTTGGGTCGACCCTGGGATCCCTTCTGGTTTGGATATGCCCAAAACACCACAAGAGGGAGGCGATCGGGACCCCTCCTTGAATCACCATTTTATCGTGGTTGGGGGAGTTGCATGTCCTAATGATCCTTGGAAGGGCCACCCAAGTCAAACAGGACCAAGGTGAAGGTCCAGACTAAGTGCAGTTCAGAAGGCCTCTCATAGCAGTGTTTCAAGGACCCAGTTTCCCTTGCCCGAATACAGGTAACCTGGGTCTCCCTGGAGCCAGGCCTGGTAGAGGGGCTTGAAGGCAGGTTCCTGGTGTTTGGGCCCACCACCTGTGTGATGGGTTATAGGGCTGGGGTGCAGTGTGAGCCGGGTGGCAGCCGAAGGGCGTGGGTTCTGCGAGACCAATCCTCAGCTACTGAGTCTGGCTTTTGTCAAAATATATAAAACATAAACTATAAAAGTCATTATTAATTTGCTTTTCTGTATGGTTCCATGTAGTGCATATGCAAAAGCCAAAAAAGACGCCATCATACAGCTCTCAAACACGTGTGTGTGTGTGAGAGAGAGAGAGAGAGAGAGAGCTCTTGCATCATCTCAGCTTTGTAAAATAGTTGTTAATTATTTCCTAAAATGTTTTTGTCAAGTTTTTCTTATCGAAAACATCTGCCATGATTCTTGGTTTTTAACATGGTGTAAAAATGCTATAGGATAAGACAGGCTGATTTTGCAGCTCACCCTTAAAACAAATTTTCTTTTTGGCTTTTTTCCGTTCTCGAGCGTGAAGAATGTAAATATCTTCACTATGATTGGTTAACTTTGAATAAGAACTCTTGCAGCCACACCCAAGGAATTAATGGAGTGCAGTGTGGGAGTAAACATTTACCGTGAATCATTTATACTGGTCCCTCTCAAAAAATTAGCATATTGTGATAAAGTTCATTATTTTCTGTAATGTACTGATAAAAATTAAACTTTCATATATTTTAGATTCATTGCACACCAACTGAAATATTTCAGGTCTTTTATTGTTTTAATACTGATGATTTTGGCATACAGCTCATGAAAACCCAAAATTCCTATCTCAAAAAATTAGCATATCATGTTCAGGTAGTGTAAACGAGCTATTAATCTAATCATCTGAATCAACAAATTAACTCTAAACACCTGCAAAAGATTCCTGAGGCTTTTAAAAACTCCCAGCCTGGTTCATTTCTCAAAACCGCAATCATGGGTAAGACTGCCGACCTGACTGCTGTCCAGAAGGCCATCATTGACACCCTCAAGCAAGAGGGTAAGACACAGAAAGAAATCTCTGAGCGAATCGGCTGTTCCCAGAGTGCTGTATCAAGCCACCTCAGTGGGACGTCTGTGGGAAGGAAAAAGTGTGGCAGAAAACGCTGCACAACCAGAAGAGGTGACCGGACCCTGAGGAAGATTGTGGAGAAGGGCCGATTCCAGACCTTGGGGGACCTGTGGAAGCAGTGGACTGGGCTACAGGTGCCACATTCCCCAGGTCAAGCCACTTTTGAACCAGAAACAGCGGCAGAAGCGCCTGACCTGGGCTACAGAGAAGCAGCACTGGACTGTTGCTCAGTGGTCCAAAGTACTTTTTTCGGATGAAAGAAAATGTTGCATGTCATTCGGAAATCAAGCTGCCAGAGTCTGGAGGAAGACTGGGGAGAAGGAAATGCCAAAATGCCTGAAGTCCAGTGTCAAGTCCCCACAGTCAGTGATGGTCTGGGGTGCCATGTCAGCTGCTGGTGTTGGTCCACTGTGTTTTATCAAGGGCAGGGTCAATGCAGATAGCTATCAGGAGATTTTGGAGCACTTCATGCTTCCATCTGCTGAAAAGCTTTATGGAGATGAAGGTTTCATTTTTCAGCACGACCTGGCACCTGCTCACAGTGCCAAAACCACTGGGAAATGGTTTACTGACCATGCTATTACTGTGCTCAATTGGCCTGCCAACTCTCCTGACCTGAACCCCATAGAGAATCTGTGGGATATTGTGAAGAGAAAGTTGAGACACCAGACCCAACACTGTGGATGAGCTTAAGGCCGCTCTCGCAGAATCCTGGGCCTTCATAACATCACAGTCTGATTGCCTCCATGCCACGCCGCATTGAAGCAGTCATTTCTGCAAAAGGATTCCCCACCAAGTATTGAGTGCAGAACTGAACATAATTATTTGAAGGTTGACTTTTTTTTTTTTTGGATGAAAACCCCTTTTTTTGGTCGGATGAAATATGCTAATTTTTTGAGATAGGGATTTTTGGTTTTCATGAGCTCTATGCCAAAATCATCAGTATTAAACCAATAAAAGACCTGAAATATTTCAGTTGGGGTGCAATGAATCTAAAATATATGAAAGTTTAATTTTTATCAGTACATTACAGAAAATGTACAGATAAAATGTGGATGTAGAATTACACTTTATCCTAATACGGCAAAAAAAAAAAGCATGTTGCTTGGGGTCACACGTGACAACCCCCCCCACCCCACCCCACCCCACCCCCTCCCAGGGGGCCTCACCCCACTACAGTATTTGAGAACCACTGAGCTAACAATAAAGAAATAGTAAGAACATGTGAACTCATGTTTACACCTGATTCAGTTTCTTTCACTTTTCAAAAGTATTGGTTTACTCGCCTAGATCAAACTGCATTGAATTGTTTTGTTATAGTTTGTAATTGTTTGTTATAGTTTTCAAGCTGCTTTTTTAATTATCATGTTAAGATCCAGATGCTTCGTAGCTGACTCTAGGTGAGGGTAGTGTATACCCCAGACGGCTCGCCAGGCCATCAGGGGCAGAAACCCGCTGGCTATATTAGTTTTATATACTCTGTAGTGTAAATGATGCTTGCCAGACAAACCAAAACGTGCAGTATTAGCTGCAATGAAATGCCTGAACATTATATTTTAAAAATCTATTTATTAATTTATCTATTAATTTTTAAAAATCTAATTATTGAATGAACATGTTTTATTTATTGTGGTCACATTCATCAGGAGTTCGCACTGCTCCATTTCCACTGTCGCTATGCAGCTCAAAAGAGAAAAGCAGCAAAAGTAACCTATATTCAAAATTACTCAAATTATATCCCAGTTAATCAGTTTTTTTTTTTTTTTTTTTTTTTTAACATGGTAAAAACCACGCTGGTTTCCCTACCAAGCTGTTCAACTGTTGATGAAATCAGTTCATATTAATTCATATCCAAGTAACAGTGTACAGAATTTCTACCCAGCATCCTTCCTACACTCCTTTATTCAACTAACTATGAAAGTATTGGTACTTTTCAAGAGAGTCGGAAAAGATGTTTATGGAATACAACCCAAAACGTTTTCCACTCAAACACTTGGAGAACTTACTCATCTTTGATCATACAAAAAAAAAAAAAAGTTAAATCATGAAATCTGAGAGTGATGACTTCACTACCTGCCAGTAGATCAAAATTTAAAGAAGATTTAAGTACAGGAACACACCCTGAAATAATGCACGATTCAACACAGGGTTGCATGCACATCAGGCTGTTGGTGTAACTCATCCACCTACTGGCAGGTTTTCTGAGTGGAAAAAAAAAAACACGAAACCTTGAGGACACCAATGCGGCCATAGAATAAAACTCCACACAGGTGGTAACACAACTAACATATTTAAATCAACACAGGATTGGTGACATCAAAATAATAATAATAATAAAAAAAAAGTGGTTACCTCAGTCAACCAGCTCTAAACTTTATATTCGTCTCAGCTCGAGATACAAGTGTCTCCACTTTTGTTGTTTCAACTGTGACATGATCACAGGCGTTCAAAAGGTTTTAAAACCGCTGCAGTCAAGAGAAGTCCTGATGTTTCTGAATAGTGTTTTAATGTTTTATTAAACTATATACATGGGGCGGGGGTGGCCCAGTGCTAGGGTGCTCAATACTCATCCCAAGGTTGGGGGTTCAAGCCCCACTATCACCGTATTGCCACTGCTGTCCCCCGAGTGCAGCTAACTGGGTTATCAAAGGTCGCCCATGTCCCTCACTGTCTGTGGTGAGAGGTTCATGTAAATGAACCAAAGAATCATTTGCTGACTTTCATTAAGAGGAGGCATTATTGCTGTCAGCGTGTTTCTGCCTGTGATGGCCTGGCGAGCCGTCCAGGTCCTCTGTTCACACCCAGACTCGGTTGAGATGGGCATCGGCCTCCCCGTGATCCTGATTAGGATTTAAGAAAGTTAATGAGTGAATAAACTATGTACTAATCTCTGATTGGAAGCTAAAATTAAATTAGCATTGTATGTATTGTAAGTGAGCAGCACGTGGTTAGCACATCCATATCAGGGAAAGAAGCAAGAACAGTATTTCTGTGTTTACATTGGTTTCCTCTGGGTACTCCGGTCTCTTCCTGCAGTCCAAATACATGCATATTAGGCTAATTAACTGTTTTAAATTGCGCTAGTTGTGTGTGTGTGTGTGTGTGTGTGTGTGTGTGTGTTGCCCTGCAATGGACTGGCAAGCTCTGGAAAGTTGTTCAGGGTGTACCCCATCCTTGCACAGAGTTTGCTGAGATAGGCACCAGAGCCCCTGCATAGCCAGCAGGATTAAGTGGTTGAGGAAAATTAAAGAATGTATTTTTCGTCCATTTAGGTTCACATTTTCATGATTGGTGCCATTAGTTCTTGAGATGACTGTATGCTAAGCGTTTTGTCCACATCAAGAATCTGTATCAAATATGAATGTTTTGCTCATGATTTCGACAAAAAAGAAAAAAATAATGATTAAAAAAGGTCAGTCCAGTGTTCTCACTGGTTCTCATGCTATTGCTTCTGGACATGGCTTCATGGTTTCAAACTATTCAGAAGGATAATTTTGGCAAGCTGAGGCTCATGTTACATGGCAAATGTTGACTTTTCACCCAAGATTATTTTATTATTTTCGTATCTGCTCTTTTTCATGTCCTTGATCAATTTACACACATTGATGAGATTCTTCCTCCAGAGAACATCATTATTATTCTCACACAACTAACATTCAGGATTCAAGTGAAACATGTAAATAATCTTCTTTGTTGATGAGCACATGGGGAGGGGGAGGGGAGGGGAGGGGGAAGGGGATTGCCCCTCCCCCTTCTTTTAAATATGCATTAGGTAGGTGTTGTTGCTTCAGTTCCCTCTCAAGCACAGTACATTAGCTCTAAACCACAAACATGAACTTGTAGCATGTTGTAAACTGTGCTGGCGTTACTGGCCTCCTTCATTCCTTTCTGGTTCCATTCTGGGTTTCTGGCATGCACACACTGCTGGTTATGGAGTTACTTAAAATGTAAGGAATTGTTTTGCTTTCTGCTGCAAATCCTCTCACATATTAAAGTTGAACGTTGGCCCTCCGCTCTCAGAATTCTGGAAAGTGATCTTGTTTGATTTTATAAACCCAATATATTTATTTTTATTTCCCCCCTCATACTTGAATGAATGTTTTTCTTGCACTCTTTCCAAACAAGATTGTGATGTTAAGCATCTGCTCTAGGTTTGTTTGCCCCTTTAAAGGATATGAGCACCATTATCACTAATTTCATTCAAGAACAAAATTAGGCTTTGAATAGATAAATGCTATGATAAACCCTGATCTTGTTGTTGCATTGAGATATATATATATATATATATATATATATATGGCAAAAAAAAACAACTGTACAATGATGTGAACAGCAGGCTGCAGTAACAGGAAATGAACTTTTTTCCTTTTGTGGCTTTGTTGTTTTTTGATAGACACTCATGTCTAGACTTTGCATAGCTCATTAAGGCTGTTGAATTCTGATGCTTTATCATTAAAATAAAATACTTTCTCATCCATGGATGGATATTTAAGATCAGTGGGTGGTGGGTGAGCAGAGGGACTTGGCCTTGCATCCATGGTGTTCTTTTGAAGTGTATAACCAGGGTGGCCATTACTGACAAAAATCCGTATTTTTTTATATACATATATACGTATAATTTTATATATTATATATAATATGCGAGGGCAGTGGTGGTCTGGTGGTAAAGGGTGCTGAATCGCTGATTCTAAGGTTGGGGGTTCGAGTACCACTCTCCACAAGGTTGTCACATTACACACACACACACCCACCCCCGCAGCCAACTGGGTTATCAAAGGCTAGGCATGTCTGTCACGGTCTATGGTGAGAGGTTCATGTAAAAGAACCATTGTTGACTTTCGTAAAGAGGAGCTGCATAGCCGTCAGCGTGTTTCTTCCCTAAAAGGTTTCTGCCTAAAGGGTTGTGTCAGGAAGGGCGTCCGACGTAAAAACCTATGCCAAATCAAACATGCAAATCAGATAATTTGCTGTGGTGACCCCTGAAAAAAAAAAAAAGAGGAAAAGCCAAAAGGAAAAGAATGAAGATGTTATTCAAATGGACCAGAAAATTTGCTTCGTTTGGGAGAAAATTCGATTTAGACGTACAAGTCGGAGAACAAACAAGTTGTACAGAATTGGTTAAGAATTCAAAACTGCCAAGAGCAAAGATCAGGAAAAGCGGGGTTCCAGTCTACCGTAGCAATACAAACAACCTCCTGCCCAGGTACTGCTCCCTTAACTCAAAGAACTGTGCATTGCTCACTGTGTAGTTACGTGGGTCCGAGATTGGAAACCTTCATGTTTGGCGATCAGCACTTCAATTAAATGACACAAAAACAATGCTGTTTATAATACAGAACCACCTACAATGCAGCTGTAGCTCGGGAACTACATTTATAGCAATGTTGTGTATTTGTGTGAATGAGTGAGCAGAGCCCATGATCATCTGACTTATGCAACAAGATTTTAATGGAAATGTATTAAACGGGGACCTAAATTTTCATCCAATTTATGTGACGAATCCGACTTACAGAATCTGAGTTATCCGATGGTATTTTAATGGAATTATAGTTGGATAAAATTGGGACCTTGGAAGGCCCGCAGAGTTGCGCGATTATCCGAGTTTATGTGACTTTGACTTATGTGATGTTTGTTTACTGTATATATGTTTGGTGAAAACCAGAAGCAGACTATCGGTTCAATTCAGTTCATTTTCTGTAACCGCTTAATCCTAATTAGGGTTGTGGGGAAGCTGGCGCCCACCCTAGCCGACTCCGGGCGAGGGCAGAGTACACCCTGGACAGCTCGCCAGGCCATTGCAGGGCGGAAATACGCAGACAGCTTTGCAGCCTACTCTTGTCGAAAGTCAGCAATGGTTCACGCCTCACACCATAGACAGTGAGAAACATGGCCGGCCTTTGATAACCCAGTTAGCTGCACTGGGGGGGGGGGGACGACTCGAACCCCCAACCTTTGGATCAGTGATCCAGCACCCTATACCACTAGGCCACCACTGCCCTGCGCAGACTATCGGCACATACTAGTATATATATAATCAGTTATATAGCATGTTACCATGTGTTAAGACGTCGTCTCTGTGATCTTTGTGTTTACACTGTTTTGTGGACTTTTGTAACCCTAAGCAAATATGGTTGGTCAGAAGCGTAAGCCTACTAGCATGGGTGCAGGTCTCATACACAGAGATAAATTAACCATCTGCTCGAATCGGTGCAATCTACTATGTATACTCAGTTAATCAGAGTTGTAAAATGAATGAAAACCCGAATCCAAAAAAAAATAAATAAATAAAGAGAACTGTCCGCTCTGCTGGTGGTTCACATCAGTGCAGGCTGAGTACTAAACCAGTATTCAACGGTGCCCTTACTCACTTCAAATACCGGAAGTCTGTATAACCCGCACTTTGTCTTAAGCACAAATAAGTAAATTACTTTCGGTGTTGAGCGCCTCACATATTGTAAGCGTTGTTTGGCTGTTTTAAGCTTCATGTAATGTGATTCGGCTCAGATTCATGTAAAGGGACCATCCGTCGACCATCGGAACCATTTACCAGCAGAAAGATCACATGATAGAAAATGTTAAAGGTTATATTTGATACTGTATTTGATATTTGATGAGTGAATTTGATTAAAATGTATCTATTTGAAATCATTTGGCTTGAATTTAATTTATTTGAAATTAATGTTGATATTATTTGATATATTTGATATTATTTTACAATGTTATGTTTATAATAATTGATTTAAGGGTGTTTTGAGATACGGTAATGGTATTTATGGATGTATAGTCCAGTATGAGCATCAGTCCGGAATCAATTAAAAACATAAGTCTGTCTGTATAGAACTTTTTAAAATGGGGGTTGGTTCTGCCTTTTCCCATCAATTTCACTGATATTGGTCTTAAGACTTAATAATGGCACAATTTGAGCATGAGATGAACCAGGATTTCTTGCCAACCTACAGCCGAACGACTCACAGCTTACAAATTGCTGTTATCTTGCAATTATACAAGAGGTCATCGCACAGAAAACTCAACACAAACAAGCTTCAAAGGTGCGGAACAGCTGTGGGGACCCAGTTTAGCAGACAGTGAGGGTCTGCCCTGTAAATCTGAACATACTGATGCTGACAGACTCCAACACATGACCAGTAAAACAATTTAGCTTCTGTTCTCTCAGCATTTCAACAGACAAACTGTGTCCCAAAGTTATGCAAAATATTTTATTCTTAAAATATACGAAAGAAAAAAGACCTATGTTTTTTCAGATTGTCTGGGCTCGTCTTGCACATTATAGGTTGGAAAAAAAGCTTCGTACTCCCCTGGGATATATGACACGTTTTGGATGTATATATTGACCTCCTCAAAGTTCTTAACTTCTCCTGAAAATGTTTTCCTGCTTGTGTGGTGACATTTGTTTATAATTTTAATAGCTAAGATATACATCTTACTGAGAGACGCTGGAATGCTCATACAAATGGTATGTTTCCGTACAAACAGAAAACATAAATTCGCTATGATATATTTTGTCTTGAGCTCTTGAGCGTCACGTTTCACATTTCTTGATGATAAATATGTACAAAGAAGGTTTGTACTGTACACATTTGAATCTGTAAGTTATTGCAGCCTTCTCTCACATCCTTTTACATAACCACTCTTAATGCTGATGTATCTCAGTGTATATATACAGACACTCCCCGACTTATGTTCATCCGTTTTACCTTTTTTTAATTTTATGCCCCCCCCCAAAAAAAAAAGTCAAATTTTGAGTTTAGACGTACCTACGTAGTGTAATGACGCAATGACGCTGCATTCATTGTTTACAAACTACAGACTGTGTATGTATATATATACATATACACACACACACACACACAGTCGGCCCTCAAATTACGAAGACCCCTGTGTATGAAATCCCCGGGTTACGAAAAACATTTTCCTGAGTTTCCGTCCCGAGATACTCTTACGAAAAGAAATTCAAATGCGCCAATCAAAATTTCACATAACTTGCGAGTTGCTCTGTCATTGGCTGTCTCTCAACATCCTGTTCCACTGGCCTCCCAGATAGAGTTTAATTAATAAATGTGGGTGCATTTGAGATCATCTGGAATTCCGATCCCTCAAGGAATCAAATTAAAATTGAGTTTGTCAAGCAGGGAATGCGCTTTGAATTCACGTGCGTGCGCATTAGAAAGAGAGAATGCTTTAGTTTTTAGATTAGTTTTTTTTAAGGTGTTTTAATTCAGTAAATGGTCAAGCAGGGACACAACGCTAGAATAAACATGTGCATTGTAATGCGTCTGTGTGTGTATGTGTGTGAGAGAGAGAGAGAGCGAGAGACAGGGGTGTGTGTGTGTGTGAGAGAGAGAGAGAGACAGGGGTGTGTGTGTGTGTGTGAGAGAGAGAGAGAGAGAGAGACAGGGGTGTGTGTGTGTGTGAGAGAGAGAGAGAGAGAGAGAGAGAGAGAGAGACAGGTGTGTGTGTGTGTGTGTATGTTAGTGTTAATAAAAAATGTTTAATAATGGTTTAATTAATAAATTCTGTTTGTCTTCCTTTTGGCTTGTTCCCTTTTACTCGGGAGTCGCCACAGTGAATCATCTGATTCGCACGTTTTTGATTTGGTAGAGGTTTTTACGTCGGATGCCCTTCCTGTCACAACCCATTTTAGCAAGGGACAGAAACACGCTGACGGCTTTGCAGCTACTCTTTACGAAAGTCAGCAATGGTTCTTTTACATGAACCTCTCACCATAGACAGTGAGAGACATGGCCCGCCTTTGATAACCCAGTTAGCCGCACTGGGGAGGACAATGACAACCTTGTGGAGAGTGGGACTCGAACCCCCAACCTTTGGATCAGCGATCCAGCGCCCTAGACCACCAGACCACCACTGCCCCGGTTTAATATGTTAATAGATTGTTTAACTGGTTTAATAAATAATTTTCTTTTACTCTAAACACACATTTCATACAAAATTGGTGTACTTTTATCATTTTTCAAGGGTTTATGGGGTTTATCCAGTCCAAAGACTGGAGCCTTGGAACGAATTAGGCATTTAATATGTAAGATGCAACCCCTAGTTACGAAATCCCCGCTATACGAAAGAGGCTCTGGAACTGATTAATTTCGTTTTTGGGGTCAACTGTATATATATCAGTTATATAGTGTGTTACGCTTGTGTTAATCGTCTCTGCGATCTTTGTGTTTACACTGTTTTGCTGACTTTTGTAAGCCTAAGCAACGCCTACTAGCATGGGTGCAAGTCTCATACACAGAGATGAATTAACTATCTGCTCAGATCAGCACAATCTACCATGCATACTCGGTTAAGCAAAGACAGTTGTAATATGAATGAAAACCCGAATGCACAAATTACAGAACAATTACAGATATTTATTATCTTTTAGCAGAATCCTAAGCGTGTATACTTATTTTTATATTAATATTCATTAGGATTTGTACTTGTTCTTTGTATGCATCTCTTGAATAAAGTTTACTTACTTACTTATACAAAAGAAAGAACTCTCGGCTTTGCTGGGAGACTGCATCAGTGCAGGCTGTGTTCTAAACGAGTTCAACGGCACCCTTGTGCACTTGAAACACCGGAAGTCTGTATAACCCACAGCAAGTACACTACTTTTGCAAGTACACTACTTTCGGTATTGAGCGCCTCACATATTGTAAGCTTCATGTAAAGTGACTTGGTATAAATAAGTGACTTATTTGAAATTAATGTTAATATTATTTGATATATTTGGGGGAAGTGGTCGTCTAGTGGTATTGGGCACTGGATCGCTGATCCAAAGGTTGGGGGTTCAAGTCCCACTCTCCGCAAGGTTGTCACTGTCCCTCCCAGTGCGGCTAACTGGGTTATCAAAGGCGGGCCATGTCTCTCACTGTCTATGGTGAGAGGCATGTAAAAGAACCATTGCTGACTTTCGTAAAGAGTAGCTGCAAAGTCGTCAGCGTGTTTCTGTCCCTTACTATAAAGGGTTGTGACAGGAAGGGCATCCGACGTAAAAACCTCTGCCAAATCAAACGTGCGAATCAGATGATTCGCTGTGGCGACTGCCGAGTAAAAAAAAAAAAGGGAAAAAGCCGAAAGGAAGACAGACATATTTGATATTATTTTGCAATGTTATATTTATAATAATTGATTTAGGGTTGTTTTATGAGATACTGTAATGGTATTTATGGATGTATAGAACAGTATGAGCGTCATACGTCACTGTAACAACTTGCGTTCACTTTCAACTTATGTTCGGTCGTCCGCAACCAATTAAAAACGTAAGTCAGGGAGCGTCTGTACTGTGTGTTTCTCAGTAAAACCTACAATTTCCTGTGCATTCCTCTATAATACATTCAAATAGTTTGTCCATATGCAAAAAAGCATGTATAGTCATGCACTGACTTCTATAAAAGACAGGAAGTTGGCTGAAAGTGACATTTAATGTCCAAAACTGGAGCTTTCTGTTTCTTAAAACATTGCTCATTTACCCATGGTGCCACTGTACACTTGTATTGTAATGCCAATATCTGACGCTACCATCAATCTTAATTAAAATCGAATCTTTTATTATTTCTGTTAAGATCTGACTTTAGAACCAGGTGCAGTTTTTGGATGTTGTTTCAAAGCGTTCAACAAACCGTTTAGGAATCACATCATATTACTTGTCCAAGGGTATCACATATCCGTTACTATTTCCGGAGCTTATTTCTGTTTGTAAGCATTGGCTTCTAGTTTGTGCTCCCAAAATGTTGACCTTGTAGGGGCTTCCTGAGGAAATAGTCGAGAGATAGCCACTGGGTTTGTAACCTTGAACTTCTGCCAGGTTTTGAAAGGAAGCAAAGTGAGGATGGAGGTGCTTTCAGCAATTTTTTTTTTTTTTTTTTTTTTTTTTACCCAGTTCTCATAGGACACAAACCATGTTTGTTTGTCATTTGAGTGATTACTCAATATTACTAAGTACTAACAATTACTATGATGTTTGCAGATGACATTGTGATCTGTAGTGAGAGCAGAGAACAAGTGCAGGAAAATCTAGAGAGGTGGAGGTATGCCCTGGAAAGGAGGGGAATGAAGATTAGCCCCAGTAAGACAGAATACATGTGCATGAATGACAAGGACCCAAGAGGAACGGTGAGATTACAGGGAGCAGAGATAAGAAAGGTGGAGGATTTTAAGTACTTAGGCTCAACAATCCAGAGCAATGGAGAGTGTGGAAAAGAGGTGAAGAAGCGTGTGCAGGCAGGTTGGAATGGTTGGAGAAAAGTGTCCGGTGTGATGTGTGATATGAAGGTATCGGCAAGAATGAAAGGAAAAGTGTACAAGACGGTGTTGAGGCCAGCGATGTTGTCTGGTTTAGAAACAGCGGCCCTGGGAAAAGACAGGAGGCAGAGCTGGAGGTAGCAGAGATGAAAATGTTGAGGTTCTCTCTGGGAGTAACGAGGATGGATAGGATCAGGAATGAGCACATCAGAGGGACAGCACATGTAAGATGTTTTGGAGACAAAGTCAGAGAGGCTAGATTGAGATGGTTTGGACATGTACAGAGGAGGGATAGTGAGTATATTGGTAATAGGATGCTGAGGCTGGAACTACCAGGCAAAAGGCCTAGAGGAAGACCAAAGAGACGATTCATGGATGTGGTGAAGGAGGACATGAAGGTCGTTGGTGTAAGAGAAGAAGATGCAAAGGATAGGGTGAGATGGAGGCAGATGATTTTTTTGTATTCATTTGTATAAATTGTTTTGTATTAATTGGCCTAATTCACATACATTTTCAGCAAAGCTCCTAAACAACGCACTGCAATCATTGGATATGGTTTGGATAGTTGTCCTGTATCCATCCCATGTCTATCCAGTGTCTGCAGTTTTGCTAAGTTGATCCTGATTGGTTGTTATGTAATGCTGACTTGCTTAAATTCAAACAGCAAAAAAGTCAATAAATAAAATCTTTTTAAAATTGAAACTGACACCCAAGAAATAAAGGCTCATACACCACCTCTCGTGCACTTTTTTGCAGCACACTATGTTTAAAACGTGTTGCAGATAAACCACAAGTGCTCTACTTTGAACCCAACTGTATCTCACAATGTGTTTTTAATAACTGTCTCTGTAAACATCAACTTGTTAATGACTGCTGGTGACTTCCATAAATTTAAACTTTAGTACAAATTTTCATGAGAAGTTTAAATACATCATGGGTGGCCTAGTTATGGTCCGTCTGCTCTCGTGAGGAAATTATACATAACAGTTTTTCACAGCGATGTAAGTGGAGTGTTATATGCTTTTTACAAGCAGCCTTTTATGTTCCTCCTCAGCTTTTTGTGAAATGTCATATTAAAGTCCGTACATATAAACGAGCAGTGACAGGTACTAGCATCATTTTCTTTGAAAACCGCTTCTGCTGAATATGAGGAAAAGACTGCACATGAATTGTTTAAATTATGCTGATTGTGGTTATAAGGGTGGGGCAGCTGTGAATTCTTTTTTGAAACATTATGGGAATGCGTCAGAAGCTAAAATCTAAATACGTATACTGTATTTCTGAGAACAGAGACTATGCTATTGTGTAAACTAGAATTCTGCATTTTTACAGCAATACAGCCACAAACAACTCAATTTTCTCTGCTGAACTTTAAAGCAGCACTTTTATGCTACGATCATCTCGATCATCCATGCAATTGTGAAATCAGATAACTGTGGCAGAATAAATATCAGATAGTAGTCGTGACCTGTATTTGTATTTTTATTTTCATTGCACTGCTACACTGTTTTTTTGGGGTTTTTTTTAGGGAATGCGAGGAAGAGCATGAAGAGATGTCCCCATTATGAGCCACTGAACAATGTAGATGGCGACCTGAATGTACTGAATATCCAGTTTATCATAACAATGGCATTTTTCTCCCCTGATGAAACATATGAATATCTGGTTCAAATATTTAAAAAGTACTTGATGGAGCATATGGAATCATTTTTTCACACAAACTGGCACAATATAGTCCCTGAAAGCTTCACCCCCCCCCACAAGTACTCATCATTATTTGAAGTACGTATCAATAGCCTGCACCTTCTGATCAAAGTAAGTGTGGTGGATCATAAACCGCAAGAAGTTCACTCAGGTAATGTGGAGGGAGACCATTCAGCGCCACCCCATAATAGTATTTTATCATTTTTATTCTAGGCTCACGACACACAACAGCATCCATTCTATATATGCTGCGTGAAATGAATGATAACAATAAACTCTTAATTATGATGACATCATCATCTTTTCTTTTCGTTTTTTTCAGGGGTTTGCCACAACGAATCATCTGGTTCGCATCTTTGATTTGGCATAGTTTTTTTTTAATATAAATGCCGGACGCCCTTCCTGACACAACCCTTTAGCAAGGGACAGAAACTCGCTGACAGCTTTGCAGCTACTCTTTACGAAAGTCAGCAATGGTTGTTTTACATGCCTCTCACCACATGGGGGGGGGGGGGGGGGGGTCACCTTGTAGAAAGTGGGACTCGAACCTCCAACCTTAGGATCAGTGATCCAGCGCCCTATACCACTAGGCCACCATTGCCCATTGATTAACAAACAAACAATTCTTTATTGTCAAAGTACTTTTACATACATTGAAATTTGGTTTTGTGCTCTGGGCACCTGTCGCCACTGTGCAGCGCCAGTTATTGCGTTGTTCTATCCTTTTGATGCTGAGCGCCAAGCAGGAAGCAACAACTGCCAAATTTTAACGTCTTATGGTATGACGCGGCCAGATTCGAACTCCGACCTTCCGGAGGATAAAGCGGACGCTCTACCAACTGAGCTAAATCCCCGGTTATGATGATATAACTTTATTATTATTGTGTGTGTGTACATATACACTGTATATATATTTTTCGCTTATATTAAGATATAAGCTACTTATAAGTGAAGTGGATAGATACTACTCACGGTTTCACTCGGAAACATTTGGAAGTGGGAAATGTGAGAGTGTTACTTATGCAACCAGAGCAGACCACTAGCATTTCAGTAAGTGATTCGTTTGTGTTGCGATGCGATTTGTTTGACGCTCATTGCTTCCTGTATGTACACCGCTTAACTCCCAAGCATCTTTTTAAACTTCCCTTAAGCTACTGGAATAAAAATGCAAATTAGTAGAAGGATGTGGTACCTTTACGCAAACAAAGCCTCTGCTGTGATGTTGCTCTCCTATCACAAACTGTTGAATTCTTTCTACACTACACTTATCACACAACAATAGCTCTCACAGTTACACTGAAACACGTGAAGTAATGTCTATAATCGTTGTTTCATTCTCGAGAAAAATGACACTGGATATTGACTATAGGACGAGCTTTGAGTAATGAGTAGACCATGATTTGGTTTGTTTGGTTAATGAGGTTGCATGCACATCTTCGAGAATGCTCTATATATTTTCAGCTGCTGGTTTTCACACTTCTGCAAGAGAAAGTTGCAGTTCTCATAAACAGGCACACTTCTTCAGAATGATTTGGTCTTAGTCTAAATGGATGCTATATGCTGGAAACAAAATTGTACATTTTCAGATTACCGCACTGCCTATGCTCCTCAACATCAACAAAAAAAAAAAAACGGGGTCAGAATGAGTTCACGCCCTTTAAAAAATTCCCACTACAGACTTGGAGTCAGTTGCACTCCAATAGTAAACCTTCTACTTTACCTTCTACCACGCATATCCACCTACCTAGTAACTTTTCTTCCATTCTCCTTTCTTCTCCCCGGTCGGTTCAGGTGTTGGAAAGTGAAACCTGCCATTATACGACCCGGGGTCTCCTGTCTGTAAAATAAAAAAAAATTAAATACATAAACTCCAGTGCAAGTATGGAGTGAAATGTTCCCTTTGCATTTCAGTTTCACTCGCTCTTTTAAACAAAAGTCACCACATATTTTCTCATTTTGAATTTTCAGTGGCTTCTCTGAAGTTCACTCAACAACCACAGTCATTTTCACTAAAAGCCAGACAAGAAGAGCATATCTGTGCCAAGTCAATTCCAATTTAACACCAACTGTCTTGATGTTTCCATAACTGGCCCTTCTTAGATTTCTGTTCTGTCTTTTCCTCGTCTATCCCACCAAATTCTTTCCATGTCTTCATGGCAGATTGAACTCTTTTCACTACCACATTGGAGATGCAGCTCATCAGCTCTCCAGATGGTCGGCCTGCGAGACATTCCGAGCCTCAAATGAATATTTTCTCACCATTTTCTTTGCACTCCTATATAAACCATGCTCTCGCCATACACCTTCAACATCTGTCTTCACAAACGAACAGAATTCCTCCATCCTACTTCATTCTTCACTGTTACCTGGAAACGACTTGAATCAAAGGCCTAATAGTATTGCACTGTTTCAGCACACAATATAGTCAGGCCATCAGCATCGCCTGTGCGTCTAGACATTGAGATATGGTTATCTAAATTGCTTGCTAATCCTTCATAGACAAAGCAGGAATGCAGAGCCTATTGTCTGGTAGGACAGATAAAAACACTGATGAGGCTTTTAAGAACTGATAAAATGCTCAGGGATGTACGAGATGTTTGCTCATCACTTGCACTGTCTTGGGAAACAGAGAGCAATGGACAGTTGATGATTTTCCATTGACCTTTGGCTACCATTAAGGAGCTAATTCCTGATCATTCTGTCCTGCAGCTGGATCACTGAAAACCGTAAATACCTGCCAAACTACACTTTTCATTTTCATCACATTTAAGTTCTCAGATAAACAGATCTCTATGTAATTGCTGGTATGAAAGAATTTCCAATCAAATTCTAAGGATATGAATTGACCCATAGCTTGCTTTAAGGTTTGTTTGTTTGTTTTATTATTTATTTTGTAAAAGGCATCATCAAATTGTAATAAATACCTTTTGAACCAGAATAATTTCCATATCAGCTCTCGATAACAATAAAAATTGATATATCAATAGGACACATCTTGATTGATAGACTTGTACATACTGACAAAATTGACATCATGGTTTCAATAATCAAGGTTCTTCTATGTGTAAAATTACAAAATATGTCCTTGCTGGACACTTGACTTCCTTCTGTTCTTTAACCACCACCACCACCACCACCATCACCAAAACCCCTCCCCTCCCCTTCCCCGTGTCTTATCGGAGCTTGTTATTAAACAGTCACATCCTCACATTGTCCCTTAGGAGAGTTAACCCCCCCAGCCGATGATCCATCTCCAACCTCTTTTCTAGTTGTTCTCTTTTTCTTTTTATCCAGGTCAAGGCTTAGGTTAAAAGACGACTGATGAATAAGCGTTTGCAGGCTGAAGAAAGTTTATTTCCTCATTTGTTTGCATACTTCATGTCCTCAATAATTTTCACATTGAAGGACTTAAGGCTGAAGGTCAGTATTTTTTTCTCTGCGTCATCACGCTATTTCCACAATGGGAAGCAGCTGGAGATAGCAAGCAATGGAACTAAGCCGTGTAGGTCACATAGTCAGAGGTCATGGAGTTGAAAGGAAGGTGTGTGGGTGTTTAGGGAAGCATGGTGCCAGCATATTGGAGCATGCAATTTAGCAGTGGGCTTAAAGCCTTTGGACCAACAGTGATCTTCAAAGGATAAAAAAAGTATTGCAGTATGACTTAGAAAGTCAGGTTTTTACTTTCTTGATGTGATATCTGCAAAAAAGATACAGGTCCTTCTCAAAAAATTAGCATATAGTGATAAAGTTCATTATTTTCTGTAATGTACTGATAAAAATTAAACTTTCATATATTTTAGATTCATTTCACACCAACTGAAATATTTCAGGTCTTTTATTGTTTTAATACTGATGATTTTGGCATACAGCTCATGAAAACCCAAAATTCCTATCTCAAAAAATTAGCATATCATGTTCAGGTAGTCTAAATGAGCTATTAACCTAATCATCTCAATCAACCAATTAACTCTAAACACCTGCAAAAGATTCCTGAGGCTTTTAAAAACTCCCAGCCTGGTTCATTACTCAAAACCGCAATCATGGGTAAGACTGCCGACCTGACTGCTGTCCAGAAGGCCATCATTGACACCCTCAAGCAAGAGGGTAAGACACAGAAAGAAATCTCTGAGCCAATAGGCTGTTCCCAGGGTGCTCTATCAAGCCACCTCAGTGGGACGTCTGTGGGAAGGAAAAAGTGTGGCAGAAAACGCTGCACAACCAGAAGAGGTGACCGGACCCTGAGGAAGATTGTGGAGAAGGGCCGATTCCAGACCTTGGGGGACCTGTGGAAGCAGTGGACGGAGTCTGGAGTAGAAACATCCAGAGCCACTGTGCACAGGCATGTGCAGGAAATGGGCTACAGGTGCCTGACCTGGGCTACAGAGAAGCAGCACTGGACTGTTGCTCAGTGGTCCAAAGTACTTTTTTCAGATGAAAGCAAATTTTACATGTCATTCGGAAATCGAGGTGCCAGAGTCTGGAGGAAGACTGGGGAGAAGGAAATGTCAAAATGCCTGAAGTCCAATGTCAAGTACCCACAGTCAGTGATGGTCTGGGGTGCCATGTCAGCTGCTGGTGTTGGTCCACTGTGTTTTATCAAGGGCAGGGTCAATGTAGCTAGCTATCAGGAGATTTTGGAGCACTTCATGCTTCCATCTGCTGAAAAGCTTTATGGAGATGAAGATTTCATTTTTCTGCACGACCTGGCACCTGCTCACAGTGCCAAAACCACTGCTAAATGGTTTTACTGACCATGGTATTACTGTGCTCAATTGGCCTGCCAACTCTCCTGACCTGAACCCCATAGAGAATCTGTGGGATATTGTGAAGAGAAAGTTGAGAGACACCAGACCCAACACTGTGGATGAGCTTAAGGCCGCTATCAAAGCATCCTGGGCCTCCGTAACACCTCAGCAGTGCCACAGGCTGATTGCCTCCATGCCACGCCGCATTGAAGCAGTCATTTCTGCAAAAGGATTCCCGACCAAGTATTGAGTGCATAACTGAACATGATTATTTGAAGGCTGACTTTTTTTTTGTATTAAAAACACTTTTTTATTGGTCCGATGAATTATGCTAATTTTTTGAGATAGGAATGTTTTTTTTCTTTACTTTTTTGCCAAAATTATCAATATTAAAACAATGAAAGGCTTGAAGTACTTCAGTTGTGTGTAATGAATCTAAAATGTATGAAAGTCTAATGTTTATCAGTACATTACAGAAAATAATGAACTTCTTCACAATATGCTAATTTTTTGAGAAGGACCTGTAATGCAGATTCAGAAAATCATCCATGAACTACAGAACTCTCATTTATAAAGTATGAGAGTGGATCAAAAAGTAATGCCTCCTCTGTCAGTACATCTTTATTAATGATCAGATTAAAGCAAAGTCTCCATCGATTATAAAATGAAATCTCCTATACATGAAACTACTGTTTAAAGTGGACCTGTGGTGAATTTATATTACGAGCTCTTTGACATCAGTGCCAAAAAGAAGTTGCCTTCTTTATTGGCTGTTCCAGCCCTGGTAGCCAGGTGAATTTGCTGGGCCGTGTGCTGCAGACCGAAGTCTAGGACAACACATTATCAACCGGTGCTAAGCTGTACCGCCAAGAAAATGGCACAGTACAAAGCACACAGCTACACAAACAAGCATAAAATCTGTGGAAAACATAACCATACTCTGAAAACATTTCTTCTCAGACCCAGATCAGTATTCTGCAAAGACCACTTCAGCCTGACCTGCTATTGGCGTGACCTTCAGGCAGAACTACTTTGCATGAAGCCCAAGCTTTTACATCGACATCTGGACACGGTTCCTGTGGAACCCCTTCATAAAAAGTTAAAGGATGACCAGGGACGGCAACAGCACCTCGCCAGAAGGAACCAGTAAAAGGCAACCGCCTTTGGTAACTGGAGTTTTATCACCTACAATGTCGCTCACCGTTTTCATGTGCTGGTGCCCATTTTAAGAACAAGGGAGACGTGCAGAGTTGCAGCAACTACAGAGGGATAAAGTTGATGAGCCATACGATGAAGTTATGGGAAAGAATAGTGGAAGCTAGACTAAGGGCAGAGGTCAGCATTTGTGAACAACAGTTTGGTTTCATGCCAAGAAAGGACACCACAGATTCAGTGTTTGCCTTGAGGATGTTAATGGAGAAGTACAGAGAAGGTCAGAGGGAGCTGCATTGTGCCTTTGTGTATCTGGAGAAAGCATATGACAGGGTGCCGAGAGAAGAACTGTGGTATTGCATGAGGAAGTCTGGAGTGGCAGAGAAGTATGTTAGAGTGGTGCAGGACATGTATGAGAGATGCAAGACAGTGGTGAGGTGCGCTGTGGACGTGACCGAAGAATTCAAGGTGGAGGTGGGACTGCATCAAGGATCAGCTTTGAGCCCCTTCTTGTTTTCTGAGGTGATGGACTGGCTGACAGACGAGATTAGACAAGATTCCCCATGGACTATGATGTTTGCAGATGACATTGTGATCTGTAGTGCAAGCAGAGAACAAGTGCAGGAAAATCTAGAGAGGTGGAGGTATGCCCTGGAAAGGAGAGGAATGAAGGTTAGCCTCAGTAAGACAGAATACATGTGTGTGAACGACAAGGACCTAAGAGGAACTTTGAGGTTACAGGGAGCAGGCGTGTGCAGGCAGGTTGGAGAAAAGTGATAGTGATAGGAAGAAAAGTGATAGGAAGGTATCGGCAAGAATGAAAGGAAAAGTGTACAAGGCGGTGTTGAGGCCAGCGATGTTGTATGTTTTAGAAACAGTAGTCCTGGGGAAAAGACAGGAGGCAGAGCTGGAGGAAGCAGAGATGAAAATGTTGAGGTTCTCTTTGGGAGTAACTAAAATGGATAGGGTCAGGAATGAGTACATCAGAGGAGGGACAGCACATGTTAGAGGTTTTGGAGACAAAGTCAGAGAGGCTAGATTGAGATGGTTTGGACATGTACAGAGTAGGGATCGTCAATATATTGGTAGTAGGATGCTGAGGTTGGAATTACCAAGCAGAAGGCCTAGAGGAAGGCCAAAGAAAAGATTTATGGGTGTGGTGAAGGAGGACATGAAGGTAGTTGGTGTAAGAGAAGAAGATGCAGAGGACAGGGTGAGATGGAGGCAGTTGATTTGCTGTGGCGTCCCCTGAAGGGAACAGCCGAAAGGAAAAGAAGAAGAAGAAGAAGAAGAAATGTCGCTCACTGCTTGTTTATCTGTGCTGGACAACCTGGCCCAATGAGTTCATGCTACTTCCAGGAAAGAAATAGTTGCTCTACATTGGTTTATCATACACAAGTAATCAACATGATAAAATTGTCCAGTTCGTGCTCTTTATGGTCATTTATTTTAAAATAAATAAAAATCCGAATTACTTAAACATATTACATTGTGCAAAAATTATGTTGTAAGCATAACCAATACAGTTTTTCTTTAACATTGGATGCAGTATCAAATCCAGTTTGGAAAAAGTTTTCTTCCTGTCCTGTGACTATACAGATGATTGGACTTCATCCAGATCTTCATATTTTAAAAAAATTTGAAAGTCAGCTCTTTGTCAGTTTGAACAGGTAGAAGGCAGAAGGTGTTAAACCAGGGCTCCATGGTGTATTAGATAACACACACCATCCAATTTTGGCTGCAGTCTGGATTGTGAACAATGATGTGAACGGTTGGTTTTGCATTATTGCAGTGGAGCTGTATGGAATTATTTATGTTATGTGGCACTTTTTTCCTGATGGCCTCCTTCAGATTCTGAAGTGTTATAATGTAGGTTCCACTTTTACAAAACCAACAAAGGAACGAAAGAATTGTCATTGAGAATTTAAACAGAGTCTATTGACGATAACTATAAATAGAAACATGAGTAGCTTGACCTGGGAATTTGTGGCTAGTGATATCGGCGGAAACATGGAGTATTTTTCACAAAACTGAACACCTCTGAAAATGGAAATTCACACTGTCCTCGGTCAACTATTATTATGCCAACACAAATGAGATGGATTTAAACTGGAACTGCAGTGGATCTGTGGAGAATCTGGAGATTATTTCAACTGGAACTATAGGGGATGTTATACTATTGATGTGGAGCCTTGGAGTCTAGCAGGGTAGCATAGTGTAAATGTGGAGCCTTTGTGGGGGACTTGATATTTGTCAGGGTCACGGGGGAAGGGGCTGAGGCAATGCCAGCTAATGCCATGTGGGAGGCAGGGTACACCCTGAACATGTCACAAATTTTTTTGCAGGGTTAACGCAAGCACAGACAACCATGCACACACATTCCCACCTGTGGGTAATTTAGACAAGCCATGTAACCCAATCTGCATGTTTTTAGGCTGTGGGAGGAAACCAGAGCAAGCGAAGGAAACCCACTTTAACCGTGAAAACAGTGTTGTGAGTTGACAGTGCTAACCATTGCACCACTGTTTCACCCATTTAATGAGAATCAAAATCATAATACTTTATTTATCCTGGAGGAAATTGTGTGCACACTGTTGCTCCATACCAAAGTCCAATTATAAGAAAATTGCTGGATACACACACACACACACACACACACACACACACACACACACTACTGCTCAAAATTTTTAGACACAATGAAGAGGAATGGTGTAGAACAGTGATGGGCAGTGGTGGTCTAGTGGTATAGGGCGCTGCATCACTGATCCAAAGGTTGGGGGTTCGAGTCCCACTCTCCACAAGGTTGTCACTGTCCCTCCAGTGCAGCTAACTGGGTTATCAAAGGCGGGACATGTCTCTCACTGTCTATGGTGAGAGGCATGTAAAAGAACCATTGCTGACTTTCGTAAAGAGTAGCTGCAAAGCCGTCAGCGTGTTTCTGTCCCTTGCTAAAAGGGTTGTGACAGGAAGGGCATCCGACGTAAAAACCTCTGCCAAATCAAACATGCGAATCAGATGATTCACTGTGGCAACTCCCGAGTAAAAGGGAAAAAGCCGAAAGGAAGACAGACGGTGTAGAACAGTGATGCCTTATAGTTACATACTGTATACTGTACTGTAAATAAATAATGATATTAAATTGAACATCTACATAAAATTCAAATAAAGCACCGTAAAAAGTTATAAATGAAACTAAGTCAATACAGACGATCCCCAACTTACGTTCATCCGTTTTAAGGTTTTTCACTTTTACGTTTTGTTTTTTTTTTTTAAAAAAAAAAAAAAAAGTCAAATTTAGAGTTTAGACGTACCTACGTAGTACGCTGACATAACGACCCAATGACATAATTATGCTGTATTCATTGTTTACAAACAACAGACTGAACATGCCCCTCCTTCTTCCCAGTTCAGTTATACACATACACATAATATCTAAAATCAGTTATATAGCGTGTTACTCTTGTGTTAAGACGTCGTCTCTGTGATCTTTGTGTTTATACTGTTTTGCGGACTTTTGTAACCCTAAGCAAATATGGTTGGTCAGAAGCGTAAGCCTACTCGCATGGGTGCAAGTCTCGTACATAGAGATGAATTAACTATCTGCTTGGATCGGCACAATCTACCATGCATACTCAGTTAAGCAAAGAGAGTTGTAAAATATGAAAACCCGAATCCAGGAAAGAGAGAACTCTCTGCTCTGCTGGTGCTTCACAGTGCAGGCTGAGTACTAAACGAGTTCAACGGCGCCCTTGCTCACTTGAAAGCCGGAAGTCCGCATAACCCGCGCTTTGTTTCAAGCAAGTAAACTACTTTCAGCAAGTGCACTACTTTTGGTATTGAGCGCCTCACATATTGTAAGCGATTGGCTGTTTTAATTTTATTGTAAAGTGAGTTGGCTCAGCTTCATGTCATGTGATTCAGCTCAGCTTCATGTTTTGTGACCATCCGTCGACCATCGGAACCATTTACAAGAAGAAAGATCGCATCATAGAGAATGTTAAAGGTTATATTTGATACTCTATTTGATATTTGATGAGTGAATTTGATTAAATTTATCAATTTGAAATTATTTTGCTTGAATTTAATTTATTTGAAATTAATGTTGATATGATTTAATATATTTGATATTATTTTACAATGTTATGTTTATAATAATTGATTTAGGGGTGTTTTATGAGATACGGTAATGGTATTTATGGATGTATAGAACAGTATGAGCGTCATACGTCACTGGAACAACTTGCGTTCACTTTCAACTTGCGTTCGGCCGTCCAGAACCAATTAAAAACATAAGTTGGGGAGCGTCTGTATTAGGTGTTATGATGCCTTTTTGTTTAAAAGTGAATCAGATAGAGTTTGTGCAGTACAGTATCTACCGACTGTCTTCCAGAACCAGCCACAGTTCTCCTGGAAATATTGACCGTCAGACTTTATTCCCATGTAAATCACAGCAGATTTCATTATATTTTTATCTGACTTTTCATATAAACAATATATTTCCGCTTATAGAACTTTCACTTTTGTTTTCCACACAATTATATATAAATTCTAGAACTTTTGTGTGTGAAATTCTCAGATCACCACCTTCTGAAATCTTAATAATTAATTTGTTAAAAACATTTAAATACACTGGAAATATTCTTTTCACTTTACCTCATCGTCAGACAGTGCTGTGGTTTGACACTACATTTTTTTCACTCAATTACTCACTCACTCGGCGAACTACTAGGGCTGCAGGAGGCTGGAGCCTATTTCATGCAACACTGGGCAAAGGTAGGACACACCATGAATAGGTCAACGGTCCATTGCTTTGCCAACACACACACACACACACACACAAAACGATTCACACTGAAATCCATACCGGGGACAATTTGAAACAGCCAGTTAACCTAATGTGCATTTCTTTGGATGGTGGTAGTAAACCGGAGTATCCAGAGGAAAACCCATGCAAGCACGGGGACTCTAACCCTGGACCTTCTTGCTATGAGGTGGATGCAGTAACCACAGCACCACTGTGCCTTTCCACTAAATTTTCTCAGCTGGAGAAATTCCAATGCCCAACACACAAGTGAAGCTGTCCGTCGCACTATATGGGGCTTGGACCACCACAACTAATCAGCAGCCTAATAATAAGTATGTGGATGCACTTATGTTAAGGAATACCAAAGTTCTGCACCAAAGGAAAATATTTTCTGGCATTAAGGTAAAAGCAGTGAGAATTTTCTCTGTATAGCATAATCTAGAACACGTGCACTGATATTGATTTTTTTTATTTTTTGTATGTTTGTTTAGGTAGCTAGAATATGTTCTGCTGCTGACACCGTCCAAAGCAGTTGATTGAATATTTTCATTACTAGAGTTGTATTGAAGTGCATCTTGTTGGCTTCTCCATACAGGGGACATGCCAAGCACCACAGTGGTCATGGCCTAATTGTTAGAGAAGTAGTTTTGGGATTGAAAGGTCACTGGTTCAAATCCTGTGTCTGCAGGTAGTGGTGAGTGAGCAGCACCACTCCTCCCTTCATCAGTGCTGGGTTACATTCAGAGCCTTATTTCCCTTGAGAGATTAATATAGAATATAAGAAAATACCACACACAAACAACTCTGCAAAGACTGTCCTTTGTCAGCTGTTCTGTTCATGATAGAATTTCTAGGCGTATAGCCATGCCGTTGTGGAGTTCTGGTTTGGTGGCCATAAGATCTTGTTTCTGCTTTTTGCATATGATGTTGTCCCTTTGGCTTCATCAAGCTGGGACCTCCAGTTCTCATTGAAGCGATTCGCAGTGGAGTGTTAAGCAACCAGGATGAGAATCGGCATCGCCAAGTCCGAGGCCATGGTTATCAGACAGAAAAGGGTGATGTGCATCCTCCAGGTCTGGAATGAGGTCTTGATCCAAGTGAAGGAGTTAAGGTATCTTAAGATCTATTTTTTTGCCCCATTTTCTTCCTAATTTAGTCATATCCAATTCCCACCCATCAGGTATTCCCTTCCATATCATGACCATCACTGACCAGGGGTTAATATTCACGCACCTTGTCCATGCTCCACTCGGGAGCGCCATCTGGGAACATTACGTAGCATAGATTTTGTTAAGATACGTGACTTCTTAGTATCAGTGCAGGTGGAGAGCTTAGTTCACAGCTTTATCTCCGGGGCACTGGAATTTGAGGAGGCACTAATTGTGAGAAAGACTTTGTTGATTCTATGATTACTGTGCCTTGCAAAAGTATTCACCCCCCCTTGGCATTTTTGATTTTTCTTTGCCTCACAACCTGGAATTAAATTGGATTGCTTAAAAGTTTACATCATGTCATTTTGCAGAACAATCCTACAACTTTGAAGATTTTTTTCTTTGAATAATTGTCCTGCTGGAAGGCGTACTTCCGTCCCAGTTACAAATCACACGCAAACTGAAACAGGTTTTGCACAAGAATATCCATGTATTTAGAATCATCCGTCTTTCCCTTGACTGAAATCAGTTTCCCAGTCCCTGCTGCAGAAAAATATTCCCACTACATATTGCTACCACCACCATGTTTCACTGTGGGGATGGTGTTTCTTGGGTGATGGGATTTGTTGGGTTTGTGCCTGATATAGTGTTTTCCTTGGTGGCTGAAAAGTTTAATTGTGGTCTCATCTGAAAAAAGCACCTTTTTTCACCATTGTGACTTCTCTGGTTAGTCTGCACCGTGTTCTTGGGGTAATTTTGCTAGGTTGGCCACTCATGTTAAGGGTCACCACTGTGCCATGCCTTCTCCATTTATGGATAATGGGTCTGACAGTGATCTGCTGGAGTCCCAAAGATTTACCAACGACTTTGTATCCTTTCCCAGACTGAGACATCTCTATAATATTCTTTCTTGTTTGCACTTGAAGCTCACTGGATCGCAGCATGATGATGTGTGTTCAGTATGGCCTACCTCACCTTGTCAGACAGGTTTTATGCTAGGGATCTCCTGATTGGGTGTGCCCATGAAATTGAACTCAGTTTTCCCCAATAATAGGATTAATCACAATTACCTCATCTTTTAACATGGGGGCAATTACTTTTTCATAGAGGTTCATGTAGGTTTGGATAGGATTTTTCTCTTAACAAATAAAATTGCAACAGGAAAACTGCATTTTTTTAATACTTTGGTTATCTTTGTGTAATGCTTACATTTGTTTGATGACCTGAAAAAGTTAAGTGTGACAAAGGTTCAAAAAAGTAAAAAATCAGTAAGGGAAAAAACTTTGGTACAGCACTGTGTGTGTGTGTGTGTATGTATGTATGTATGTGTGTGTGTGTGTGTGTGTGTGTGTGTGTGTGTGTGTGTGTGTGTGTATATATATATATATATATATATATCTTTCTTCGTTCGGCTTTTTCCCGTTTTTTGAGAGTCGCCACAATGAATCATCTGATTCGCACATTTGATTTGGCATGGGTTTTACGTCGGATGCCCTTCCTGTCACAACCCTTTTAGCAAGGGACAGAAACACACTGACGGCTTTGCAGCTATTCTTTACAAAAGTCAGCAATGTTTTTTTTTTTTTTACATGCCTCTGACCATAGACAGATCATCATACGCCCTCTGTTTGGCCTTTGACACCGCTACCTTTGCCTTACGCTGTGTCTCCCTTTACTCCTGTTTACTCTCTTCGGTCCTCTCAATATCCCACTTCTTAGCTAACCTCTTCCTATGTACACACTCCTGCACTTCCTCATTCCACCACCAAGTTTCCTTATCTACTTTCCTTCCAGATCACACACCAAGTACTCTCCTACCTGTCTCCCTGATCACATTAGCTGTAGTTATCCATTCATCCGGAAGCACTTCCTGACCACCCAAAGCCTGTTTCAATTCCTCCTTGAAGACAACACAACACTCTTCTTTTTTTCAGCTTCCACCACATTGTCTTCTGCTCTGCCTTTGCTTTCTTCACCTTTCTCACCATCAGAGTCATCCTGCACACCACCATCCTATGCTGTTTGGCAACAATCTCACCCACTACGACTTTGCAGTCACTGACTTCCTTCAAATTACGTCACCTACACAAATTGTAGTCTCCCTGTGTGCTCCTACCTCCGCTTTTAGAAATCACCCTATGCTCCTGTCTCTTCTGGAATAAAAGTATTCACCATTTCTAGCCATTTCCACCCTTTTTGCAAAATATATCAACATCTGTCCTTCTGTGTTCCTGTCCTAGATACCAATTTCTGAACATCTTAATGCAAACTAGGGTTTATAAACGGTATGTATTTTCTCATTTCACTTCACCAACTTATCGTATTTTGTGCCAATCGATTACATAAAATTCAGATTTAAAAAAATGTAATTATCGGTTGTAATGTAACAAAATAGGTAAAATTCCAAGGGCAGTGAATTCTTTTGCAATGTACTGTATGCTGATGAAGTACAGATGGAAGCACTTGGACTCCATGCATGTAGAACAGAAATGTGCATGCGTTCATGTGATTGTTTTTTTTGTTCTAGAAATGCTGACTACTAGGAAAGACACGTATAGAATTATTTGAAGGACAGGCTCAGTGAGCTTCATCTGTAGACAGCCCTATAATTTTGGTTTCAAGTTTTTATCATAACTTTACTAAACAGGCTCCAGGAGTGAGATTTATTTATTTATTATACTAAACATATATTTTAAAAATTGTCAGGTATCTCTGACATATTTATTAAATGCATCTGCATCTTTTTTTTGTTTGTTTGTTTATGCAACTCCATTCATTCATTCATTTTCTGTAACCACTTAATCCTAATAAGGGTCGCGGGGAGGCTGGCGCCCATCCTAGCCGACTCCGGTCGAAGACGAGTACACCCTGGACAGCTCGCCAGGCCATTGCAGGTCAGAAACATGCTGATGGCTATGCAGCCTACTCTTGTTGAAAGTCAACAATGGTTCTTTTACATGAACCTCACACCATAGACAGTGAGAGACATGGCTGGCATTTGATGACCCAGTTAGCAGCACTGGGGTTGTTTAGGCAACTGAGAAACATAATTGTGGAGACTGAGGCTAAATTCTTTCTAGCTTAGATTGTAATATATGTATATAATATACGTGTGCATATTTACTAGTGTAATGTGACACAGTGACGCAGTGGTTAGCACGTCTGCCTCACAACAAGAGGGTCTGGATTTGGGTTCAAGCATTTCTGTGTGGAGTTTGCATGTTCTTCCCATGTTTGTCTGGTTTTCCTCCTGGTACTGAGGATTCCTCCCACAGTCTAAAAGCATGCACAGTAGACTGTTCCACAATCCCCCTAGGTGTGTGTGTGTGTGTGTGTGTGTGTGTGTGATTTGTTGTGTGTTGATTTGGCCCTGTGATGACTTGGTGAGATGTCCAGGGTGTATCCTACCCTCACCTGGAGTCGGCTGAGATGGGAGTCAGCCTCTCCGCGACCCTAATTAGGATTAAGTGGTTACAGAAAATGAATGAATGAATGGAGTTGCATAAATAAACAAACAAAAAAAGATGCAGATGCGTTTAATAAACATGTCACACACCACAAGCTGGCTGGGAGCTGGCTGACATGATGCAGAGGAGGAAGGTGGACATACTGTGTGTTCAGGAGACAAGGTGGAAAGGTAGAAAGGCTAAAAGCTTAGGAGCAGGGTTTAAACTGTTTTATAATGGTGTGGATGGGAAGAGAAATGGAGTAGGAGTCATCTTGAAGGAGGAGTTTGTCAGGAATGTTCTAGAAGTGAAAAGAGTGTCAGACAGAGTGATGAGTCTCAAGTTAGAAATTGAAGGCGTGATGGTCAATGTTGTTAGTGCTTATGCCCCACAGGCAGGATGTAAGCTAGAAGAGAAGGAGAGATTCTGGAGTGAGTTAGATGAAGTGATGCAGAGTACCCCCAGAGGTGAAAGAGTGGTCATTGGAGCAGACTTCAATGGACATGTTGGTGCAGGCAACAGAGGGGACGAGGAAGTGATGGGCAGGTTTGGTATCCAGGACAGGAACACAGAAGGACAGATGTTGATCGATTTTGCAAAAAGGATGGAAATGGCTGTGGTGAATACGTTCTTCAAGAAGAAACAGAAGCATAGGGTGACTTATGAAAGCGGAGGTAAGAGCACACAGGTAGACTACATCTTGTGTAGGCGATGTAATTTGAAGGAAGTCAGTGACTGCAAAGTAGTACTGGGTGAGAGTGTTGCCAAACAGCATAGGATGGTGGTGTGCAGGATGACACTGATGGTGAGAAAGGTGAAAAAGGCAAAGGCAGAGCAGAAGACAAAGTGGTGGAAGCTGAAAAAGGAAGAGTGTCGTGTTGTCTTCAAGGAGGAGTTGAAACAGGCTTTGGGTAGTCAGGAAGTGCTTCCAGAGGACTGGACAACCACAGCCAATGTGATCAGGGAGACCGGTAGGAGAGTACTTGGTGTGTCCTCTGGAAGGAAAGTAGATAAGGAAACTTGGTGGTGGAATGAGGAAGTGCAGGAGTGTGTACAAAAGAAGAGGTTAGCCAAGAAGAAGTGGGACATTGAGAGGACCGAAGAGAGTAAACAGGAGTACAGGGAGACACGGCGTAAGGCGAAGGTAGCAGTGTCAAAGGCCAAACAGAGGGCGTATGATGACTTGTATGATAGATTGAACAGTAAGGAGGGAGAAAATGATCTATACAGGTTAGCACAGCAGAGAAATAGAGATGGGAAAGACGTGCAGCAAGTTAGAGTGATAAAGGACAGAGAGGGAAATGTATTGACTGATGACAGAAGTGTGCTGGGAAGATGGAAAGAGTACTTTGAAGAGCTGATGAATGAGGAAAATGAGAGAGAAAGAAGAGTAGAAGGGGTGACCGTTGAGGAGCGGGAAGTAGCAAAGATTAGTAAGGGAGAAGTGAGGAGGGCATTGAAGAGGATGAAGAGTGGAAAGGCAGTTGGCCCTGATGACATACCAGTTGAGGTATGGAAGTGTCTAGGGAGGTAGCAGTAGATTTTCTGACAAGAATATTCAACAAGGTCTTAGAAAGTGAGCAGATGCCAGAGGAATGGAGGAGAAGTGTGCTTGTGCCCATTTTTAAGAACAAGGGCGATGTACAGAGTTGTGGCAACTACAGAGGGATAAAGTTGATGAGCCATACAATGAAGCTATGGGAAAGAATAGTGGAAGCAAGACTAAGGGCAGAGGTCAGCATTTGTGAACAACAGTTTGGTTTCATGCCAAGAAAGAGCACCACAGATGCAGTGTTTGCTTTGAGGATGTTAATAGAGAAGTACAGAGAAGGTCAGAAGGAGCTGCATTGTGCCTTTGTGGATCTGGAGAAAGCATATGACAGGGTGCCGAGAGAAGAACTGTGGTATTGTATGAGGAAGTCTGGAGTGACAGAGAAGTATGTTAGAGTGGTGCAGGACATGTATGATAGATGTAAGACAGTGGTGAGGTGTGCTGTCGGTGTGACCGAAGAGTTCAAGGTGGAGGTGGGACTGCATCAAGGGTCAGCTCTCAGCCCCTTCTTGTTTGCTATGGTGATGGACAGGCTAACAGATGAGGTTAGACAAGAATCTCCATGGACTATGATGTTTGCAGATGACATAGTGATCTGTAGTGAGAGCAGAGACCAAGTGGAGGAAAATCTAGAGAGGTGGAGGTATGCCCTGGAAAGGAGGGGATTGAAGGTTAGTCTTAGTAAGACAGAATACATGTGTGTGAACGACAAGGACCCAAGAGGAACTTTGAGGTTACAGGTGGCAGAGATAAAGAAGGTGGAGGATTTTAAGTACTTAGGCTCAACAATCCAGAGCAATGGAGAGTGTGGAAAAGAGGTGAAGAAGCGCGTGCAGGCAGGTTGGAATGGATGGAGAAAAGTGTCCGTGTGATGTGTGATAGGAGAGTATCGGCCAGAATGATGGGAAAAGTGTACAAGACGGTGATGAGGCCAGCAATGTTGTATGGTTTAGAAACAGTGGCCCTGGGGAAAAGACAGGAGTCAGAGTTGGAGGTAGCAGAGATGAAAATGTTGAGGTTCTCTTTGGGAGTAACGAGGATGGATAGGATCAGAAATGAGTACATCAGAGGGACAGCACATGTTAGATGTTTTGGAGACAAAGTCAGAGAGGCTAGATTGAGATGGTTTGGACATGTACAGAGGAGGGATAGTGAGTATATTGGTAGTCGGATGCTGAGGTTGGCACTACCAGGCAAAAGGCCCAGAGGAAGACCAAAGAGAAGATTTATGGATGCGGTGAAGGCGGACATGAAAGTCGGAGTAAGAGTAGAAGATGCAGAGGATAGGGAGAGATGGAGGCAGATCATTTGCTGTGGCGACCCCTGAAGGGAACACCCGAAAGGAAAAGAAGAAGAAGAAGAAGAAGACACCACAAATGAACGAATATACATAGTGGATAAGAGAAGTACAGTTTCAGGTACAGTTTGAAAAGCTCCCTTAGAAAATTTCATACGATTTTTGTTTACATTCAAGAGCTGGTCTCCCCAGTTACTTCCAAAGTCCTGTTTTTTTTGCTGTCTGTGGCATGGCGGGTTTGTGCTGGCCAACAGCTGGTGTTCATGCTTAATATTTAACCCCAATTTTCCTTTTTAAAAAATTATTGATTTTTTAAAAAACATTTTCCTTTACTGTATTGCTATTGTCTATGGATTTTTTTGTAGTTCTATGTTGTTGAAATATTCTCTGCTTTTAGTCCTTGTCTTGATTCTTGTTTTTTGATTTCGGTGTCTGGCCTTTGTACTTATTAATAAATAGATTCTGGGATGGGGACATATGAATAAATCAATGAATTTACTAATGGATCATTTAATGTTGTGTTCATTTATTTATAGATAAAATTAATGTGAAAAACAGCATTCTGATTCCTCACTTTTTTTTTTTGAACATTCTAAATAATTGAAATGTATATTTTACACACAAAAAATGTTTACATGTAAAAATCTTTATATTTTTTTAATTAAAAGATATAAAGTTTCAGAGGTGCCTGGATTGTGCCAATATGTTGCGGAGTAATTAAATAAGTTCAAAGTACAGAAACCCAAAACCTGAGAAGCAGGAGATCCTGTTTCAGCATGATCAGACACAAATGAATCACTGCAAAATTATCAATTTATCCACTCCTTGTTAATCATTCTTATTCCTGTCATAGGTTATGGGGTACAGTTTATAAAATTTATTTCGCCTTCCGAATGGTTTATTTTTCTATAATTTATGACAATTTCTGACTGAGTGGAAATCACGAAATTTTACAACCGTGGTGGTATTTTAATAAAGTACTCTTTGATTGCCGATGGGTGTGGCGAGCCTATCATTTACACAGTCTGCTCCATCAGTATTGGGACCTTACCAAAATAGATTTAAAATAAAGTAGTCAAGATGTGAGTGAAGTGCAATAATTAACAAAAATTTAGCATTGTCCTTTTAGGAATTATGGCTATTTCATACAGAGTCGCCCTGTATTCAATGGCTCAAAACTAATTTAACAGTTGACTGATAAACAGTTTTATTACCAGTTATGGCTTGTCGGGAATTTATCCAATAAATTTGAATTTGGCAGCATGGCAAATCTCAATATGTGTTCCAAAGACATGCCGATGCAAGTAAATGACGCCACATGCTGAAAAGGGAGGTTAGTCACAGAGATAAAGGAAACTTTACGAGTCAGCAATTCAATAATTTGATACCTTATTTAAAAGACTAAATACACTGGTGAGCTGTGTGTGTGTACATTTATATAATTTTTTATTTATTTATTTATTTTTTTTTTTTGGAGACAAAGTCAGAGAGGCTAGATTGAGATGGTTTGGACATGTACAGAGGAGGGATAGTGAATATATTGGTAGTAGGATGCTGAGGTTGGAACTACCAGGCAGAAGGCCTTGAGGAAGACCAAAGAGATGATTCATGGATGTGGTGAAGGAGGACATGAAGGTAGTGGGTGTAAGAGAAGAAGATGCATAGGATAGGATGAGATGGAGGCAGATGATTCGCTGTGGCGACCCCTGAAGGGAAAAGCCGAAAGGAGAAGAAGAAGATGTATATAAACTCATGGGCAAAAGAAACTTATCACTTACGTTGGCATTTGCACTTCTACAGATAACTGAACTAAGTAACCCATATTGAGAAAACATTCGCCAAAACACATTCTTCAGCCGAGTAGCAAGGCACAAGCCCGTGATTTAGCGGATTTTGTGCTGGCATGAAAAACAGTGGAAACAACCTCAATGCAATTCACAGAAACCTCTCGTGCACAATTGTTGCATAAATACAGCCGTCTGACAGTGAAATCGTGCATTATCAAAAAGCACACCAAAGAAATGCCAAGACTTTCACAGGAGGAACGCAACAGAGCCATTGGTATGGCCGATATGGGGGCTTCACAACGTCAGATCCACGTTTTGCCCTGGCCAGCACAATCTCCGGATATGAATCCAATTGAGCACCTCTGGAATCACCTCGACAGACAGCTGAGACAATGACAGCATCCACCTGCAAATCGAGAACAGTTGGAACAGGTTCTCTTGGAACTGTGGCAGAGAATTCCTCCTGACGTCATCAGGTAATTGACGTCATCAGGCGATTGACATCATCAATGAGGAGACGTGTACTAGTGTGTATTGAGTCAAGGGGTAGTCACACAAGGTATTGGGTGCTTGGACAGTACCATGTTCCGTTTTGAACACATCCTGTGAATGAACTCTCGATGTGTTAATTTTCATTTCCACCCCCATGTGTCTTCTGACTGATTTGCTGAACACATGAGTATTGACTAGACATTTGCAAATATGCTTAATGCTGTGTATATGATTTAATTTTCTAAAATATACAACATTTCTAACGGTTTTTGTTGATGTCATGTTTAAGCATTAATGTCGGGTGATAACTTTGCCCGAGTTTGTTTATATTTATATATATATATATATACACACTAGATCACCACTGCCTGATTGAGATATATATATATATATATAGAGAGAGAGAGAGAGAGCGAGAGAGATATATGTATGTATATATATGTATATATGTATGTATATATATATATATATGTATATATCTATATGTATATATATATATATATATATATATATATATATATAGATACAAACACACACACACACACACACACACACAGTGGTACCTTGACTTACGAAATTAATCTGTTCCGAAGGTGAACTTGTAAGTCAAAATGTTCATTAGATAAAACAAAAATTCCTATAGGAAATAATAGAAAACCAATTAATTTGTTCCAACCCCCCCTCCCAAACTCAAATAACCTGACAAAAACACATATGTTTGACCAAATATATTAAATATAAACATGTACATACAATAAATATTTCATAATAATAATACATATATATTAACATTAATAATAACAAAAGAATAAACAATGTTAACTAATCCTTCCGATCATCGACTGTGGCAAAGATGTCATATGGGCAGGCATGTGGTGCGTAACAGAGGAGGAGAGGAGGAGAATTTTGTGCATGTGCACGCTACGAATGCCAGCGAGCCTGGGGAACATGCTTTTTTGCCATATTGTACTAGAATTAAGTGTAATTGTGCATCCTCTACAGTAGGTATATGGTGTGGGGAAAAAAGCACCGAGCAAATGATATGAAGTGCAGTAAACACTATTTATCATCGTGCTGGGGGGGGGGAGGGGCATGAAATGTTTGGGGGGGTTTTTCCCATAGGGGGTGTCACAGAAAATAATTAAGAAGCACTGCACAAGGCATTGTCAGAGCGCGGAGGAATACATGCAAAAGAATACAAGACGAATCGGCCCCAAAAAGCATTTCCCCAGCAGAGCTCAGAAATCAAAATTTTGCTTGTTGGATGGAGCAGATTTTGGGTGGGATTAAAGCTCGAATTATGGAAAAAGCGTTATAAAAGACACTCGTAAGTCAAGGTACCACTGTGTGTGTGTGTGTGTGTGTATATTATAATATTATATATATATAATGTTATATTATATATATAATAATATTTGCATTTTATATATATATATATATATATATATATATATATATATATATATATATATCTTCCTTTCGGCTTTTTTCCCTTTTACTCGGGAGTCGCCACAGCGAATCATCTGATTTGCACGTTTGATTTACGTCGGATGCCCTTCCTGTCACAACCCTTTTTAGCAAGGGACAGAAACACGCTGACGACTTTGCAGACTACTCTTTACGAAAGTCAGCAATGGTTCTTTTACATGCCTCTCACCATAGACAGTGACAGACATGGCCCGCCTTTGATAACCCAGTTAGCTGCACTGGGGGGGACAGTGACAACCTTGTGGGGACTCAAACCCCCAACCTTTGGATCAGCGATCCAGCGCCCTATACCACTAGACCACCACTGCCCCTATATATATATATAATGCAAATATTAATATATAATATATATATAAATAAAATATATATAATATAAATAATAAATAAATAAATTATAAATATAATCTGTATAAAGCTATTTAGATAACAGTCAGTGATTTAGACGCAAGACGCTAAAGATTGGTAACGTACAAAAACTTAAAGGCCAGATTAGACTTTGTAAGAAAGCTGGCTCAGATCTGGAACATAATTCTTTGAACAGATAAAACCATGATGAACTTGTACCAGAAGAACAGTATAGGAAGAACAGTGGAGAAGGAAAGGAAGTTCTCATGATTTGAAGCGTACCACATCATGTTATACTTGGGGGACATGAGCACGAATGGTTGCCGTTGGATCTGTGTTGCTGGTGTTTACTGATGCTGTAGCTGTTGATAAAAGGAACAGAAATAATTCTGAGTTTTATAAAGCTATACATTCTAATCAGATTCAGTCAGATGTTTAAAAAGCTGATCAGAAGGCATTGCAAAAAAAAAAAAAAAAAAAAAAATTAAATAAAATAAGAAGGGGGCAGTAGTGGCCTGGTGGTAAGGTGCTGGATCACTGATCCCAAGGTCGGGGGTTCAAGCCCCACTCTCAGCAGGTTGTCACTGTCCCTCCTGTCTGGTTAACTGTGTTATCAAAGGCCGGCCATGTCTCTCACTGTCTATGGTGTGAGGTTCATGTAAAAGAACCATTGCTGACTTTCATCAAGAGGAGCTGCATAGCCATCAATGTGGTTCCGCCCTGTGATGGCCTGGTGAGCTGTCCAGGGTGTACTCTGCCCTTCACCCATAGTCAGCTGAGATGGGTGCCAGCCTCCTAGCTGCCCGAATTAGGATTAAGCGGTTCAGAAAATGAATGAATGAATAAAATAAGACCGGTTCATATTTGTACAAAAAAAAAAATGATGATCCAAAGCATTTGAAAAAAATAATCCAAGAGTCTGTTAAATTGAATGTCAGTCAACTCAAGTGCACGTTTTTCACTTACTCAAGGCAACCTTTGAAAATGAGTGAATGCGAGTGTTCGAATCACATTCGTTCACTCCTTCATTTTCTAAACTGCTTAATCCTAATTTAGGTCACGGGGAGGATGGCGCCGAATCAAATGGCCCGGATATTGCACCGTTGCTCTGAATGAAATCCGTCTCATGTCAGAATGAGCCAAGGTGAGACTAGTGCATGAGTTTCTGAGAAATTACAGTTTTCTTTGGTCAGAATTTGGTAATATTCACATTCACCCGTTACAAGAGCCAATTTTCCCCACAAAAATATTTTTTAATGAGCGAACCCTCAAGCGGAAAGTTTATATCAAAAGCAACCTTTTCTCCCTTTATATTTTATCAACAACAACAGTACAGCAGGGTCTTGATCTTGAGTCTAAATATTCACTCAATTATTTGCTGAAGCGCTTAACTGCTCCTATTAGGGCCACGGCAAGCCTATTTTGACCTGCATTGGCAAAGCTGGAGTACACCGACTGAACACGACAGACCATTACAGGACCAACACGCACACCAAGGGGCAATTTGAGACATCCAGTTAGCCTAATGTTCATGTCTTTGGACTGTTGGAGGAAACCAGAATACCCAGAGAAAACCCACGCAGGCATTCGGAGAACACAAGCTACTGTGCCACCAGAGTCAAAATCCATTCATTCAGTCATTCATTCAATTTCTAAACCGCATAATCCGAATTGAGGTCACAGGGAGGCTAGTGCCCATCTCAGCCGACTCTGGGTGAGGGCCGGGTACACTTTGGACAGCTTACAAGACCATCTCAGGACAGAAACACACCGATGGCAACCCAATGGCCTACTCTTAATGAAGGCCATCAATGGTTCATTTAGGCCAAAATGCCTCTCATTACAGATAGTGAGAGACATGGCTGGCCTTTGATTGCCCAGTTAGCTGCACTGGGGGGGGGCAGCAGTGACAACTTGGTGATAGTGGGACTTTAACCCAGAGTCTCAATAGAAAGACAAATTGCTCAATTTTTTTTTATTGTTATATACCTCTCTCTCTCTCTCTCTCTCTCTCTCTCTCATACACACACACACGCAATTTCACATATAGAGAACCTTCCCCTTGTCAGAATAATTTATACTGTTAATTCATGCTATGCCTGTACTTTAACCTCGGGAATAAAATGGAAACCTCCCCCCCTCATTTTTGTTAAAAAAAGAAGAAAAGGAAAGAAAACACTTTCCTTTTGGGGCCCATCTAAATTACCAAAATATTCGGCCTCGTAAGGGTATATAATATACAGTACAAGCCTCACTCCCTCACTCCCTCTCTCTTTCACCCACACATTCAATGCCTTATCTTTTGGCACACTTTGCATGAAAACATTAATTATCTTTGATTGTTTTATTTCTTTTCGCTTGACTTTGAATTTTCTTCATGCATTTAGAAATAGCTATACAGTACTGATCTCTAAAACTTCACAGGAGGGAGAGAGAGAGAGAGAGAGAGAGAGAGAGAGAGAGAGATTAAGATGGACTAGTAATCATAATTGGACAACCATTTTGAGACGTCCTGGTCATACCCGTGATATCCATCCCAGCCCACCCAACCTGTGGAGCTCTTCTCTATGCACTATCCGGGCCCTACCCTGCACCTTTTTACTCGGGAGTCGCCGCAGCGAATCATCTGATTCGCACGTTTGATTTGGCAGAGGTTTTTACGTCGGATGCCCTTCCTGTCACAACCCTTTTAGCAAGGGACAGAAACACGCTGACGACTTTGCAGCTACTCTTTACGAAAGTCAGCAATGGTTCTTTTACACGCCTCTCACCATAGACAGTGACAGACATGGCCCGCCTTTGATAACCCAGTTAGCTGCACTGGGGGGGACAGTGACATCCTTGTGGAGAGTGGGACTCGAACCCCCAACCTGTGGATCAGCGATCCAGCGCCCTATACCACTAGACCACCACTGCCCCACCCAGCACCTTCATGTAAGATGTGAGAATGCATTTGACATAGAAAATCTCTGAGCATGTGCCACATGTGGAATACACAACAAGTCTGGACCTTATTCAGAGTTTATTCGTGAAAATATCTTCAGTGAAAAGTGTTTTACTTCATTATTTATATTATTATTATTTGTAATAATATGGTTTTAGGTGAATGTGGCGGGTTCCCCCTACAAATTACTTCCATGACAAGGGCCGTTAAATTTTGGTGTAGACTTTTAAGACGTCCAAGTTCTAGATTACCTCACCAGTTCTATTTAATGCTGAAGGCATTAGATGAGTCTGGACGCACAACATGGGCATCGTATATTAAAAACATTTTGTTCAGATTGGGGTTTGGTTTCACTTGGGTATCACATGATATCGGTGATGTTGATATTTTTATTTCAGTTTTTAAGCAGATGTTATCTGATCATCTCTTCCAAAATTGGCATTCGTCATTACAAAACACATCCAAGTCCTCTAGTTATTTACTGTTCAAGTCCCTTCTAAATGTTGAAACATACATTAACTCAGATATAGAACCTTATTTGAGAATCTATTTAGCAAATTTTCTATGTGGTACTTTCAAACTTTGCACTGAGACTGGTAGATATAAAAATGTTCCTTATAATTTAAGATTTTGTCCTTTATGTGAGAAAAACAATATCTATGAAACTGAAGATGAAATCCATGTCATACTTTATTGCAACTCCCAGTGCAGCTAACTGGGTTATCAAAGGCCGGCCATGTTTCTCACTGTCTATGGTGTGAGGCATGTAAAAGAACCATTGCTGACTTTCGATAAGATTAGGCTGCAAAGCCGTCAGCGTGTTTCCACCCTGCGATGGCCTGGCGAGCTGTCCAAGGTGTACTCTGCCCTCACCCTGAGTTGGCTGGGATGGGCACCAGCCTCCCCGTGACCCTAATTAGGATGAAGCGGTTACAGAAAATGAACTGAACTGGACTTTATTGCAAAGGCTACACAGGTATAAGAAATACATTATTAAGTAAATATTTGAAGTGCCCCTTATCACAACACAGTTTTATTAATATTACGTCATCAACTGATGTTAGTGCAATCCGAAACCTCTGCTTATTTCTTATCCATGTTAAGAAAATCAGAAATTCAACTGGTCTACAACAATAGTTCATGCTTTAATTTATTCATTTTGTCTGTATTTTGGGCTAATGGCCTTTTATTGAATAAAATGTCTGTCTGTCTGTCTGTCTGACTGTCTGTCTGTCTGTCTGTCTGTCTGTCTGTGTTTTACTTCATGCCTTACAACAAAACACTCCTGGGTTTGTGTGCTGGACTTGGCGAGGGCCTTTCTGTGTGGGATATGAATGTTCTCGTCATGTTTTCGAGGGTTTCCTCCAGGTACACCGCTTTCCTCCAACAGTCCAAAACATACATCAGGCAAACTGGATGTTCTAGATTACCCCTAGATATGAGTGGGAAGGATTGCATGTTTGTGATGGTGAGCAGTTCAGAATTCTGGTTTTGCCCAATTGCTGAGATCGACCCCAGCCTCATTGTGACCTCAGGAAAATTGATCGGTTTGGCAAGTGGATGGATGACCATCATGTTCTCTTCTTGACCTCTTGTTCTGTACAAAATATTTACAGATTTGATCGCATATTGTAAAGCTTGACACATTGAAATTGTGGTGTGGCTTGAATGAAAGATCTATCAGGAGGAGCAGCTTATCTGTTTACCTTCAATATGATGTTTGATGTTGATGTTGATGTTTAGAAGAGACAGCATGATTATAAATTGAAACTCGTGACACGAAAAAACTCCCATAAATTGTGTTATCTATATGTCTGTAACTCTAACATGTTCAAGTTATAACCAATATTGTAAGCAGCTGCCCTGTTTATACCCATAAAGCAATTTAAAGCCAGATTCGTTTTATTTACTGTATATTTTTGGCTCTGAGCTCTAATTCTTCTTAATTAGAGGTGTTGGTGCTTTTACTAGGTCTACCAGATCTGCAGTGTGGTTTCCATATCCTGACTTCATGTAAAGTTCCTCCTATCTTTACCCATAGTATTATAACTCTTTATTTGAAATAGACCCAAACCTCAGACTTTCAGCATGAAGGGATCCACGTCAAGGTCTCTGAGATAGTTCCTTGTTTGTTTTTTCGATTCCTGTTGTTCAGCAACATCGCTGTCCCATGGGAGCTTTTTGAGTTGTTTAGTTTAAGGTGGGGGGTATTTCACTCAGGCCTAGAGAGTCCGACGAACAGTCTGTAGGCGGGTGCAAATAGAAGGAAAATGAAATCGAGCGAAAAAGAGACATGATCCAAGAAAATGAGAATGGGGTTTTTAACGACCGCCTCCACACCAAATCCTTTCTCTCCATTTTCCGTCATGTTTTATATTCAAGGTTTGACTGTAATTCCTGTAATACTTTCAGGTTTTTAATAAGTGAGTCTCTCAGATCGAGTCAGTCAGTCCTCGCGGTGTAGAATGCATAGTGGTTTGTAAATAGTTTCAAGAACTCTGTATGTAGAGATCCTTTGCTTTGGCACGTTAGAGAATTTATATGAATTGAGGTGTGGAAGTTGTACATTAATGCCAATTTGCACTGTTACTAAAATGTGCAAAAAGTATTGACACCAATGGACGCATGAACACGAGCATTCAGATATGCAAGCACGCCCTAAAGCCCTAAAGCTCTCGCTTTCCCCCCAGATTTTCAGTTCAGTTCAGTTCATTTTCTGTACCTGCTTAATCCTAATTTGGGTCATGGGGAGGCTGGTGCCCATCCCAGCCAACTTCGGGCAAGGGCAGAGTACACCCTGGACAGCTCTCCAGACCATCGCAGGGCGGAAACACGCTGACGGCTTTGCAGCCTCCTCTTGTCGAAAGTCAGCAATGGTTCTTTTACACGCCTCACACCATAGACAGTGAGAGACATGGCCGGCCTTTGATAACCCAGTTAGCTCCACTGGGGGGGACAGTGACAACCTTGTGGAGAGTGGGACTCGAACCCCCAAACTTTGGATCAGCGATCCAGCGCCCTATACCACTAGACCACCACTGCCCCTCCCCCAGATTTTTAATTCCTTATTTAGTCATGAACGCATTCGTCTCACCACAAAACTCAAGGTCTACAATGCTGTGGTCATAACGTCCTTGTTGTTTGGTTGCGAGACATGGACTGTTTACCGACGACACATCAAAAAGCTTGAGCAGTTTCACCAACGCTCCCTCCGCTCCATCGTGAAGATACGGTGGCAGGACCGTGTCTCAAACCAGGAGGTGTTAGATAGAGCAACACCTTCAGTATGTTCCAGTACCTTCGGTGGACAGGACATGTCGTCATCAGGATGGAGAAGTCCAGAATCCCATGCCAACTCTTCTATGGAGAACTGGTTAAAGGAAACCGCAACCAAGGTTGACCAAAGAAGAGATACAACGACAACCTCAAGGCAAGCCTCACATGGGCAGGTATCAGGTCTGGCTAACTTGAACTGTGAGCTAATGACAGACAGCTCTGGCGCTCCTTGACCCAACGCACAGCTGTAGCCTTTGAGGATGACCGCCGCTTGCGCTTTGAAGCAGTTCGCCAACGGAAACACTGAATGTCGTCGACTGTCATCTCTACAACAAGCGTGTCGGCCATCGGACTCCGAAGTCACATGCGTACTCACCGATCGTCTTCCTCGATTCGAGAGACAACCAAGAAGAGTCGTGACCAATTTATATCCACCAAACAGCTACTATCCACTATCACATGATAACTGCTAA
>CM045738.1:17929796-17939796 GCA_024760905.1 Plotosus lineatus
TTGTTTGTTTGTTTGTTTGTTTGTTTGTTGATTAAAAAAAAGCTATATAGAATTCAGTGTTTGTGATGAATTGGTCCAGAGGGTTTATAAGGGGAATTTCGTTGAGCCTTCGTTCCGTTTCACATGGACAGCTCAACCGCACAAGAGTTCACTCATTTCCACAAAGCAGTTGAACCGTATTTGTTTTACTGTGGCTTCTATTGAAAATTTAACGTCAGAAGGATGTTTCTTCGCAGTTTGATTCCCTCCAATGACTTCATCCAATAAATTACGACCTAAATAAATTAAATAAACTATTTCCTTATTGAGTCTGTGGGTAAACAGTTTCCTCCCTCTCGTGAAGAACTCCAACATGGCAAGTTTTATGTTTTCCTGACTGAGACTGATTCAGCTCATCAACTAAACATGGAGAACTTTGGAAGCACAGACGGACAATAAGCTTGACCATAATTAATGTTCCCACAACCTACACAAAGCTACACTCGACCAACTGTTTGCGCCACATATTGTAGAGCGTTCACAGACAGCACAACTGACCTGCAGGTGGGCAAACGGAAGGCTCACAGTGAACAGTGACTGGTATCCAGTTGGATGTGGAATGTTGCTGAAGGACATTTCGCTGTCCCGTCATAAATATATATGGTGATAGGAATAGATTTAGGAATGTTCAACACAGTAACATGGAAAGATCTGTGAAAGGGGTTTATTCACACTGTGGCAGCTGGGCATGACCTCTCCAGTCCCACACGACTCCAAGGTCATGACCTACAGACTGATCAGGGAACAGATGCTACTAGTTTTTGAAGGGGATCAGAGGCTGTCACAGGAAACAGGTGAAAGTTAAGAAGTTAAGTGGGTATGCATAACAGATTAGAGTCCAAACATCCAGCTCACCGTGTACATTACTGTGTAAAAGTCTTGAGCACGTGCAGCACGTGCAAAGAAATGCTGTAGAGTAAATATGCCTTTAAAAAAAACAAAAAAAAAAACAATGAATTTAATGCCTTCAATGTTTAGCAAAATGTACAGCGGTGTGAGTGCTTATGCCTCACTGTTAGAAGGTCCTGGGTTCCAGCCCTGTGTTCTGCAAGGACATTTCCATGTGGTGTTTACATGGACTTCCTCCAGGTTATCAGGTTTAATCCTGCAGTCCAAAAATAAACACATTAGGCTAATGGATTATTCCGAATTGCCCCCAAGTGTAAATGTGAGTTCGACTGTTTGTGTGTTGTGTTTGATGATATAGATGTCCAACCTCCACAGTGACCCTGATAAAAGCAAAAGAAGTTCAGAAAAGAACTTTATCAAAAACACTCTAAAGAGCAGTAAACAATAATGCATGAAAGTCAACATGTGGTAAATAGTAATGGTAATAAACAGTATTATCAGGTTACACTGTGAATTATTCATTCATTCATTTTCTGAACCGCTTGATCCTAATTAGAGTCACACGGAGGCTGGTGCCAGTCTTAGCCGACTTTGGGCGAGGGCGGAGTACATACACCGTGGACAGCTCGCCGGGCCATCGCGGGACAGAAACACGCTGATAGCTGTGCAGCTACTCCTTCAAAAGTCAGCAATGGTTCTTTTACATGAACCTCACAGCAGAGACAGTGAGAGACATGGCTGGCCTTTGATAACCCGGTTAGCTGCACTGGGGGGACAGCACTGACAACTGTTGCCAGTGAGGCTTGAACCCCCAACCTTAGGATTGGCAATAAGGCACCAGGCCACCACTCCACCGTTGTATATAATGTTATAATGAAATGAACTGTAAGTTTTATTGAGTATCTTTCTGAACCAGCCACAGGTCTTATGGAAGTTTCCCGCAGTTATTTTTCATGTTATATACTGTTTTCTTTACTGGCGTATAAATATTTATGCACCATTTAATTTCCTGTTGGAAAAAATGGAGATCAGAATGTTTGTTTTTGTGCTTTTTCATTAATCCAGCTGTCATAAACCATAAAATAAAAATTAGTTTATTTGTAAATGTTACAAATGGCTTAATCCTCATTCGGGTCACGGGGAGGCTGGCGACCATCTCGGCCGACTTTGGGCAAGGGAAGAGTACACCATGGACGGCTCGCCAGGCCATCACAGGTCATAAAAATAAAAATCTAAAACAAAGTTTATACTTAAAAAAAAAGTCTTCATAGTACAGTATGTGATCATCAATAGGTCTTTTTTTAATATACGTATACAGTACACACTCAGGGGGGAAAAAAAAAAAAAACTGTGATGAAAGACTTCGTGAATATGTCAGATTTTTGGCAAATTCTCTTGTGTATGGGGAGCAGTGGTGGTCTAGTGGTATAAGGCGCCGGATCGCTGATCCAAAGGTTGGGGGTTCGAGTCCCACTCTCCACAAGGTTGTCACTGTCCCCCCCCAGTGCAGCTAACTGGGTTATCAAAGGCCGGCCATGTCTCTCACTGTCTATGGTGAGAGGCTGTAAAAGAGCCATTGCTGACTTTCGACAAGAGTCGCTGCAAAGCCGTCGGCGTGTTTCCGCCCTGCGATGGCCTGGCGAGCTGTCCAGGGTGTACTCTGCCCTCGCCCTGAGTTGGCTGGGATGGGCATCAGCCTCCCCGTGACCCTAATTAGGATGAAGCGGTTACAGAAAATAAACTGAACTTGTGTGTATGTACACACACACACACACACACAGACATACAGCGATGTTGTATGGCTTAGAAACAGTGGCGCTGAGGAAAAGGCAGGAGGCAGAGCTGGAGGTAGCGGAGATGAAAATGTTGAGGTTCTCTCTGGGAGTAACGAGGATGGATAGGATCAGAAATGAGTATATCAGAGGGACAGCCCACGTAAGATGTTTTGGAGACAAAGTCAGAGAGGCTAGAGTGAGATGGTTTGGACATGTACAGAGGAGGGATAGTGAGTATATTGGTAGTAGGATGCTGAGGTTGGAACTACCAGGCAGAAGGCCCAGAGGAAGACCAAAGAAGACATTTATGGATGTGGTGAAGGAAGACATGAAGGTCGTTGGAGTCAGAAAAGAATATGCGGAGGACAGGGTGAGATGGAGGCGGATGATTTGCTGTGGCGACTCCTGAAGGTAAAAGACGAAGAAGAAGAAGAATATATATAATTTCTTTATAATATTTATAATAACTATGACAGAGTAAAATCTGCTCTGAAACTGGAAGTGACCATGTTGATCTGAAATCACTCCTTGAAATTGGGAGGAACTTGTTTGTTTTTTAATCCCAGATAATAAACCAATCAGAACACGCCTATGGTGTATATACTAATAAATGTCAGTCCCTACAGCTGTTCATGATCATGTTTTTAACTTTATGGCAGGTCGGTGTATGTACTAATACACTGCATCCATTTTTTTAATGTGTTGGGTTGTGTGTAAGGTAGTCAGGACTACATGTATCAATTCATGCTTAGGGTTGGACAGGGGCCTGTTTCTGTTCCTGCTCAGGGCCTGCATTACTGATTCATCCTTCCATACTAAACTTGTTTCAATGGTGCAGTTCAATTCCTGTTTCTGACTGATTAGATAATGCTGAGTCATTTTTTGATGATAGCATGTCAATGGACAGCAGCACTGGCTATGTTTGAAATCACAATCTTTTGTTTAAATTTTTAAAATTAAATTCTTATTGTTTTATAGAAAAAAATTCACAGAAAAATGTGGGATGGACATAAATGGATAAATAAATGGATTTTATTTAACACTGAAAGACAAATAATAATTCAGATAATAAAGAAGCTTGTGGTTGGACTCCGGTGACAGAGCTTTGTAATGTAAAGTGCAGAAGATGGAGTGGACTCTTTGTTGTATTATTAGATCGAGTGTACGTGTTGCTGTCATCATTTCGACATGCTGCTTTAGATATGATTACATTGTGGTCTGCTGAGCTCATAACCAGGGTTTTAATATGAGAACACACAGACCATGAAGTAAAACGAGGTCACATGTTTGAACCCCTATTGTGCTCTCTTGGTTTATGTAGGTTACTTTTAATAGCATGTATTTATACTTTGTTATAATTTATAATTTGTTATAATTTTAATAGCATGTATATAATAGCATGCTTTTATACTCAGAATAAGGCAGTAAGGCAAACTATCACACATTTTCATGCACATGTTCTACTACACACAAATGCAGGGGGTAGAAAGTTGATAAATAGACCTGAAATAGAAGGGGATAGAATTCCTTGAATAAAGTAGAGCAGCTCGGCTTTTAAAATCCAACAAAATGATTGAATTGGCCACTGGCTCCCCCTGTTGATAAAACACTCAGACACCATGTGTTCCACAATAGGTGTGTCCCCCCCCCAAAAAAAAAAAAAAAGTTCACATATGAAGGGCATCAAGATTGAGTTGATAATCTTTTACATTGTAGGAAATGGCAGATGCTGTGACCCTAACAGGATCACAGAGATTTCAGCAGACATTGGGCGAAGGTGGGGTACCCTCTGAACAGTTCGGCAAACCATCACAGGGCCAACACACACAAACACAAACACACACACACACACACAAAACCACAACCATTCACTCTTCGCATTTACATCTATAAGGAACAGCCAAAAGTTTAAAGTGCATGTCTTTGGACTGTGGAAGGAAACCAGAGTACCCAGAGGAAACCCACACAAGCTGGTTTAGATCACATTTAACCAACCACTATTTGATTGTAGATGTAAATTTGTGATGTCTGTGCATATTTCATGTTTAAGTTAGGTGTTCAACAAGGTTCTGTTCTAGGCCTGCTCTCTTCTCTACACATCATCGTTTGGGGTAAAATTATTTGTGAACATGATATTAGCTTCCACTGTTACACTGATGACAGTTATATGTTTCAGCAAATCCAGATGAGAGACATCAGCTCAAAAAGTTGAGAAATGTGTAAAAGACACACTGGATGCTTACTAACTTCCTCCTTTTAAACTCTGATGAGACAGAAGTCCTGGTACTCAGATTTCAGGCAGATAGAAATCAGGGTTCTGATTGTGTAGTAAATTTGGATGGCGTTTTAGTCTTATGTGTGGCAGTAAAGGACCTTTAGGCTGGTCTTTCATTTGAAGCTCATGTATATACTACAGTATTACTCAGGTGGCCTTCTTTCATCTCAGGATCATTGCTAAAATAAGAAATATGATGTCACTGCATGATACAAAAATGACGTATCTACACTGGACTGAGTCCCAAATAAATTTCACATCAAATGTAAAATACCACTTTTAATCTATAAAGCAGTTAATTATCTCACATCAACATTATCTTTGCAAACTTCTTGGTGTTTATGATCCACCACACCTACTTCGATCAAAAGGTGAACACTGCCTCGGGATGACCTGCAGGAGGCGGCGCTTTCTCTGACAAAGCCCCACAATTTTTTGATTAACCCTCCAGTTAATGTTCCGGCCCCCAGTGCAGCTAACTGGGTTATCAAAGGCCGGCCATGTCTCTCACTGTCTATGCTGAGAGGTTCTCTATGTCATTGAGTTCATGTAAAAGAACCATTGCTGACCTCCGACAAGAGTAGCGAACATAGCTGGCGGCGTGTTTCTGCTCTACGATGGCCTGGTGAGCTGTCCAGGGTGTACTCTGCCCTCGCCCAGAATCGGCTGAGATGGGCGCCAGCCTCCCCGTGACCCTAATTAGGATTAAGTGGTTCAGAAAATGAGTGAATGTAGAGAGAAAGTAGGTTTTGCGCCCTCTGGTGGCCAACACAACTTGGAACTAACTGCATAAGGAGAAATATAATCCTCGAATGTCTGATGAAAGCATTTAGGTTGTACTGTACCTTTAACTACACACTGCCTTTAATCATCGATCTGTCTGTCTGTCTGTCTGTCTGTCTGTCCTTTCTTACTTTAGGTAAACTGATCAAATTATGTTTCAACCCAATTTCCAGATAAGCTGCAATACAGTATTTCCCAATAAACCCGGAAATGTTTATTTTTTTACTTTTATTCAACTTGATAAAAGTACAAGAAAAATATTTTTAGATATTTTACTTTCCATTATTAGTATTAGGACAGAGGCACGTTTATCATTGCTCACATCGCCTTTCCTTTAAATGACACTTTTTAATCATTTGAGAAGTATAAAGTTCACAAATTGTTGAGACTTACTATTGGAATTTTATGACATCAGCTGCTCAACAGTCTGTGATCTCTTCTCAAGGAAAATATATGTTTTAATACCTTTCAAATACTTTAATTTTAATACTTCTTTCCACTTTAAATAAATGTGAATTAACAAATCTAAAATTTGTTTTAACTGTGCTGTAACATTTCTGGAAATTGAGGAAACACTGACTTGAAGTCAATGATTTTGTCTGAGCCATCCATGCACTCCCTGCACCATAGATCTGGTAGGGTTGGAGGAAAGCTGGAGCCAGTGTGGAGACAAGTCACCTATCACAGGATTAACAGAAACAGGAAACATTCCGCACACTCAGTTCACCTGCATGTCTTTGGAACCTGGCAGGAAGCTGCAGTACCCAGAGGAAACCCACACAATGTCTGGGAGAGCATGCAAAGAGTCCAGAATGGACCCAGAATGGACCCAGAATGGACCCAGTCATCTGTGAGTTTCTATCCCAGGACTCACTGTCTCAGTTTAGTGCAACTACTGCAACATGCCACCATTTTTGTGTGAATGGTAAATTATTTATGGTTTAATTTTTGTAATAAATAAGTTCAGTTCAGTTCATTTTCTGTAACCGCTTCATCCTAATTAGTCAAGGGGAGGCTGGTGCCCATCCCAACCAATTCAGGGCGAGGGCAGAGTACACCCTGGACAGCTCGCCAGGCCATCGCAGGGCAGAAACACGCTGACGACTTTGCAGCTACTCTTTACGAAAGTCAGCAATGGTTCTTTTACATGCCTCACACCATAGACAGTGAGAGACACGGCCGGCCTTTGATAACCCAGTTAGCTGCACTGGGGGGGACAGTGACAACCTTGTGGAGAGTGGGACTCGAACCCCCAACCTTTGGATCAGCGATCCGGCGCCTTATACCACTAGACCAGCACTGCCCACTAATAAATAAGTGTTTATTCTAAACATAATCCAATTCATAAGGTAAAACATAAAGAAATGTACTGTTGTATTGTTTTCAGTGAAATACAGGTCAAAGATTATTCACAAACTATTTCTGCTTGGAACACTCATCACCATCTTCTTTACAGTTTTTTTGAGCTCCGATTCATCTCACCAAACATCTCTCAGGAGAACAAGCAAATACAGAGCGGGGATTTTGATTAAGGGTAAAAACACCCATCCGATTTACTGTATACTCATCTTGTACTCTGTTTTATTAGAGCTGAGCTTGTACACAGCACCATCTTATGTAAAAGGTTGCTTGTCTGTTGCATGTTGGGTAATGTAGGTTGTGTAATGTGATGTAATGTAGGGTTGTGAAATATGCTCTTGTGCTTTCAAACAAATTAATTAATAATTAATGTTTTAACTTTATTTGTGTGTGTGTGTGTGTGTGTGTGTGTGTGTGTGTGTTTTATTTATACACACACACACACACGCATATACATATATACAATATATATATATGATTTTCTGAGTAGATCCTTCCATAGGAGAGTGCTCAATACTTTTTGGTAGAGCAAATAACAATAAAAATAAAAGGACAGGACAAAGATTTTCTATTGAAACTCCATTTATCACTACAGCTCTGTTTCGAGGGGCAGTGAAACCATCCTCTCTCTTCAGGTGATTATAGAAGAATATGATTCTGAGAAGAATATGAATATGAATAAATTCTTCTATAATCACCTGAAGAGAGAGGATGGTTTCACCACCCCTCGAAACAGATCTGTAGTGATAAATGGAGTTTCAATAGAAAGTCTTTGTCCTGTCCTTTTATTTTTATTGTATATACAATGTATATATATGGTATGCCCCAGTGCAGCTAACTGGGTTATCAAAGGCCGGCCATGTCTCCCACTGTCTATGGTGTGAGGCATGTAAAAGAACCATTGCTGACTTTCGACAAGAGTAGGCTGCAAAGCCATCAGTGTGTTTCTGCCCTGCGATGGCCTGGCGAGCTGTCCAGGGTGTACTCTGCCCTCGCCCGAAGTTGGCTGGGATGGGCACCAGCCTCCCCGCAACCCAAACTAGGATTAAGCGGGTACAGAAAATGAACTGAATATATGGTATGGTATGGTAGGCCTCCGTCAGTCCCGAAGGACTATGGCTGCGCTCTGGCTGGTACCCCAGCTGGTGATACCCCCCAGTGCGCAGAGCCCGGGTAGGGAGTAATGAAGGACAGGCTGTTACACAAGCGGCAAGTCCCCCCCTGTCTCGGCGCCACCGGAAGGATCCAATGGAAGGGCAAATGCCGATACGACTGGTTTCCAGTGCCGCTGCAGGAAAGAATCTACGGTCAATTTAGAACAGCCAATTAACCTACAGTGCACGTCTTTGGATTGCGGGAGGAAACCGGAGCACCCGGAGGAAACCCGCACAAGCACGGGGAGAACAGGCAAACTCCACACAGAAACGCCCAGGCTGGGAATCGAACCCGGGCCTTCTTGCTGTGAGGCGGACGTGCTAACCACTACGCCACCGTACGTATGTATGTGTGTATAAATATAAATAAATAAAAGGGGGGCAGTGGTGGTATAGTGGTTAGGGCATAGGATCGCTGATCCTAAGGTTGGGGGTTCAAGTCCCCACAAGGTTGTCACTGTCCCCCCCCCCCAGTGCGGCTAACTGGGTTATCAAAGGCGGGCCATGTCTGTCACTGTCTATGGTGAGAGGCATGAAAAAGAACCATTGCTGACTTTCGTAAAGAGTAGCTACAAAGTCGTCAGCGTGTTTCTGTCCCTTGCTAAAAGGGTTGTGACAGGAAGGGCATCCGACGTAAAAATCTCTGCCAAATCAAACGTGCGAATCAGATGATTCGCTGCGGCGACTCCCGAGTAAAAGGGAAAAAGCCAAAAAGAAAACAGACATATATATATATATATATATATATATATATATATATATATATATATATATATATAGAGAGAGAGAGAGAGAGAGAGAGAGAGAGAGATCAAAGTGGGCCTACAGCAGACGTAGAATGTAATATGGTGTTTCACCATGTGGTGGCGCCTGAATTCCTACAGCCCCTCAGTCCTCAAGGCCTGTCGTATAGAAATATCTGCACTGTACAGATACTGTAAGCATTTGATGGAGTCATTTGGCTGATCCCACGTGGTCGTGGTAAACTGCTTTAAAAATTGTTCAGAGAATCAAAAGGTGTCTTCATTGCCTCCAGGACGTGTGTCACTTCATTCTCTGTGTTAAAGGCCCAGTGTGTAATTTATTTTCTGGGCTTTAATCCTAACATACCCATGATGTGCTGAACTTCACAACACTGTTACAGCCAGTCCAGGCTTCTTTGTAATTTCTGTTTCATGATGGAACTTCAGCTTGTGCTTTGGCGTGAGTAATCCAGTCTCACTGCACATTGTTCGCTTTCCAGACTCTGTTTACTTCCCCCAGCTATCCTTGCACCACTTCCAGCACAAGACTCATGATGTCACATGATCTATGCACACCTGGATCACATTGCACTGATTATCAGCACAATTTAATGTAAGGTCATTTTCACTGTAAAGCTTTTTTTTCGAAGCCACTTGTTTCTGTGTATGATCCAGTTTGTGTTTTTCTCTTTTTTGGCCTTTTCTCCTTTTGAATTATGTCTGACGTCCTGTTCGTCTGATTGTGTTCACCACTGCCTGTTTACGTTGTGTCAACTTGGACTGTGCATTGATATTATCTGCTTCGTTTATAATCCAAGACTCCATATCCACCATCAGTACAATGACAGGACACTTCACCTGTCCAGGGAGCAGCAGACAAGGGTGCAGACTTGTCAACCCTCTCTCCACAAGCTGATATAAAAGCAATCCATCCTCTTCGTCTTTGATCGTTTCCAAAATCCATGTTTTCTTATTGGCTGAACAGTGAACCTTGTTATCTGACCAGATCACCTTCTACTGCAT
>CM045738.1:17957296-17967296 GCA_024760905.1 Plotosus lineatus
TTGAATGATGGATGGATGGATGGATGGACAGACTCAAGGATTCATGTTCAGAGTAGAATCCTGCTATCTTCTACTGCTCTATCCCATCCACCTCAAGCTTTGATGGGTTGTACATTCTTCTATACTTTTATGTTCCCCAAAGAAATATGCAGCAGACTCCAAAAGTCAGAGATTACAAAAAAAATCTGTGGTATGATTTTTGGACTCCCCTGTGTATTGCTCTCAGAGCTCAGACCTGTCTGGCCATATTTCTCTGATCTCTCCTTTCCACAAGACATTTCTCTGAGGATGTCTGACCCTCAATTAGATTTTTTTTTTTTTTTTTTTACTGTTTCTCTGATCATTCTGTTTATACGTCAGAGACTTTGTATGTTGGAAATTGCACGAGATCAACAGATTCTGAAAACGTCAAACCAGATTTTTTTTGGCATCAACGGCCACACAACAATTTTAAAGAAATCTCATTTAATCCAAATTTTTATTGTCTGTTTTGTTTGAGTCTGAATGGTTTTATACATCACAATGCAGCTATATGAGTGACTGATTGGATAAGTATATGAATGGGTGTACAGTGCTGTGCAAAAGTTTTTGCCCCCTGACCAATTTCTGACATTTTTTTTTGCACGTTTGTCACTGTCATCATTTTCAGATCAAGCAAAACTAAATATTACACAAAGATAAAACACAAAATGCAGTTTTCAGTGCCGACTGCATTTATTAAAGGGAAAAAATCATCTGAACTTACAAGGGCCCGTGTGAATAAGTAATTTCCCTCTAAACCTAATAGCTGGTTGAACCACCTTTTGCAGCAATAACTGCAGTCAAGTGTTTGTGATGAGAGGCGATGAGCCTTTCACATGGCTGTGATGGGATTTCGACCCACTCTTCTCTGCAGAACTGGTTAAGATCAACCAGATGGGATGGTTTTTGGGCATCAACAGCCTTTTTAAAGTCATGCCACAGCATCTCAATAGGGTTCAGGTCGGAACTTCGACTAGGCCACTCCAAAAGCCTCGTCTTGTTCTTTTTTAGCCAATCAGAAGTGGACTTGCTGGTGTGTCTCTGATCATTGTCTTGCTGTGGAACCCAGGAGCGCTTTAGCTTGAGGTCTCGAACTGATGGATGAACATTCCTTGCCAGGATTTCTTGGCAGTGAGCAGAATCCATGGTTCCATCAATCATGACAAGTCGACCAGGTCCTGAAGCAGCAAAGCAGGCCCAGATCACCACACTTCCACCACCATGTTTCACTGTTGGCACAATGTTCTTTTTATCAAATGCAGTGCTCCTTTTGTGCCAGATGTAACGGGATGCATTTCTCCCAAAAAGTTCACCTTTAGTTTCATCAGTCCAGAGAACATTATCCCAAAAGCTTTGGAGGTGATCAAGATGATTCTCGGCAAAAGTGAGTTGTGCCTTGACATTATTTGTTTGTCAACAGTGAGTTTCGCCTTGGAACTCTTCCATGGATGCCATTTCTGCCTCGTGTGTTTCTGAGGGCGGAGTCATGAACATCGACATTAACTGCGCCAGATGAGGCTTGTAGTTGTAGCGAAGTGGTTTTTGGATCCTTTGTGACTTCTCCGGTTAGTCTGCGCCGTGCTCTTGTAGTAATTTTGTTAGGTCGGCCACACCTGGAAGGGTCACCACTGTGCCATGCCTTCTCCATTTATGGATAATGGGTCTGACAGTAGTCCGCTGGCGTCCCAAAGATTTACCAATGACTTTGTATCCTTTCCCAGACTGAGACATCTCTATAATATTCTTTCTTGTTTGCTCTTGAAGCTCACTGGATCGCAGCATGATGATGTGTGTTTAGTATGGCCTACCTCACCTTGTCATACAGGCTTTATGTTGTGGATCTCATGATTGGAAATGTCTGGCAGCAATCAGGCCTGGGTGTGGCCATGAAATTGAATCCAGTTTTCCCCAATAATAGGATTAATCACAATTACCTCACCGTTTAACAAAGGGGCAATTATTTTTTCACAGAGATTCATGTAGGTTTGGATAGGATTTTTCTCTTAAAAAATAAAATCACAACAGAAAAACTGCATTTTTTTAAATACTTGGGTTATCTTTGTGTAATGTTTACATTTGTTTGATGATCTGAAAAAGTTAAGTGTGACAAAAGTGCAGAAAAGTGAAAAAAAAAATCAGTCAGTAAGGGAGAAAAAACATTTGCACAGTGCTGTGGTGTTCCTATAAATTTAAATGATGATAATAATAATAATAATAATAATAACAATCATCATCATCATCATCATCATCATCATCATCATCATCTGCTTAGTCCAGGGCCAGGCAGCAGCCTAAGCAGTGAGGTCTGGACGTCCCTCTCCCCAGCCACTTCCTTCAGTTGTTCCAGGAGGACACTGAGGTGTTCCCACACCAGTTGAGAGACATAATCCGTTCTGGGTCGATGCCAGAGTCACTTCCCAATTGGACATGCCCGAAACACCACACCAGGAAAGTGTTCTGGGGCATTCCAATCAGATGCCTGAGCCACCTCAACTGGATTCGTCTCGACACAGAGCGGCAGCGGTCCGAGCTACTCCCAGATTGCTGAGTTTCTTGCCCTATTTTTAAGGTAGAGTCCCACCACCCTGCGAAGCCCATTTCAGCCATCTGTATCTGCGATCTTGTTCTTTAAGTCATGATACAAAGCTCGAAACCATAAGGTGAGGGTTGCAACGTAGATCGACTGGTAAATTGAAAGCTTTGGTTTGTGACTCAGCTCCTTCTTCACCACAACGGACTGGTACAAGCTCTGCTTTACAGCAGAGACTGCAGTGATCTGCCTGTCGATCTCTTGTTCCATCCTTCCCTCACTCGTGAACAAGACCAAAAGATACTTAGACTCCTCCATTTGGGGCAGAACCGGAGGGTCCATTCCACCCTTTTCCGACTGAGAACCATGGCCTCAGACTTGCAGGTGCTAACTCTTATCATAGCCGCTTTGCATTCAGCTTCGAATCGTTCCAATGAGAACTCGAGGTCCCGGCAGCCGGAGGCCCAAGGAATCGAGTTCGATTCCAAATTAGAACATTTCTGTGTGGAGTTCTCGCCACGATTCCATGGGTTTTTTCAGGGTGTTCTTGTTTCCCTCATAATCTAAATACATAAATATTAGGCTAACTGAATATTCACAATTTAATGTGTGTGTGTGTGTGTGTGTGTGTGTGTGTGTGTGTGTGTGTGTGTGTGTATGTGTGAGAAATGGGCATCGCCCACATCCCTCATTACCCTCCACAGCCCTTAATCTTTGTCATAGCCATGTGTGCCTGCACATGACATTGACATACAGCAGAAAAACCACCCAGTAGGAATATGAGCTCACACCTCAGATACAGTTGCCTATGAAAACTCCAGGAAAGGCATAAATAAATAAATAGCGCAGTCACAGTAATCAACATTACAGAAAGGTCTGAAATAAGGAAAGAACAATTGTGCCTCAGATTACCCCTATTTAGAAATTATTTGGTTTACTTTTCCATAACAGCCCATGGTCCCGTTCTCTTTAGTCATTTATTGTATGGGAGTTGATTTGATTTCTGCTGCACAGAAAAGCCCCAACTTCTGCCACCTGTTCCCAGCCTCCCAGTGGAGAGACGCCCAGCAAACATCAAAATATACCTCTCTTGTTCCATTTGGGTTTAATTCCAATCCAATCGACCTCATTATAACATCTGTTAGACTAAAAAGGCAAGCTGGATTTTACAGCGTGTCCGGATATGATGTATTCTAAAAAGTGGCGTGTGGTTCTGACCCCCCCGCCCTTTCCCCTCCACAATCTTGGCCCCAACAAAGTCTCCCCACTAACCTCTATGGTACCCTGCTGCTCTCCTGCAGATGGTGCCCTGATGCCCGTGCCTGCTGCTCCCTCTTTTTCTTTCCTTCTTTCTTTAAATAATTGATAAAATAAGGGTTGGCAATCAGAATTTCCTTTCAGATAGTGTATACACTATCATCTTTTAGCGCAATGTTAAAAATGTAAAAATCCAAACATAAAAACATTTGGGTTTTTTTTTTCTAATTAATTGTTGACTACATAATCAAAGTGACAGAAACAGATGATGTGACCCAAAGCAGCCCCCCCACCCCACCCCTACCCCGGGCCCAGGCCATGTTAACCCTAAATGAGTTCCATTAAACAAGTCCTGTCATGACTAAAGAACGGCTGTCATTTGATCAGAAAGCAAACAGGAAGTGTAATTAACAGAAAAGCGGGAAGGTGTCATAGCGAGGTCATTGTGTCCAGGTCTTTGATTAGAGCTACATTATTCTTAATGGGTCTAGCTCGGTTACACTGCCCTGCATATAGTCATGCTACTTCTAACAGATTTCAGAGCAAGATGGAGCGCTCTCCCTCATCTACTGGGCATTTCCATGGTAATGGACTGGGGTTTGGAAAGGGCAACACGAAAAATGTAAATAGGGTACAATAGAGATCATTTTTCCAGCTTCTAATAAGCCAATGTTTTTTTTTTTTTTTCCTCTCTCTCCTCTTTTTTCCTGAACTTTTGCAATGGTGGATAAAAATTTGGATCTGAATTTTTAAAGGACATTGGAAGGATTGCCAGAAATGAAAAATCATGAGCTGGACCGGATTGGCGTAAATCACAGCCAACCCTCAGTCTTCGCATCAGGCACATTATGAAGGAAAAAAAAAAAAAAAAAAAAAAAAAAAATTCATAGATTTCCTTTTATCCTTTTTTGGTACTTCCAATCCAATAGACCAACCTCAAAGAGTGCTGGCACACATCTCTACATGTAAAACCCATTCTACTCGATTCAGTCATGACCTCAAATCTGCTCAATAAAATGCATGCCACCCATTCAGCTGTGATATTAATATGCCAGCCTTGCTGTGCGTCTCAATGTGGTGGGCCTATCAATGAGGTGGTGAAGGATAAAGGCCCATTTGGGAGAACATAAACACTACAGCGCCTGTGCCTAGCCATCGAGCAACTGAACCACGCACAGCCCGAGCATTCCCCTGTCTTTAACTGCATTGATTACTGTGTGGATCAGTGACTGTTTGTAGCACCACCCTGCCACCCAAACCGACGGCAGGCGAACATGCTCGTCATTTCACTGCTGCCTGCCTTGGTGGTCTTCAGTGCAAACTATATTTTTCCCCTCATCTCTCTCTTTCCCGTTTCTTTCTTTTTTTTTTTTTTTTTTTATAGCAAACAGAAAATTGTTCCTAATTCGCTGCTGCTGGAGGGGGGTAATTTGCGGATTTGGCAGAGCATTGTAAGCCCCAAATTTGAAAAAGCTGTTGCGGGGTAGTTGTTTTTTATGGGTGTGCACTATGGGTTTCAACAGCAGTAAAGACAAAATCTAATCACTTTAATGCACCAGGGGGAAAGATACAATTAAATCGAGGAAACACTTGCATATCAGCAGTGGAGATGATAAAATACTTGTCTACCAGCGTTAACGCTGACATTCTGCACGCAGCTCCAGCACACGGGCTCGAACAAACCTCTATCTGTTATCTCATGAAATGCATTTCACTTAAAAGAATTTTTGAAAATGACCAGGGACAACTGTGGGCCAAACGGGTTTGCTAAGGATCTGGTAAATAAACAGAATGTAAAAGAGATTTGGATAAAACAGCCTCGACTGACTTTGGTCAACCTTAAGTTGTTGAGAGATTTCCACAGTTTAGAAATAAATTTATATTAATTTTCTCTGCAAAATCCTTCCTTTCTTTCTTTCTTTCTTTCTTTCTTTGAATCTAATTTTACATCATTTCATTTGCCGTGTATCACTCGCTTTCCTTCCCATGCATTAATCTCTTTTTCTCCTTGCTCAGGATATTGCTGGAGTGTTTTGGTTTCTCGAACTCCGGCGTGGTTTTTCGCTTCCATGATGCTGCGTCAGTACCTCGGGTGTTTAAACACTTAAGGAAGGTTTAAGGAGCAGTAATACATTAACTTCGCATCACCCGAGGGCGATGTAAAAACTACCCTCAGAGTGAAATGAAGTCAATAAATAAAATGAGGTCTTGTCAGATGTCTGGAACAGCTTTAGAGGACGTGAACAACAGGGAAAGCCACTGTGTTGAAATTAGCGCAACTAAGCTAGGAGGGTGTCTGCTGTGGGGCTCAGAGACATTCGAGCAGTTGTTGTGTGCCAGTAACTAATGACAGTGGGGTCTGCTGCAGCTACAGCCAAACGTAGCAGAGTGTTTGAGTTTTAATAAGCCATTTCGTTGAATGACACAATACAGTTGTTATTCAGAATGGGAACACCATCATAGATCCTGTTGGTCTCAGTGCCCACTTCCACTGGTGGTCTCCAAGCGCACTTACGAGGAATGGAAAATAGCTATTCGTGCATTATACTTGTGGCTCATAAATTATGAAATTCAAACTGTTGCCAGTTTATTAATTGCACAATTACTCAAGCGCATATTAATACATTTTCTGCACATTTTGCATCAATTAATGGTAAGAATCTCTTTATTGCGCAGCGTAGCAACTTTAAACGTCTTCTCGAGAATAACAACGCTACATTAAAGCGAAAGTGCTATCAAATCTGGACCCCTGGGCCAAAGTGTCCCCCAGATAAACCCACAAAACAAACAGTTGACACCGCTTAAGTCAGTACCTTTTACGGACACAGCAGTGTTGCTTTAGGTGGGGGCAGTTCTTGGCTCACTTGAAGGCTCTGATGATTGATGGGACCCCTGGAGGACATTGCAGGTGTTGCACAGGCCAAACACTATCACATGCCAAGTCAAGCTAGTGTTGTTCTTCCCTCAATGAGATGGATGGAGATGAACATTCCGCAAGTTCACATGAAAGCGAGCGAGCTAAAGGCTGTGTTCATCAGCCGTAACGCTGGACTGGAATGCCCTGCTGGAGAGAACTAATACAGAGGTAAAAGTGCACTTCTTATCTGATTGTCATCCAACAGATTCAGAGGTCGGGGGGGTGGAGGGGGCGGCACCAGGGAAAGGTCAAATATGTGTAGAAAGTGGTCACGGTAAATGTATCACATTTTCAAGATTTGTGAATATGGTGTTCTAGGAATGAAGATAAATGTCTGGATTTCGGAGCTGAGATGCAGCTTTGCAGCCGTATTATTTAAATATATCATGAATATAAATCAGCCACAATTCGAAGCAATTTGAAAATCAACATTTGCAGCTGTTTAAAATCTGACCATCCAAGTTCATTCATTAAATTACTGCTTATCCTGCTTGTGGTCATGGAGACACTGGAGCCAATCCCGACTGACTCTGTGTGAGATGTGGAGGTACATTCAGTCCACTGCAGAACCAACACAGACAAACAACCATTTATATTCACATGCACACGTAAGAAGCAATTAGCATGCATAATTAGTCTAATGTGCATGTCATTGGACTGTGGGAGGAAACCAATGAAGCGCAGGAAGAAATGCCTCTGCTGACCACAGGACTCAAACACAGGACCTTCTTGCTCCGAGGTGGGATTAGTAACCGTTATATGAAGGTGCCCCTAATCCTAATTCTCAATTTGGTGGATTGAAAAAAAATTTTTTTTTTCATAATGAATTACTGATGTGACTTCTGCTTGTTTCTATTTACTCTGTTTGCTTTGGAGTAGATTGTGCCTTTTTTTTTTTTTTTTTTTTTTTTTTTTTTTTTAAATGACAGGTCTCTGAACCTGCATAAGTTACAAGAGCTAAATGTGGCCTTGGTCTGTAAGTAGTATCAACACTTATACTTACTTCCAGTCTGTTGGTACTGCTGTGTGTAAGATCACAGAGTAAACATTTCCTCCAGAGTTCAACTTTCCTGTTTCTTCTAGTACAATCCTCCCTTCTACTGTTTATCTTGCTCTGTGACACATACGGAGCTCCAGCCTGCACCTGAACCATACTTCTCTCCTTATATAAGGGAGGCTTGTCCCATAGCTTGACCTCAAGACCTCCATAAAGTGGCCTGCCTCATGTTATCTCAGCATGCCTCATGGCAAGTGTAAAGGGACCGTTCGAAGGGCATGCCGAGGTCTCGCTCGCTGTTAAAAGTGCGAGAAAAACAGTGATAGGAAAATATAGACTTCTGCATGGTGAAACACCGAGGGAGCATTTGATCCTGGTGGACGTGTGCCGTTCCAGGAGGACATGCTCAGTATATTTCCTTGCTCTGGTGGACTCTGTTCTCGGGTTAAGCTGGGAGCTGAAGTTATAAACAACGGACTCAGACACAGTGCACACAAGGATGACAGGTGCCAGGATGAAGACTATGGAAAAAGAAGATAATGAAAAGTTGGTGTGTGTTGGTACAATCCTGGCGGATCTGCACGAAGATATTTAATTCAATGTCAATTTCTAAATCGTGTACTCTCTGACTTGGTAAACTAGGCATTATATGTATCCTGGTCAACATGGGGAGGTTATTAAAAACATGCTTTCTTCTGTCAGGGGGGAAATCTAAAATTTGGGCTGATTTTTGACATAGACTGGGCTGACATAGAAAAGACAAGTAAAGTCATAACATCAAACTTAAAATAGAAAAAAGTAAAAAGTTGCCTGGGCAGTGGTGGCCAAGTGGTAAAGGGTGCTGGATCACTGATCCAAAGGTTGGGGGTTTGAGTCCCCACTCTCCACAAGTTTTTCACTGTCCCCCCAGTGCAGCTAACTGGGTTATCAAAGGTCGTCCATGTCTCTCACTGTCCATGGTGAGAAGTTCATGTAAAAGAACCATTGCTGACTTTCGACAAGAGTAACTGCAAAGCCGTTAGCGTGTTTACGCCCTGCGATGGCCTGGCGAGCTGTCCAGGGTGTACTCTGCCCTCGCCCGGAGTCGGCTGGGATGGGCGCCAGCCTCCCTGCAACCCTAATTAGGATTAAGCATTTACAGGAAATGAACCGAACTGAAAAAGTGGCCCAGATTCAAACAAAGGTGGATTAAAAACACTATTGTTGTTAATATGGGTTAAAAAAGGCATATATGATCGAAATACGTAACTGGCCTGATAATGCTCATTGAGACCGCTACAAGTATCAATGCATACGAAAATTTAAATGGGTGGCACGGTGGGGTAGTGGTTAGCACGGCCGCCTCACAGAAAGAAGGTCTTGGTCCGATTCCCAGCTCAGGTGTTTCGGTGTGGAGTTTGCATGTTCTCTCTGTGCCTGCGTGGTGTTCCGGGTGCTCCGATTTCTTCCCACAGTCCGAAAACATGCACAGTGGTTTAATTGGCTGTTCCAGATCACCCCTAGGTGTGAATGTGAGTATGAATGGTTGTGTGAGTGCTGGCCCTGTGATGGCCTGGCGATCTGTCCAGGGTGTACCCCGCCCTCATCCGGAGTTGGCTGAGATGGCCACCAGTCTCCCTGTAACCCTAATTAGGATTAAGCGGATCTGAAAATGAACGAATGAATGAATGAAATAAATAGGCAGTGCTAGCCCAGTGGTAGGGTGCTATATTACTGATCCCAAGGTCGGGGGTTCAAGTCTCATTATCATCCGGTGTCTCCCCCAGTACAGCTAACTGGGTTATCAAAGGTCAGCCATGTCTTTCACTGTTTATGCTGAGATTCATGAAAAAGAACCATTTCTGACTTTCATAAAGAGGAGCTGCATAACTGTCAGCACGGACAAAGTGCCTCAAGTCGGCAAAGATGGGCTTCAGCCTCCACGGGACCCAAATTAGGATTAATTGATTCAGAAAACGAATGAATGAATAAATGAAATGCCTTCAAAGGTATATAAAAAAAAGAGAGAAAATAGTGAAAAACGAATGCTAATCAATCTCAGAGAACTTCCTAGATCTTCTGCATAATTTGGCTCTCACACGCTCCTGGTTTTGGAAGTAAAATCTCTCACATGGCTTCGATTCTGTGAAAATCACATTCAAAGCATGGTTTGTACTGAAGGAACATTTTAGAAGGGAAAAAAAAACATGTAATACTTTTACAAATTATTAGTTATTAATAGTCAGGGTTTACAATTAAACTGTGACTGTCCCGTTTAATTGCAATGCATATATTTATT
>CM045738.1:17972296-17979796 GCA_024760905.1 Plotosus lineatus
AGGGTTCTTCAGACCAGCTTCAGGCTTTAAAGCGTAACATGGGTGGCTCGAGCGATTTTAAAAAAGGTAAATAATTTTCTTTTACTTTTAATACATATTTCATACAAAAACTGGTGTACTTTTATAATTTTTAAAGGGTTTATGGGGTAGTACTGGGAGCCTTGGAACAAATCACGCGTTTTACATGTAAAATGCAGTTCAATTTACGAAAAATGCAGGTTACGAAAAAGGCTCTGGAACAGATTAATTTCATAAAGTGAGGTACCACGGTAAATTTACAACACTACAGGAGAACTGGAGACTTTTTTCAAGTTCCATCCCCTGAAATTTTGGCTGTCATGGTGGGACGTGAATGTTAGACTAAAGTGAGTTCAAGTCATTTTGATTCTAAATGGCCTTTCCTTTTCTTGGTTCAAGTTTAAGGTCTTTACTAGCTGACCTCACCCAGGCCATCAAAGTAGAAATGCACATTAGGTCTGACACTGCAGGAAACAAAAATAATAAAAAAGAAAATACCAAAAAAAACTTTCTGTCCCTATAATAACTGAAAAAGATATAGAATAACCACCTAAAGCAAAGTTTAAAGCCTCAGTGCCGTAAGCAAAGATAAGTTAATGATAATCTTGCATGAATTCAGAGTGTTGACATCATGATCCCGACATATTGTCCATATGCAACGTTTTGATAACAGATGAAATATTAACAGTTTTTAAATACAGTATCATTAAGCATTCAGTTCATGCTCAAGTTATTATTTTATTTTTGATGGTTAATGTGCTGCAGGTTTATACAGTGAACGTTTTTTCATATATTTGCTGAATAGACTAAAATTCTGTATTATGGAGCATGATCAGCTTCTCTCATAAGAGGAAGATTATTTTCTAATGGTGATTAACTTGTTATAAATGAAAATAATAATAATAATAATAATAATAATAATAATAATAATGGGAAGTGGTGGCCTGGTGGTAGGGTGCTGGATCACTTATCCTACGGTTGGGGATTCACGCCCCACTCTCCATGGGTTGTCACTGTCCCGTCAGTGCCGCTAACCAGGTTATCAAAGGCCGGCCATGTCTCGCACTGTCTGTGGTGAGAGGCTGTAAAAGAACCATTGCTGACTTTCATCAAGACTGGGCTGCATAACCATCAGTGTGTGGCCTGGGAGCTCTCCAGGGTGTACTCTGCCCTCACTCAGAGTCGGCTGGGATGGGCGCCAGCCTCCCCGAGACCCTAATTAGGATTAAACGGTTACAGAAAATGAACTGATGATGTTTAATTTGATAATTATTTTTTTTAAATTGTGCTGTGTTTGTCCCATTCTCTTCACATGTATATTGTTAGATTTGGAAACATAAATATTTTGACATCTACAAATTCTAATCAGGATATTCATCATTATTATTATTATTATTAATTCATTCATTTATTTTTCATTTTCTTAAGAAGAAATTTGAGGCCTCCGGGCATTTGCGCATAAGGAAGTTGAATAACTTAATTTGTGATTTTTCTTTTCTATAATAAAATTTGGCAAATAGAAAAAATATACTGTATATAGAATTTGCAGGGGATATTTATTTTGGTTGCAGATATCCAGGCAAATAAAATAAGGATAATTTATTCCATCCTACCAGATGTGTATTGTGTTCAGCAAGTGGATGTTGTTGAAATATTCATTCCAAGATATTTCACTCTTAAAAGATTGATGTCCAGCTTTGGCACAGCAGCTGCATTTAATCAGAAACAGAAAATGGGTTTGATATTGTGTTCAGTAAATGTGTATCAGTTATTAATCAGATGGAAGATTCGAGTAGAGATTGATGTTGCTAATGAAATGAGTTTATACTGCACATGGATTGATGAGGATATGACTCACTGCTTGTTGAGTATTTTTTTTAGTATTTGGTACATGTCTGCTGGTTGTAACAGACCGAACAGGTGTCACTATATTTGTATTTAACTGCTGACAAATCGTCCAATCAGAAGTGATTAAGTGAAGAATGGCCCCATTCTGTTCTACTGATTGATTTTGTGCTAATAGAGGCTGTTATAAAAGTGAATCAGTTTTAAAATATGTCTCTGGGGGGTTTTTTCAGTCCACCCTGAGGAATGTCTCCAATAATGAAATTTACTTTATGTGAATTTTTGCGTGCTGAGATTATAGATTATAGCTTATTAAGATTATTATTTTTACATCTGGCTTGATTAATGAAATGACTGTAGTGGAAACAGGAGTAGGGTTTCACAACGGACTTGCCTTATTTGGTTACAGAAGTAGTGTGATGACATCAGAATGTCTTTGATCAGTTCTTCAGAGAAAGGATGTTGAGGTATGGATTCGAACTGTGTTTTGTTTTGTTTAAATAAAAAACACACCTTAGAAATAGGTTTAGTGTGAGGGAATGTTCTGGTCCAGAGACTAAAATGGAAAAATCTTGAGTATCATCCACTTTGGTGGGCCCTTGAGTGATTGTCCCCAGATGGATGTGTGATTAACGTAATAAATCGACCTCTCTGCTTTTTATTTTTTAATCAGGTTGATGGAATTTGTAGTTTTATTTTGAAAATTCGGAACTTTGCTGTTGACCAAAGAATATGGTTCAGTTTTCTTTTTTCAGTATCACATTGAGTACATGTTTGGCTTTCACAAAGTTCTTGGTAGGTGAGTCAGAAAAATGAATGTCGGAAGTGTATTTTGTTTTTCCACTGTGTGCTCATACAGATTTGTTTGGGTTTTTTTTTTTTTTTTTTTTGATGGGATAAAGCATAATATGTACTTCATGGTGGGTGGGATTAGAAAAAAAAATCCTGGTAGCCATTGTCTGGTAAGGTAAGGTAAGTCTGTTGGGTTTTTCCACCCGAGCCTCGTGGCTCATCAGGCCGGTACTTATCCCCGGTTTCCGTAGCGTGAAGCGACCAGGAGTTCAACTCCCCCTGGATGGGACGTTAGTCCATCGCAGGTTACCTTCCCAGTATATTTTTACTGGTACCCATTTATACTGCTGGGTGGACAGAGGCACACTTGTGGTTGAGACCTTGCCCAGGGGTCTTAGCACAGTGGGAGTCTCGGTGGGATTTGAACTCACAACCCAACACATAGCCCAACACTCTAACCACTACACCACCGGCCGCATAAGTGAGAATTATACTTAATATAAATGAAAATTATTATTGAGTGTGTAAATAAATAAATGAATGAATGAAAATTATTAATGAGATGCAACAGTAAAATATTTATGTGGGATTATTATTTACTGTCATGGCTCAATGGTTTTTCCAATGTTTTTGGTTTCAGAGTAAAATCTTGCAACTGCAATGGCTTTTAAATGGGAAAAATTTCAAAATATTCTTCTGCAGTTTATATTTAAATTGATTTGAAGACACTGAAAAGGAAATGCGGGTTGATTTTTGCAACAAGTCAATAATCCAAAACATAAGGCCAAAATAGCACAAACTCTTAGATCTGATCTGAACAAGACTGTATGACAACTGGCAGAGTTACAACAGATATGGAGAAAAAAAAAAAAGTAATAAAAATGGGGGCAGGGTGCGGCACAAAGATTTGGCACAGGCTGAATAATACCGAGACGAAAGCGGCTGAAGATTACAACTGAGAAGATTGAAAATGAGTGTGGAAGATCTGAAACAATCTGTGAAAATGAAATGAAGAAATGAAGTCTCTTGACGGTTGTTCAATGAATTTTATGCACATTTTGACAGTACATTTTATGTACATCTCATGAAGAACAGTTCCAAATTAGTTGCAGTACAATAATAACGACCAGGCCATGTACAGATGCACAACTGTGCTCAAATCACTAAAGTAATGTACAAATTAAATATATAGGAATTAAATAGAGCAAATACAATTTCACCACATTCTCTGTGAATACAAAGAGAAAAACAAAACCTGCTCCTCATCTCATCCATGGCCTGTTTAAATTTGTACAAATTTGCCATTGTGAGATGCAACCACATTTACTTATACACAGTAGAGCTTTGCTTGTTCCGATATTTTCAGTTATTTGAGGACATAAGAAATGTGCATTCACGACAATCTGCTAGTGATTTGCGTCACCGCACAGACACTGCTTTTGATGAATCTCATACTCGGTCCTGGATGAAGTTAGACATCCCTTCATGAGGTTTACAGCCCTTCATTCCCCCTTTTAAACTTACTTAATACCTTCCTCTTTTCTGCACTGTCTACACTATAAATAAATTGAATTATAGAAATCTTGCTGTTGATGAGATGTGCTGTCATTATCATCCCATGTGTCCAGTAATATTGAGAATACCGATATAAACCACAGGAGATGTGGAGGTAAAGGCAGGAAGCCAAAGCAGCGAGAAATGAAAACATAAACCAGGTTTTAATGGACGGCAGCAAAACAGACCATGTGATCAGCTCAGCATATCGGTTACTGATTCAGGAGTTTTCCCAACATGTCTCCTTGATTTTTTCAATTACAACACGTAACTTTATTTTTAATGGCGTTACCCAACCTTACAATATAACTATATCCTTACTTTATCCTTACAGTGGTGAAGGGTGTCATGGTCCCACAGCGGCCAGCATCACTTATGAGGTGTATTATTTTGGTGCTTTATGCAGCTCTCTTATTCAATGCCTTTACTATAATGGACAACTTGATAGTCTGCACATATGAATGATTTTGAGTCTGGTGGGGATTGGCAGGACAAACACACACACACACACACACACACACACACACACACACACACACACACACACACACACATTGGTGGTTGCTAGACAGACGTTTGCCTTCTTCGATTTAATTTTTTTTTTGCCCAGTGTCTATTCTAAGCGCCTGACTCAAAGCACTTCAAAGTGGCCACAGTATGTCTGTTTCTCCCTCATTTGTCTCATGCACACACACACACACACACACACACACACACACACACACACACACACACACACACACACACGCACGCACGCACACAATTTTCCTGTCCCACCGTGATGGCCTGAAGACCACAACTCAAAACCATGAACATCTGCATGATGCATATGTAAAATGATTAAGTAGATAATAATCCTTTCATAGTGTGTTCAGTAATGGGCATTGAGCTCTCTGGGCATAATATTCATCAAGATATGCATCTGAAGATTAGGCAATGAAAAGGAAGTACCAGTTTTTAAAGATCACAGAATCTGTTTTTCAGAGATGAGGATAAACACTAGCCTTGAGATACTGTATATCTAGATTATTGGTAAAATATTAGCAGGAACCTGAAACCCTTCTGGTTTGTAAGTCTTCCCTCTTTAAATACACTTATTTTGCTTTCCTTCCCTCTTGTACTGAATTCTTGCTTTCAAAGTAACCACACTGCAAATCAGAGGTCTGGTGTTTTGGGACTGAACACTTTCTTTAGATTCTCTCTCTCGCTCTCTCTCGCTCGCTCTCTGTGTCTCATTTTCTGTGCTGGAGCAATGTTCAGGGCCTCTGTTTCTACTGTGCCGGAGCCGGACCGTGTCCAGCCGAAACAGGATTCGAGTGAAACTGTTGGCGAGTGCTGTGGCGCGGTACTGCACGGTCTTCCTCAAGCCTACGGCACTCATTAGCTCAAGGCCCTGCGAGCAGATGTTTCATATTTCCCTTTTTTGAAGTAACATGACAAGATAATCTTCACACGCAAAGGATGAAACATCAAGCCACGCCTGATTTGCCCTGTTGTGTGTTTATTGATTTTGGGATCCAGCTTTGGTTGGGTTCGGGCTTAGTCACTCATTTTGAGTATAGAGTCATACTTGGGCAGGAGGTGTGAGACAAAATGTCTTCCTGATTTCGTCCTAATATTGGTCCTCTCACATTTCTACTTGACTTTAATGTGGTTGCTTTATTGTCTGTTGACTTCCTGGCAGGCCCTGATCATGCGGCTGACTTATGACCTTCGATGATAGAGACCGTAAACTGCATGACTGCAATCCGAACAGGCTGACACTAGACGTTAAGAAGTGGAGCCTGTCACTTTTCTCTTCTGTCTCCCATTCATGTGGTTAAGTGTAAGATTAACTTCTGATCCCTACTCGAGCAATGGCGTATTAGTTCAGCCTCATGGCAACACACACAGCCTTTCTTCGCAGTCTGGAGAAACGTGTGCTTGCTTTAGTCTGACCCTAGCACAGGGTCCGTTACAAAGCGCGGGGGTCTCTCTGCTGTATGTTCAAACACGGTCTACGGCCCCTGACTTCAAACGTGAGTCTCACCGCACCAGCAGCACTTGTCAGTTAGCGAGGCCTGCATGATTAATCAGGGAAATCTGTACTCAGAGCAGGGCTCAGCTCCCGTCCTGTAGTGATTTAGAGGAAAGGCTTGTTAGTCCTCACATTAGTCTCTCTTTGAGATCTCTCAAGGCCACATTCGTGGGATGTGTGTGTGGTATAACCACAACAGTCTTTAAAACCAAAGCGCACAGAGACTTCTTCTTCTTCTGCTTTTTTTTTTTTTTTTTTTTTTTTACCTTGTCTTCCAAGCTTTTTTATTATTTCTTTAATTTTATTTTATTTCACTGCATTGCAGACAATATGACCTTCACAAATATTTTAACTCCATTTGAGTCTCTCCATGGGCTTTTCCTCTACGATTGGGGCAAACTCTTTTCATGTAATTGCTTTTTGTCCATCAGTGGTCTCCTTGCCTGGACTTCATTCATTAGTTGATACCAGTATAAATATCCCTTAGCCTTTTTTCCTGAGGCTTCCTGACATCTGGAGGAACACATCTGGCTCATCTTCCAAATAGCAACCCACTAAAATAGATAGTCTTCTTGGCTAACAGAACAAGTAATTTCCCCGTGTACCAGTTATATGCAAACTGCCAGTACAGCTGTTTTTGCATAAAGTCTGCCGTGCCATGAATCACTGCTGTATCGCAAAGTCCATGGCGATCCAATGTGTTTGTAAAATGTTGACAGTTGTGGGTTTCTTCTGGAGAGTTCTGTATCTTTTCCCTTACTATAGTGAACCCCTTCATGATTGTGGAAGTTGTGGTTTCTCTCTAATTACTAAGCTTTTGCTGTGTTTCTCACAATGGTTGTAAATCCATCTGATATTCCAGGTGAGATAAACTACACAGCGCCACGTATGTATTTAAAACACCTCTTGGTACAATGTGAGCTGGTTGATGTTTCGCTACTTTGAGCTTTTATAGCTGTTTATTTTACGACCTGGATAAACAAGAATTTGATTAACCCCGATTTTTGGGTTACAATGAAACTCGACAGCATATTGTTCTAAAAGTGCCGCTAATAGGCTTTGGAACGATTCAAGCTCTTGGCAAAACTGAAAAGGCAATAAATGAACACTGGCATTTTCCTGCAGCTTTAGTCTCATAAATGTTCTGTAACGGCAGGTGTGTGCACATTAATAAGACTTCGATGGGCCGCTGCCAACAGAATCATTTCTTTGAGTTTTCTTTAGGACTTACTTATATCTCTTATGAGGGTAGTTTGGAGGCTGGAGCTAAAACT
>CM045738.1:17984796-18117296 GCA_024760905.1 Plotosus lineatus
CCACGTCCTCCCCAAAAGGACAGAATAATATTTGGACAGGTGTTCCATTTTAAACACACAGGGGACCACACTACATCATTCCCGAGTCCTGTCCCCCCCCCCCCTTTTTTTTTTTTAATGGGAGCATCCAGAGGAACATGCCTCATGTACAGGCTGAATAAAAACTGTATCCTAATGCATTCAAAATCCCAGACAATAAAGATCTGTTTAGCACCAATTTTCTCTTAAAAAAAATAAAGAAAAAGAAAAGAAAAAGTTTTTTCCCCTGATTCAAACAACGGCAGAGGGCACATCTGCAAGACAGATGTGTGTCCGAGAGCAAGCTGCCTTCTTCCCCTCCTTACCTCCCTCCTTCCCTCTCTCACTCTCTCTCTCCTTGCTCTTCCATTCTCCCTTCAGAAAAGAGCAAGCCTCCCTCCTTCCCTTTCTGGACCACCCACATACGGACATGCCTTGCTACAGCAAAGGCAGAAATAAAGAGATGAGCTTTTTGACTGATGGGCTTTTCAGACTATTACTTACATTTTACATGCCATCAAAACCATAAACTGGGTCTTACAGAAGAAACGAGCAATGACTGATCAAGTGTAAGGGCAGAAGGGTTCGAGGAGGAGAAGGGTACATAAATCTACATCTCTATCTGCCAGCTGTATTTTCACAGTCGCATTAACACCCTCTCTGAGCTGATCTGAGAATCTGATACTTGTAGATAAAACCACTATCACAGGAGATAATTTGTTAGAAAGCTACCTTGAAGAAACCTTAAAATTACTTTCCTTTTTTTATATATAAACTATAAACTCCAAAAGTCTTTGACGTGTTTTATTCACAACTGTTCCTCGACACTATTTCACCCAGATTTGATCACCCTGATGAATCACTCCAACAACATATTTGGATAGATATAGATTTTTTTTTAATTATTATTATTATTATTTCACTTTTACATTTTTCAGTCACACAAAATGCATGAGCAACAGTAAAGCATTCCTGCCAAGTGTGTAATAAACCAGATCCCCCCCCCTCGGTGAATCAAAAAGCTGTCGAAGCAGCATGTGTTATATGAGTAACGCAGCACTAGAGCTGCGTCGAACAATATACGACCATCTTCAATTGGTAACAGCTTTACAAACGCTCAAGCAACACAGGAATGTAAAGTAGAGCACGACACACAGGGAAGAAAATTTGTATTTAAATGTAAATTATTTAAATTGGATTTATGATATGAATGTGCCGGTAAAAACAGAACAAACACAAACTCCTCTAGTTTAGTGCATATCGTGTTACAGTGGAGAAACCGGTAATACATAATTCTTCAGAACTTCCGAAATAATCACCAAGGCATCAGACCGTCGCTGACCGCTTCAAAGCCATGTAAATAAATGAGCGGAGTAAAACCTATGTGGTAAACAACTTTCATTTAGAGAGTCAAATTACTAAGTGGAAATGCTCCATCATTATACATAGATAGTAAACCACAGACGCTCTACCTTGATAAACTACCTGATGAACTAAAACATTACAACTATTACAACTACAGTGGTACCTCACTTTACAAAATTAATCTGGTCCAGAGCCTTTTTTGTAACCTGCATTTTTCATAAGCTGAACCGCATTTTACATGTAAAACGCGTGATTCGTTCCAAGGCTCCCAATACTACCCCTAAACCCTTTAAAAATTATAAAAGTACACCAATTTTGTATGAAATGTGTGTTAAAAGTAAAAGAAAATTATTTACCTTTTTTAAATCTCTCGAACCACCAACCATCGATGCTTTAAAGTCCGGGGGTTGCTGGTCTGAAGAACCCTCACCCCCCTTCACGACGTCCTTAAATATGGCGGTTGCTTTTTCCGAAATAATCGCCTCCGTCACTGTATCTCCGCTTTTAATGCCTCCTTCTGCTTCAATATCGTCCCGATTGTAGAGGGGTTTCAGCCATATGCCTTTGCAATATCAACCGAATCCCACTTTCATATATATTTTTTTATCATCTCCTGTTTTACTTTTATTGATAACGGAGCCCGCTTCTTCTTTTCAGTCTCACCGGGAATCACTTTCTTGGGGCTCATGATTAATAATGAAACAACGCTGCAATGAGCACACTAAAAAAAAAATAAATAAATAAAAAAAAAAATCAAGAAACTCACGAACCAACAGTACAACTCTCCTCCACGCGTGTGTCGAACAATGGGTCGAAGGCACACGAAAAGCTTTATGGGTACGGTGCTGTATTATGAAGATTCAGCTCCCTCCTAGCCAATGGGAGGCCAGCGGGGTGGGGTGTTGGGAGACAACCAATGGGAAAGCAACTCGTGCATTGTTTGAATGGCGAGTTTGAATTTTTAAGATGGTGCTTTCGTAACGTGAACTTGTTTCGTATCCAGAGACAAAAATTTTAGGAAAATGCGTTTCGTAACCTGAATTTTTCATTTGGTGAGAGTTTCGTAAAGTGAGGTACCACTGTATTGGGATTTTACAGAAAGGACTTTTGTTGTTCCAGTGTATAAATGAGACACTGATGCTCATACTGATAAATAAATTTAATGTCAGCTAACATCAAGCTAACATCAAGTAATAAAGTCTCAAGATTTCGCTTCAGTGCATTTTCCGTTTATAAATCTTTTCCAGGAACCTTTAAATCACAATCAGTCTTAAATTAACACTCATCATTCAACATGAGCTGAAAAGTAATTACTTTAATATTTTACTTGAGAATAAATGATGTAATACTGCAACATTCGTTTTGCTCACCTTAGTGTACGTATGTGATTTATAGGCAAGTGTTCTGGTGCATATAAAAAGTGCTAGTTGGATTTTACTTTGGCTTTATTTTTTCTTCTGCCCACTTCTGTGGCAACAGAGCCTACAGTAGCCCCCATGGCACCCCCGAAAAACAACCCCACGATCGAGCCAAGTAAAGTAGAACCCCTCACCATGTTGGGCAGCCACAGCAGCCACTCAACCACTGTGTCCCAAACCCAGCGCAAGAACGACGGAGGATGTGCGGGAGGAGATAGAGCGATGTCGTCCTCAGGCTCAAGACCACTCTCTGGTGCCTCGTGGCTGCCCACCTGCGCCGCCCCAAGGTCACCCACCTCCTCTATTTTCTCTGCATTCATTTCTAGCTCCAAGTCTTCCCCGAACTCATCTTTCCACCTGCTTCCAATTTCACTGGAAACGTTTCTCTGAGTACTCGTTTTCACCTTTCTGTCCTCCTGTTGTGTATAAAGGAGAATAGGAGGACAGGTGCAGAATTCTTCCTCACTCTCTTTTACCATTTCTTCCACCTTCTTCAACAACTCCTCCACACTCTTTCTGCCTTTCTCCACTTCCTTTTCTCCTTCTACTCTCATGATGTGATAACGATTTCCACACCTCTCCACCAATTCTAGTACATCCTGCTGCTTGGTGTGAAGGACCTCCTGTAGTGTTTGACCTTCTGACAGCTGGTCCATATCAGTAAACAGGACAACAGTGTGTTTAGTGATGGCTTTAACCCCAAACACTTTCTCTAAGGCGTCCAGAGTCTGAAGATTGTCATGAGGGTGCCGGATAGAGATGCAGAGCAGGAAGGCATGAGGTCCTGGAGAGGCCAGGGATTCACAGAGGACCAGCTGATGTTGTACTTCCTCTGGCGGACTTTCCGAATAGAACCAATCTGGAGTGTCCACCAAAACCACCTGACAAAGACATTGTCAATCAAGTTTTATAGTTACACCATTCAGAAACTCACTGGTCATTTTAAAAGGAATTCCTGAACAAATATGCTGTTGTGAAGTTACTCAACCCTGTGGCAGCCGCACAATGTATAAGCTCATTCTGATGCAGGTCAAGAGCAGCCAACATCAGACCTGATCTCAGTGATCACATGGCATGGTTATTAATGGTAAGCTGGTCTGCATATTTAATTAACTCAATTTTCCTCACTCACACACACACACACACACACACACACACACACACACACACACACACACACACACACAGATATATACAAAAACCAAAACAGTGAGCGGCTGTTCTGTGGATGGAAATGTTTTGTTGATGAAAATGATTGCCAGACAGCTTTGAGCTAACAGGAAGGCGTGTACACACACACACACACACACACACACACACACACACACACACACAGAGAGAGAGAGAGAGAGAGAAACTGTCTGAATGTATAACACATTGAAACTTTAGCTGGATGGGCTACAACAACAACAACTGCAGACCAAAGTGGGTTCAACCAAAAACAGTAATATGAGGCTGCACTGAGCACCGACTTACCAAAGCATCACTGAATGCTTCTTGATCGACTCTGCTTAGTGTAGTGTTCGTACGATGGATTGGATAACCACATCACTGAGTGAGTGTACAGGTGTTCCATTTACAATGGCCTGTGAGCACTCGAACACACCGCTGTGCAACGTTCATGGTAATACCTCTGTACACACGATTTTACAGTGCAAATAAAAATCAGTGCCATAAAAATTTGGACAATGAGGTGATGGTCAAAACTTTGCCTCTGGACACAGCCAGAATACATTTGAAATGAAACAAAAGCAATGTGATTAAATACCAGGTGTATTCCAGCCCCTCACGTTTCTCACAAACTCAAAAGTAACTAACAATTTTAAATATAAAGCTAATTTTTGGATTATTTGCAGTAAACGACCATGTGATGTTTAGAATTCGTTGACACTGTTAAGCAGTAAATACAATATTTTTGATAAACCCCTTGAATTACACATGGACGGCTAAATTTTACAGACAACTGACTTCATTTCAAATCTACTGTAGTGGAGTTTGATAAACAAGTAAACATGGGGAACTGGCCCTCACGTTGTCCAAATACTTATGGACCTGGCTGTGTAGGACTCTGAATATAGCACAACCCACACGTGAATTCTCTTTTCTAACACACTGAGGTGCACCAGTCTAAAGACTCGTGTGGCTTAACTACTGTCAGTACGATTAACTGACTATTAATAAAACTTAATTATTAAAAAACTTAATTATAAAAATTATTAGAAAATACAAGCACAATAAATAAAATAAAATAAAAACCCGCCACATTCATAAGTGCAATGAAATGATCTTGAAAAACACTAACCTGCCTCCCAGCCACATTCGCACACCCCTTCTCACAGTTCATGGTTACCGACTTCTGAGAGGCGGAACCACGGCGAGTCTTAAACACTGGACTGCCGAGGATGGCATTCGCCAAACTGCTCTTCCCTGTGCCTGCCCAGCCCAGTAACACCAGCCTCAGTTCAGATTCTAGATACACACAAAAAGTCAACATAGAGGTATATTATATTATATATTATATCATACATACACAACTATAAACAATATTTATAATTTAATCATTTTCCGGGCAGAGATTGAATTACACATATTTACACAGTATTATTTGATGGTCCCATTTTATTTCATGATAATATTAATGTGTACTAATGTTTTCTTTTAACTATTTTATATCCTTGCATTAGTTTAGCTGCATGTGATTGAATACAATTGTACAATATTACAGCATAAATAAAACTCGACCTGAAATAATAAGGAAATTGGTATGACTGCGCTGTGAATCTGAATTTGTAAGTAAAGGATAAAACCCAGGTGTCACCATCAAGAGAATCTGCAAAGAAATTGGATCCAATCATTATCCATGTTTATGATTACTAGAGTTCATGAGCTTTATTTTATATCCTTTGTGATTATTTTTGCTCCATGTTTATCGGGTCCTTGTTTATGCTACTTTGTATTTAACTTATTTTAAGCCTTTTGGTTTTTTTATTTACCTTGATTCGAGGTGCTGTATTAAACCTTTATTTTTGTCTGGTGATAAAGCATTTTTTTAATTTGTAAACCTCTTGTCATTTATTTCAGTTTTATTGTGTGCTTATTTTCATCTGGAACTTCTTTTCTGGAAAGCACTTTCAGATGCATTTACATGTGTGGGGGCAGAAAAAATGGATTATCATCATCATCATCATCATCATCATCATATTGGCTGCACAAGTTAATTCAGGTGTACTGAGAAATCTAAAGGTTTGTAAAGCTTTATAACTGGTGCTGAGAGATTCATAATCGAGAAATGAACAATCAAAATTCTGATACATTTACATCAAGCACAACATCAGTAAAGTCTCCAAAAATATTGCTATTCTATAAAAAATTACAAAGATTAAGTATGATTATATATTATATACACACATACACACATACACACATGCACACATGCACACACACACAGTGATCCCTTGCTACTTCGTGCTTCAGTGCATCGTGGGTTTTTCAAAAATATTCAATGAAAAATAAAAAAATTAAGGCAATTAAGGAAAAATAAGGGAAAAAGTTAAGGAAAATGCCGCAAAACAAGGCCAATTATGCATAAAAAAAAAAAAAAAAAAAACCCGAACAAAGCCAAAAAACAACCCAACAAAACTACTTACATTTTTATGTGAGGTATGTGTGCGTATTTATATTTTATTTACATCATGCATTATTTTTGAATATTTAATTGTTATTAGCATTTATTGCATTGATTATGTATTTATTGGTATTATATACACATATGCATCAGTTGGGGGGGGTTGATCCTACTTCACGGAATTTGGCGGTCGCGAGGGGTCTCAGTCTCAATTTTATATATATATATATATATATATATATATATATATATATATATATATATATATATATATATATATATATATATATATATATATATATATATATATATATATATATATATATAGTGGGGCCAGTGGTGTAGTGGTTAGGGTGCTGCGCTCATGATTGGGAGGTTGTCAGTTCGAATCCCACTGAGACCTTCACTGTGCTAAGGGCAAGGTCTCAACCACAAGTGTGCCTCTGTTCACCCAGCAGTATAAATGGGTACTGGGAAGGTAATCTGCGATGGACTAGCGTCCCATCCAGGAGAAGTTGAACTCCTGGTCGCTTCACGCTATAGAAACTGGGAATACGCACTGGCCTGATGAGCCACTAGGCACCATATATACACACACCCACAAGAAAGAAAAGCATTACATAAAATTAATCTGCTTTAGTCTTTTTTTTAGTGTTCCATGAATAAATTTGGATGGAATTTTGGTCCATGAAAAAAAAAAAAAAAAAAAAAAACAATGTCGTCACTGTATAAATATAAATGACATGAACCTAATCAGGTTTTATTATCCCAGTGGTGCAGCCCGGTTCTCACGTATTTCCACAAATCAGTTAATTAAGACTTAATTCACACTTGAACAGATATAATGTAAAATAAGCAATACATTAATGAAAATTATACTTGTTCCTGTTTCATCTTTTAAATGAAGTGGGATTTTTATTAAAACCTCACAACCTACAAAAAAGATTATTAATGTTAATCATTTTATATTTACACTCGAAAACGTCTTCCACAGTGAACATGTAGAGAAAATAGTGACAACAGAAAGATCTTCTAAAAGGAGGATTAGAAGTGTAATTGCATGCATTACATCCGATGGACAGACTCATACTTTGCATCAGACAATAAACCAACAGCGCCATCTACTGTTCCCAGCTGTGACGGTCATCACTGAATTTTTTCATTCATGCATTTTCTCATCATCATCATCATTTTCTGTAACTGCTTAATCCTAATTTGGGTCACGGGGAGGCTTGTGCCCATCACAGCCAACTTCGGGCGATGGCAGAGTACACCCTGGACAGCTCGCCAGGCCATCGCAGGGCGGAAACACGCTGACGGCTTTGCAGCCTACTCTTTACGAAAGTCAGCAATGGTTCTTTTACATGCCTCACACCATAGACAGTCGGAGAAATGGCCGGCCTTTGATAACACAGTTAGCTGTACTGGGGGGGGGACAGTGACAACCTTGTGGAGAGTGGGACTCGAACCCCCAACCTCCCTATACCACTAGACCACCACTGCCCCTCATGCATTTTCTGAACCGCTTAATCCTAATTAGGGTCGTGTGGAGGCTGGTGCCCATCTCAGCCGACTCTGGGCAAGGTCAGAATACATTCTGGACAGCTCACCAAGCCTTTGCAGGACCAACACTCACACCTAGGGGAGATTGGGAACAGCCAGTTAACCTAGTGTGCATATTTTTGGACTGTGGGAGGAAACCGGAGCACCCAGAGGAAACCCACGCAAACACACAGAGAACATGCAAACTACACACAGAAACGCCCAAGCTGGGAATTGAACCCAGGACCTTCTCGCTGTGAGGCAGATATGCTAACCACTACGCCACCGTCACTGAATTTGGAAAGCAAAAAATCTCAATTTATCAACTGTTTTGTGGTATGTATATATTGTAGAATCAGGACACTTGCATAACAAGGCCGCACTGTTTAGGGCGTTAAAAAAAAAAACTGGCAAAATTACACACATTTTTTGGAGTAGCTTATGAATAATGAGGCAGATTCAAGCCCTGGGCAAAGAAAGACAACAGGATTCAGCTTGCTCAAAAGGCTTTTTGGATGTGTTTTAAAAACACCTCTATAGAATGAAAGTTTGTCAACAGTTTGGCAAAATGTTTTCAGGATGTAGTTTTAAAAAAAAAAAAGAAAAAAAAAATTAATCAAAAACCAGGACCAAAAAAAACCATGACCTATTATCAGGATGTAAGAGCATTATAGGGTCTATAATTTGAATTCCAACCATGTCCTCAAACACAAGCACATATCTCTTAACAGATTACACAATAACTGTATGGTAGTTCCACAGAATATCAGATTTGACAGATAAAGGGTGTTTAATATCACAGCAAACCTTGTTTAGCAGAATCTCTCAACTCTGAAGGGTCTTGGTCGAGATCATGAGTTGTGCCTTGTGTTGTTTTCTCGTCCATCATTAGCAGCTGAAGGGAAAAAAAAAAGTCTTTATTAAATGACCTCAAAATGTGATAATTTGGTAATCATCTGTAATAAACATTGCTGAAGATTGTGTGTTATATCCCCATTTCACTGGAGTGCGGAATGCAATGATCACGGCAGAAAGGCGCAGAACGCACTCGAAGGATGAGCTTCGGCATTTTTACACGGAAAATGGGTCAAAAACCTACAGAAAATTGTACCCTCGGAACACCTTCGGAACATTCACAGAATGTGCGGAAAAGACACTTAAAGACCGTGGTATAATGTCGGAATACATGCGTAAAAGCGTTCGGATTACCTTCGGAACCAATGCGAATTGCAAAGGAAGACCTTCGGATAATTCACAAAACATTCACGAAAAGTACAGAACACTCGAGGAACGATTATGGCACTACTCCATTTTAGAAGGAAAAGCTACGAAATGATTGCGGAACAGGCGGAACGTTCACGTTCAACACAGAATGACTGAGGAATCAAAGGATTTGCTCCTGATTCTGACTATAAATATGCGGAATCGACTAAGGAAGCTCATTTTCTCATTCATACTGTCTGTCTGTCTTCCTTTCGGCTTTTCCCCTTTTATTTGGGAGTCGCCACAGTGAATCATCTGATTCGCACGTTTGATTTTGGCAGAGGTTTTTACGTCGGATGACCTTCCTGTCACAACCCTTTTTTTTAGCAAGGGACAGAAACACGCTGATGACTTCGCAGCCTACTCTTTACGAAAGTCAGCAATGGTTCTTTTACATGCCTCTCACCATAGAGAGTGAGAGACATGGCCCGCCTTTGATAACCCAGTTAGCTGCACTGGGGGGGCAGTGACAACCTTGTGGACAGTGAGACTCGAACCCCCAACCTTTGGATCAGCGATCTAGCACCCTATACCACTAGACCACCACTGCCCCGCTTTCTCATTCATAGTATGTTTATAATATCTTCTTTTCCTTTCGGATGTTCCCTTCAGGGGTCGCCACAGCAAATGATCTGCCTCCATCTCTCCCTATCCTCTGCATCTTCTACTCTTACTCCAACGACCTTCATGTCCGCCTTCACCCATCCATAAATCTTCTCTTTGGTCTTCCTCTGGGCCTTTTGCCTGGTAGTTCCAACCTCAGCATCCGACTACCAATAAATATACTCACTATCCCTCCTCTGTACATGTCCAAACCATCTCAATCTAGCCTCTCTGACTTTGTCTCCAAAACATCTAACATGTGCTGTCCCTCTGATGTACTCATTTCTGATCCTATCCATCCTCGTTACTCCCAAAGAGAACCTCAACATTTTCATCTCTGCTACCTCCAACTCTGACCCCTGACTTTTCCCCAGGGCCACTGTCTCTAAACCATACAACATCGCTGGCCTCATCGCCGTCTTGTACACTTTTCCCTTCATTCTTGCTGATACTCTCCTATCACACATCACACCGGACACCATTCCAACCTGCCTGCACGCGCTTCTTCACCTCTTTTCCACACTCCATTGCTCTGGATTGTTGAGCCAAAGTACTTAAAATCCGCCACCTTCTTTATCTCTGCCCCCTGTAACCTCAAAGTTCCTCTTGGGTCCTTGTCGTTCACACACATGTATTCTGTCTTACTGAGACTAACCTTCAACCCCCTCCTTTCCAGGGCATACCTCCACCTCTCTAGATTTTCCTCCACTTGTTCTCTGCTCTCACTACAGATCACAATGCAAACATCATAGTCCATGGAGATTCTTGTCTAACCTCTTCTGTCAGCCTGTCCATCACCATAGCAAACAAGAAGGGGCTGAGAGCTGACCCTTGATGCAGTCCCACCTCCACCTTGAACTCTTCTGTCACACTGACAGCACACCTCACCACTGTCTTACATCTCTCATACATGTCCTGCACCACTCTGACATACTTCTCTGTCACTCCAGACTTCCTCATACAATACTACAGTTCTTCTCTCGGCACCCTGTCATATGCTTTCTCCAGATCCACAAAGCCACAATACAGCTCCTTCTGACCTTCTCTGTACTTCTCTATTAACATCCTCAAAGCAAACACTGCATCTGTGGTGCTCTTTCTTGGCATGAAACCAAACTGTTGTTCACAAATGCTGACCTCTGCCCTTAGTCTTGCTTACACTATTCTTTCCCATAGCTTCATTGTATGGCTCATCAACTTTATCCCTCTGTAGTTGCCACAACTCTGTACATCTCTCTTGTTCTTAAAAATGGGCACAAGCACACTTCTCCTCCATTCCTCTGGCATCTGCTCACTTTCTAAGACCTTGTTGAATATTCTTGTCAGAAAATCTACTGCTACCTCCCCTAGTTTATAATATATAATATGCTTATCATGTACAATAAATTTAAAATTTAACACGTGTTTGTAATTTACCATATATTTCTAATGTGTAATATGTTTATAATTTACAATAAATTTAACTTATGTTAATATGTTTAATATCAATAATGTCAATACATTCCTTTTATTTGCACCTCAATAAATCATTCCAGACTAAAAACCATGCACACAAGTCCAAACAGTGATTATAACTTTAAAACTTTATTACATGACCAGGAAAGCAGAAAAAATAAACGAATTAACTGGAATAATCTATAGTGGATGTGACTTCTTTGAGTGTTCAAGTCTTCTGTGTTATCCTCAACCATTCCCCCAAACGTTCTGCATGTATGACCTTGATAAAACACAGTGGACCAACACCAGCAGCTGACATGGCACCCCAGACCATCGTCTGGGGTGCCATGTCAGCTGCTGGTGTTGGTCCACTGTGTTTTATCAAGGGCAGGGTCAATGTAGCTAGCTATCAGGAGATTTTGGAGCATTCATGCTTCCATCTGCTGAAAAGCTTTATGGAGATGAAGATTTTCATTTTTCAACACGACCCGGCACCTGCTCACAGTGCCAAAACCACTGGGAAATGCTTTACTGACTATGGTATTACTGTGCTCAATTGTCCTGCCAACTCTCCTGACCTGAACCCCATAGAGAATCTGTGGGATATTGTGAAGAGAAAGTTAAGAGACACCAGACCCAACACTGTACTACTCAAAAAATTAGCATATTGTGATAAAGTTCATTATTTTCTGTAATGTACTGATAAAAATTAAACTTTCATATATTTTAGATTCATTGCACACCAACTGAACTATTTCAGGTCTTTCATTGTTTTAATACTGATGATTTTGGCATACAGCTCATGAAAACCCAAAATTCCTATCTCAAAAAATTAGCATATTTCATCCACCAATAAAAAAAGTGTTTTTAATACAAAAGTCAACCTTCAAATAATTATGTTCAGTTATGCACTCAATACTTGGTCAGAAATCCTTTTGCAGAAATGACTGCTTCAATGCAGCGTGGCATGGAGGCAATCAGCCTGTGGCACTGCTGAGGTGTTACGGAGGCCCAGGATGCTTCGATAGCGGCCTTAAGCTCAACTTCACAATATCCCACAGATTCTCTATGGGGTTCAGGTCAGGAGAGTTGGCAGGCCAATTGAGCACAGTAATACCATGGTCAGTAAACCATTTACCAGTGGTTTTGGCACTGTGAGCAGGTGCCAGGTCGTGCTGAAAAATGAAAATCTTCATCTCCATAAAGCTTTTCAGCAGATGGAAGCATAAAGTGCTCCAAAATCTCCTGATAGCTAGCTGCATTGACCCTGCCCTTGATAAAACACAGTGGACCAACACCAGCAGCTGACATGGCACCCCAGACCATCACTGACTGTGGGTACTTGACACTGGACTTCAGGCATTTTGGCATTTCCTTCTCCCCAGTCTTCCTCCAGACTCTGGCACCTTGATTTCCGAATGACATGCAAAATTTGCTTTCATCCGAAAAAAGTACTTTGGACCACTGAGCAACAGTCCAGTGCTGCTTCTCTGTAGCCCAGGTCAGGCGCTTCTGCCGCTGTTTCTGGTTCAAAAGTGGCTTGACCTGGGGAATGCGGCACCTGTAGCCCATTTCCTGCACATGCCTGTGCACGATGGATCTGAATGTTTCTACTCCAGACTCAGTCCACTGCTTCCACAGGGCCCCCAAGGTCTGGAATCGGCCCTTCTTTCACTTTTTCCTTCCCACAGACGTCCCACTGAGGTGCCTTGATACAGCACTCTGGGAACAGCCTATTCGCTCAGAGATTTCTTTCTGTGTCTTACCCTCTTGCTTGAGGTTGTCAATGATGGCCTTCTGGACAGCAGTCAGGTCGGCAGTCTTACCCATGATTGCGGTTTTGAGTAATGAACCAGGCTGGGAGTTGTTAAAAGCCTCAGGAATCTTTTGCAGGTGTTTAGAGTTAATTCGTTGATTCAGATGATTAGATTAATAGCTCGTTTAGAGTACCTGAACATGATATGCTAATTTTTTGAGATAGGAATTTTATGTTTTCATGAGCTGTATGACAAAATCATCAGCATTAAAACAATAAAAGACCTGAAATATTTCAGTTGGTGTACAATGAATCTTAAAATATATAAAAGTTTAATTTTTATCAGTACATTACAGAAAATAATAAACTTTATCACTATATGCTAATTTTTTGAGAAGGACTAGTATGTGAGGCGCTCCACCGAAAGTAAGCACTTGTCGCACAGACCACTTTTGAGATAAACTTTCGAGGCCAGAAAAGTAAAAACGGTCTATTTTTATCAAAATTCTGATTTTTGCATAAACTATTAAAACAAGTATTCAACTATCACTTGCTCACGTGAAATTGACTAAAACTCACTAAAAATGTCTTTCCCCCCCCCCCATTTTTCTGGCGAGTACCCTCATAAAACTGGATAAAAACAGTAGCAAAACTTCCTGGTTTTCGTTGCAATTATTCACAGAGTTCGGTATAAGACCCACTATAATCAATACACCAGAAGAACGGCCGTGAAGTAGTCTTTCCATTTTGGATACTGTTTTGATATTAAAATGCCATTTCAGTGAATAAAATAAAGGTTATGAAGACAATATGCTCGTAAACAATGCAGGCTAGTTGCTAAAGAGGATCTGAAACAAGCACACTGATTGGGTCAGCTTGGGCTTGCACATGCGCAGTGCCCGTTACACATTAACTTCCAGTTTCTGGTGTACTGCATGCGGAATTTATCTCCGATTTTCTCTTCAATAAGTCATTAAGTTTATTTATACGCTTGTGAATACACAATTTATGGAAAAGGAGAGTGAAATGTCATTTTTGGTTACAAACCAAAGGGTCATGTGATACGAGTTAATCCTCTGGTGCAGAGGTGAGCCTGCTTTTGTGTATTGGGAGTAAATGAGAATAGTGAATTCAGGTGTGTGCTAGTAGTGCTACGGAGCAGCTCAGCCACGCCCCTCAGCCGAAAGTAAACAGTTAGAGGCACAACACCAAAATTAAAGTCCCCCAAAACGCAGACCATAACAAAAAGGACATAAAAGAACAAGAAACGTAATAAATTGGATAAACAAAACAAAATGAGAAACATGCTACACCACAGTAAATAAAATATAATACACAAACATTTTAAACATTACCTTAGGTCATGTACTGGAATAATAATAGAAAAAGACTTTAATGGTTGAGTGTTTTACAACAGTTCAGACGATTACTCCTCTTCAGGCCAATGCTTCAGGCACTTCAGAGGAAACTCGTTGCTTCCGGAGAAAGTCTTATTTCTTCAGAAGAGACATCCAACGTCATTACCATTTTCTGGTGCTGAGCAGGAGTGACATCATAGAATTTAACTGGTAATTAAAACACACTAAAAAAAGGCTCATTGCCAACTTGTGCGTGAATGAGGAAAAAGGGGCGTTACATCATCTCACCAATCAGCAGGAAGGAGGACAGCCATTGGCTGAATTTGAATCACGTGCAAGCTGCTCAGCAGTCAGTGAATACTCAAACTGTGAGTGCAAAACCGCAAATACCGCAAGGGCTCTACTGTATTCCTAAAAGTTTTCCTGGACATGTTTTCTAAAAGTTTATATGGCTGAGGCGCATAAAAATTGTTTGGTTGCTAAGGACTAATGATCTTGGAAGAAGGGAAATCTTTGTGCTCATTTTTCTCTAAAACGTCTTTTGAAATTTTTAGTTGAATGCTGACACAAGCAATGGCATCGCTCGGTCAGTTTCAGTTTTCAAGGTATTGACAAACCTCGTGTTGCATTTTGCAGCTTTGGGCCTCCTCTGTCTGACTGTGTAAAAAGCTCATTTATGGATTTAACTTATGTTAATATGTTTAATATCAATAATGTCAATACATTCCTTTTATTTGCACCTCAATAAATCATTCCAGACTAAAAACCATGCACACAAGTCCAAACAGTGATTATAACTTTAAAACTTTATTACATGACCAGGAAAGCAGAAAAAATAAACGAATTAACTGGAATAATCTATAGTGGATGTGACTTCTTTGAGTGTTCAAGTCTTCTGTGTTATCCTCAACCATTCCCCCAAACGTTCCGCATGTATGACCTTGATAAAACACAGTGGACCAACACCAGCAGCTGACATGGCATTATGCTCATTTATGGATGCAAGAGTCTACTGTCTTGGAGTGGCTCACATATATAAATACATATACATACACACACACACACATTCATAATCCACACACATACATAATACACACACACACACACATCTATTATCCACATTCTCACACATGTACAGAAGGTGAATAACATGCTCAAGGTGCCTGATATACATTGGGTAAGAGGTAGAGCTTTTAATTATAAGGTGCCTGGTACTAAAATATTACATGATCAAAACCTGCTCTAAACATGAGTATTGCACTTCGAGTAATATTGTAATCTCCAAGAAGATGGTCTGAATGATAGTTATTCAGTCAGTGTGTGTGTGGTGGGGTTACACGTTTAACAGCCTGTGGGGTAAAAGCTGTTTTTGTTTTACGTGTGCTGTACCATTTTCCAGAGGAGAGAAAAGGGTGTGTGTGAATGTGTGAGTGAGAGAGATCATGCATGAGAGAGCATTTGTGAGAGAGCGTATTAGAGCGTGTGTGTGTGTGTGTGTGTGTGTGTGAGAGACAGACAGAGAGAGAGAGAGAGAGACAGAGAGAATTACAGTGTGTGTGAGTGTGAGTGAGACAGAGAATTAGTGTGTGTGTGAGTGAGAGAATTAGATTGTGTGTGAGAGAGTATTTAAGAGTGCGTGCATGAGAAAGTATTAGAGAATTAGAGACAGTGTGTGAGAGCATCAGCAAGAGAGCAAGTATCAGCAAGAGAACATAGTAGCGAGAGCGCGCATATTAGAGAGTACTAGCAAGAGAGCGCGAGAATAAGAGAATTATTGAGAAAGAGCATATTTGAGCATATTGGCGAGAGAGAGAGCGTATTGGTGGGAGAGCACTGTAGAGTAGCGTCGAGAGTATTGGTGAGAGTATTGCAGGGACAGAGTATCAGAGAGAGCATTGTAGAGTGCATTGTACAGAGAATTAGTGAGAGAGCATTGTAAGGAGAGTACCAGCGAGAGTAATGTTGAGTGATGTAGAGTATCGTGGAGAGTATTGTAGAGAGCACTGTAGAGAGAGATTAGAGAGCATTAGCAGAAGAGGGAGTATTAGCAAGAGCGGGTATTGTCGAGTGTTGTGGGGGGGGTATCGTCGATTGTTGTAGAGAGGGGAGTATCGTCGAGTGTTGTAGTGAGGGGAGTATCGTCGAGTGTTGTAGAGGGGGTATCGTCGAGTGTTGTAGAGGGGGAGTATCGTCGAGTGTTGTAGAGGGGGTATCGTCGAGTGTTGTAGAGGGGGTATCGTCGAGTGTTGTAGAGGGGGTATTGTCGTGTGCTGTAGAGAGGGGAGGTATTGTCGAGTGTTGTAGAGAGGGGGTATTGTCGAGTGTTGTAGAGGGGGAGGTATTGTCGAGTGTTGTAGAGAGGGGGTATTGTCGAGTGTTGTAGAGAGGGGGTATGGTCGAGTGTTGTAGAGAGGGGGTATGGTCGAGTGTTCTAGAGAGAGGGGGTATTGTCGAGTGTTGTGAAGAGAGGGTATTGTCAAGTGTTGTTGACGGGGTACTGTAGAGTGTTGTAGAGGGGGGTCTTGACGAGTGTTGTAGAGAGGGGGGTATTGTCGAGTGTTGTAGATGGGGGTATTGTCGAGTGTTGTAGACGGGGAGGTATTGTCGAGTGTTGTAGACGGGGAGGTATTGTCGAGTGTTGTAGAGGGGGAAGGTATTGTCGAGTGTTGTAGAGGGGGAAGGTATTGTCGAGTGTTGTAGAGGGGGAAGGTATTGTCGAGTGTTGTAGAGAGGGGGTATTGTCGAGTGTTGTAGAGAGGGGGTATGGTCGAGTGTTCTAGAGAGAGGGGGTATTGTCGAGTGTTGTGAAGAGAGGGGTATTGTCAAGTGTTGTTGACGGGTACTGTAGAGTGTTGTAGAGGGGGTCTTGACGAGTGTTGTAGAGAGGGGGTATTGTCGAGTGTTGTAGACGGGGTATTGTCGAGTGTTGTAGACGGGGTATTGTCGAGTGTTGTAGACGGGGAGGTATTGTCGAGTGTTGTAGATGGGGAGGTATTGTCGAGTGTTGTAGAGGGGGAAGGTATTGTCGAGTGTTGTAGAGGGGGAAGGTATTGTCGAGTGTTGTAGATGAGGGAGGTATTGTCGAGTGTTGTAGACGGGGGAGGTATTGTCGAGTGTTGTAGACGGGGGAGGTATTGTCGAGTGTTGTAGACGGGGAGGTATTGTCGAGTGTTGTAGACGGGGAGGTATTGTCAAGGGTTGTAGAGGGGTTGGTATTGTCGAGGGTTGTAGAGGGGGTGGTATTGTCGAGGGTTGTAGAGGGGGTATTGTCGAGTGTTGTAGAGGGGGTATTGTCGAGTGTTGTAGAGGGGGTATTGTCGAGTGTTGTAGAGGGGGTATTGTCGAGTGTTGTAGAGGGGGTATTGTCAAGTGTTGTGAAGAGAGGGTATTGTCAAGTGTTGTTGACGGGTACTGTAGAGTGTTGTAGAGGGGGTCTTGTCGAGTGTTGTAGATGGGGTATTGTCGAATGTGTGAAGAGAGGGTATTGTCAAGTGTTGTTGACGGGTACTGTAGAGTGTTGTAGAGAGGGGGTATTGTCGAGTGTTGTAGAGGGGGTATTGTCGAGTGTTGTAGAGGGGGAAGGTATTGTCGAGTGTTGTAGAGGGGGAAGGTATTGTCGAGTGTTGTAGAGAGGGGGTATTGTCGAGTGTTGTAGAGAGAGGGGTATTGTCGAGTGTTGTAGAGGGGGCATGGTCGAGTGTTGTACAGAGGGGGTATTGTCGAGTGTTGTAGAGGGGGAGGTATTGTCGAGTGTTGTAGAGAGGAGGGTATTGTCGAGTGTTGTAGGGAGGAGGGTACTGTAGAGTGTTGTAGAGAGGGGGTATTGTCGAGTGTTGTAGACGGGTATTGTCGAGTGTTGTAGACGGGGAGGTATTGTCGAGTGTTGTAGATGGGGAGGTATTGTCGAGTGTTGTAGATGGGGAGGTATTGTCGAGTGTTGTAGATGGGGAGGTATTGTCGAGTGTTGTAGAGGGGGAAGGTATTGTCGAGTGTTGTAGAGGGGGAAGGTATGGTCGAGTGTTGTAGAGAGGAGGGGATTGTCGGGTGCTGTAGAGAGGAGGGTTTTGTCGAGTGTTGTAGAGAGGAGGGTATTGTCGAGTGCTGTAGAGAGGAGGGTATTGTCGAGTGTTGTAGAGAGGAGGGTATTGTCGAGGGTTGTAGAGAGGAGGGTATTGTCGAGTGTTGTAGAGAGGGAGGTATTGTCGAGTGTTGTAGAGGGAGGTATTGTCGAGTGTTGTAGAGGGAGGTATTGTCGAGTGTTGTAGAGGGAGGTATTGTCGAGTGTTGTGAAGAGAGGGGTATTGTCAAGTGTTGTTTACGGGTACTGTAGAGTGTTGTAGAGGGGGGGTCTTGTCGAGAGGGGGTATACAGTATTGTCGAGTGTTGTAGACGGGGGTATTGTCGAGTGTTGTAGAGAGGAGGGTATTGTCGAGTGCTGTAGAGAGGAGGGTATTGTCGAATGTTGTAGAGAGGAGGGTATTGTCGAGTGTTGTAGAGAGGAGGGTATTGTCAAGTGTTGTTGACGGGGTACTATAGAGTGTTGTAGAGGGGGGGGTCTTGTCGAGTGTTGTAGATGGGGGTCTTGTCGAGTGTTGTAGACGGGGAAGGTATTGTCGAGTGTTGTAGAGGGGGAAGGTATTGTCGAGTGTTGTAGAGGGGGAAGGTATTTTCGAGTGTTGTAGAGAGGGGAGGGTATTGTCGAGTGTTGTAGAGGGAAGGTATTTTAGAGTGTTGTAGAGGGGGAGGTATTTTAGAGTGTTGTAGAGGGGGAGGTATTGTCGAGTGTTGTAGAGGGGGAGGTATTGTCGAGTGTTGTAGAGGGAGGGGTATTGTCAAGTGTTGTTGACGGGGTACTGTAGTGTTGTAGAGAGGGGGGGTATTGTCGAGTGTTGTAGAGGGGGAAGGTATTGTCGAGTGTTGTTGAGGAGGGTATTGTCCAGTAATTTAGAGAGTGTTGTAGAGAGAGAGTAATGTATTAGAGAGAAGGCGAGAATGAGAGAAGGAGGGAGAAGGCAGGGACTGAGGGCTGATGTTTGAGAGGAATGGAGGGCTGAAATGACTCAGCATGAGAGAATTCATATAGAAAACCTCACATTTATCCCTGAACATCAGTGTTGATTTGAATAAGTCTCTTCCAGCTCACTACTCTCTCGCTTCATATTTCAACTAAAAACTGAGCGAACTGATCCGCCCGGTGACGCCCAGGCCTCGCTTCCGCCGTCACAGCCCAGTTCCTCTTTAATAGCGCGCGGAAAAAAACATCAATAAACTTTTCGCACGTGTGATGTCGTGCACTGATATATTTATATTTTTACATGTAGTCCTCACCTTTCGGGTTCTTCAGTGTCCTGTTGTTGTGTTTGTTCTTCTGAACTTCCTTCTATTTCCTGAAACTCACAGGAAGAAGAACCGACACGAGCCCGAACCTCCGCCTCAGCCGAACCGCTCACTTTTTAAAGGTGGTTTTATTTTCCGTGAATCTCATCTCCCCGCTGTGCTTCCGCTTCGGTTTACTGGTTGCAAGCGGACGGGTGACGAAAGGCTTCAGTTTATAAAGGACACGTGTGCGCGCGCGCACCCGCACACACCCAGAGAGAGAGAGAGAGAGAGAGAGAGAGAGATGATGATGATGATGATGATGATGATGATTATTGCAGTTATGTAGCATTTGTCGATATTTTAATAACTTATTTGTTACTATTGAATATTTACTTGTTTATATCTGTTTGTTTACGTCTGTATTTATGCTTCAGTAATGCTAATATTGTCATGTCAATAAAGCAAATTATGAAATGAATTGGTTTGAATTAAATTGATAGAAATAGGTCCACCTCACAGCAAGAATATTCTGGGTTCGAGTCCCAGGATTTTTCGTTGTGGAATATTCATGTCATCTTGTTGTGCTTTGCATAGGGTTCCTCCGGGTTCTTCGGTTTTCTCCCGCAGGCCAAAGATTATATGGCTGCTTCAAATTGTCCATCGGTGTGATAATGAATGGCTGTATGTGTATGATGGTCCTGAGGTTTGGTGAAGGGTTCAGGGTGTACCCCGCCCCCACGTTCCATGTCAACTGAGATAGGCTCCAGCCTCCCCACCACTCTAAAAGGATTAAATGGTTCGGTAGATGAGTGAGTGAATGAGTGAAGTGTATTGAGATCGAGACCTTTCCATCAGTCTACAGAGCTGGATCACAATGATGCTGCTGTTTAATATTCATTCATCTTTCAGACGTTTCCTCCCTGAAGATCAGGAGCTAAAGTGTCATGTCATTATTACATCCCCGGGGATCCTTCTACATTAGTTTACGCTGATACAGATGACTGTGCAAGTATGTAAAAAAGACTTCAGGGGAAATTTTTTCTTTTTTTTAACCTTTGTGACAACAGATCACAAACAACCTTGCACAAACCTAAAAATGATTTGAAAAAGTTTTTTTTTTTAAATGCTCAAAAGGTTCACCAGTAATCTAACAAAATTCAAATTCTCCTGAACAGTTTCAGGAAAAAATATTATTAAGTATAAACTGTACAGAGTTGTGCTTCTATATTATGCATTACAGCAAGTTGTTTGGTCACATTTTTTGAAAATTACATGCTTTTACTATATAAACAATTAATAACATTACATTTTACAAGTATAAAAACAGTTTGGCAGTAAAACAACTACTGCAGTTAAACTACTGCGTACTGCTATTGATTTAAACTTAAATAATAATACAGTAGTAATAATAATAATAATAAGAAGAAGAATGATGATAATCATCATAATAATAATAATAAAAACAGCCTTGGGCCCAGACATAAAACTGTACACATCTGCATAAAAATAAACTGCTCTTTACATAATAAAAGTACACTAATTTTCACATACCACACCCACATAAACATACGCACATGCACACACCCACCGGGACACAATCAAATAATAATGAAATCCAATAACCTGACATAGACTTGTTCCCTAGAATAATACTTCTGATCCCTCCCTTTTAAAAAATATTCAAGAATTACAACTTTAAAAAATTATACACTTTAAAATTTAAAAACATGTTCACATCTACAAATGTCCAATGCTTTTATCCTGTTTGGTGCATTGTTCACAAAAATAAACTGTCATCACTTGTCATTCTGTGTCGTGCTCTTAAAAATTAAGTTATTTTTGATGAGTTCTGTTTCTTATGAAGTGCAATTGGTATAAAGTAATCCGTCCTCCAGTCTTATAGTCCTGGCATGATGTATGCTATGTTGTCCAGTGTACTCGACTGCAAAACAAAAGAAAACAACAGTCAGATGTCATATTCAAAGCCACATTTATGCATTTAGACTAAACATAACCCTGGCTGTAATTTGCTTTTATTTTGTGGGTCGCTTTATGTCATCATACGGTTACTGAGTGGCATTCCAAGATGATGCTGTTCATTCCAGTCAGACTCATTGTCACACTATGATAGTCTATAATTTTGTTTTCCCAATTTTCTGCTACTTGACTGTTCTTATGAATTATGATGTGTTTGTATTCAATTCAACATCAATTAAATTGAAGGTACTTCTAGCACTGTTTTTGCCATTCAAACTGGTCCAATTTCATTTTCAGGATAGTGACGATCACATCAGTAATTTTTATACTTTTCTTTGTAAAATAAAATTTGGTTCAGGTGGTCACCTGATCAGCACCTCAATAAGTAAAATGAGCTGTGTTGTGTTGGAATCCAACACAGACACTGGGATGAAATGGCCACCATACACACTGTAAAGATGCTAATTTAACCTACAAACACCTGTATTGTATTTCTATGCACATTTACTTAAAAAACAATACATTAATAAAAAAAAAACAAGCAATCATGTAACAGCAGAGTAATGCCATGAAATCATACACGTACTGATCAACAACTTCAGTTACTGTTTACATCGAACAACAAAATGAAGACCAAGTGTGATCTCTGCACCAGAATTTTGGTGCCAAATGGCTTAGTTTGAGTGTTTCCCAGACTAGTGATCACCAAAGATTTTCACATTTATTGTTGCTAATGAAGTGCACAGTAAGTGTATGAACGTAAGTTTGTGTATGTGTTTCCCACCAGGACGCTGCGGGGACAGCCATTAAGCTGAGGGACCTGAGCAGTGAGGCAGGTCAGTGGACCAAGAGCACACAAAATTGAGTCTAACAAGACAGAGAGACTGCCAGAGACTGCTACCATTCCCTGCAGGAAAAGAGAACAAGCGTTAGTTTGTTTAAGCTTTATGCAGAGAGCACGCATGGAGTTCAATCATACAGAAAAATTACATAGCTTTATGTCACAAAAAAATTCCAAACCCACACAAAATATATTAGTGATTTTCATTTACACGCTGGTTTCAAATCAATTAATATGTGGTCCCGTCTGATGATGCTTTTACTTCTCTATTGAAAAACTAATATGACTAGAAATTCTGTAATACAAATGTAATATATTGCTGTACGAAAGCTTCTCATGTCATCCCATATCAACCAAGAAAAATGTGCTTACAAAGTGTCTGCAATCACGCGCAACTGTGCTCGGCCTCCACCCTACACAAAAACGCTCTACACTGTTTAGAGCAGGGGTCACCGACCTTTTTGAAACCGAGAGCTACTTCTTGGGTACCAATTAATGCGAAGGGCTACCAGGTCAAAACACACCTCTGAAATTACAAATTTGCTCAATTTACCTTTAATTATATGTTATCATTAATAATTAATGATATTTATCTATGTGAAGATATTGATTTGATTTAAAATATATTCAAAAAAATTAGATGCAGCTCAATGGAGAGTGGCGCTATGGAGCTGTGGGCCTGTCCTAAAACTAGCAGTGAACAGGTCCGCGGGCAACTTATAGTGTCCTTGCGGGCTACCTGGTGCCCACGGGCACCACGTTGGTGATCCCTGGTTTAGAGTAGTAATTAAGTCTGCGGTTATGTCTGCAGTCTGATCACCATTTTGTTATTAACTCCTCATGACTTAATTCCTCGTCACTTTAACTTAACTCGGAGTGAAGCTCTTCCTGCAATGTCTGATAAGATCAGAGACATCTGCACAGCAATCGGGGCAAACTCTGCCACGCAGAAACTTTCATCTGTGCATATGGACTTAAATCCTGTGGAATCGAGAAGTTTATAGTAAATATGGCTCATTATCTTGCTGAAAGTATAACCGATGATTATGTTTGAACCATGTGACTGAGACAACCAGGTTCTGGGATTAATAATTCTGAGCAAGAACCACCAGCCACAAAACAGCCAGAGCAACAATGATCGATCAATAAGTATCATTCATTTATTTATTTACAGCGGCTCTCAGGTGTCCACACCCAATACACCGATGGTATGTCTAACCAAAAGATTTGGCAGTTTACACAGCACACAATGCCAACTGTAGTTCTTGAGACCTGTGGTAAAGTCCAGATTTCTTTATCATAATGCCTTCAATAAATGCATGTTATATCTCACTACACTTCTTCTTTCAGATTTTTCCCTTTTCCAGGGTTCGCCACAGCGAATCATCGCATATTTGATTTGGCATAGGTTTTTACATCAGATGCCATTCCTGACACAGCCCTTTAGCAAGGGACAGAAACACGCTGACGGCTTTGCAGCTACTCTTGTCAAAAGTCAGCAATGGTTCTTTTACATGTCTCTCACCATAGACAGTGAGAGACATGGTTAGCCTTTGATAACCCAGTTAGCTGCACTGGGGGGACATTGAGAGCCTTGTGGAGAGCGGGACTCGAACCCCCAACCTTAGGATCAGTGATCCAGTGCCCTATACCACTAGGCCACTACTGCCCATAAATGTATATCAGAACACCGTGTTTCGTAATCAGAAAGGATTAAAAAATAAAAATTAAAAATGAAATGGGAAACATTTACGTATATACCAGTATAACAACATTTAAAGAAAATTGGTTTAATTTATTTTTATTGCCGTTGCCCTCGGCGTCTGCCTGTCTGGCCGTTCGTCTGTCTGTTTCACCATGGTAGCCTCTAATAAATGACCAATGGTTCTGAAACTTGGTCACCAGATGTATCTTTTCAGACTCCAGACACCTTTTAAAATGAACTACAGTGGTACCTCACTTTACGAAATTAATCCGTTTCAGAGCCTTTTTCATAACCTGGATTTTTCGTAAGTACAACCGCATTTTACATGTAAAACATGTGATTCGTTCCAAGGCCCCCAATACTACCCTTTAAAATGATAAAAGCATACCTTTTAAGGTACTTACTTCGTGTTGACCATGTCTTCTTAGCAGAGTTATAATGTTTATTATACAAATGTATATTATACAAAGTACAAATGTTTATGCAAGGTTAAAAGCCTGAGCCAAAAAATAAAGTTGCAATGAGCACACTCGAAAAACTCATGAAACAAGCTGCTGCTCATGGGAGCTGCATCGTCCCTCCTAGCCAATGGGAGGCCAGCAGGGCGGGATGTTGGGAGATAGCCAATGGGAGGCCAGCGGGGTGGGATGTTGGGTCATGTAGTCAATGTGCAAGGAACTCGTGCATTGTTTGAATTTTATTTTTTAATTGACCATGTCTTCTTAGCAGAGTTATAATCTTACAAATGTTTATGCAAGGTTAAAAGCCTGAGCCAAAAAATAAAGTTGCAATGAGCACACTTGAAAAACTCATGAAACAAGCTGCTGCTCAAGGGAGCTGCGTCGTCCCTCCTAGCCAATGGGAGGCCAGCGGGGTGGGATGTTGGGAGATAGCCAATGGGAGGGAGCTGCGTCATCCCTCCTAGCCAATGGGAGGTCAGCAGGGTGGGATGTTGAGAGATAGCCAATAGGAGACCAGCGGAGCGAGATGTTGGGACATGTAGTCAATGGGAAAGCAACTCGTGCATTGTTTGAAAATTTGAATGGCATGTTTTAATGTTTGAATTGCACGTTTCGTAAGGAGAACTTGTTTCGTATAGAGAGACAAAAAATTTAGAAAAATGTTTTTCATAAATTGTATTTTTCATATTCTGGGACTATCGTAATGTGAGGTACCACTGTATATGGGTTCATTATTACAGTAATAACATTTTAACCAATCACTATTTATAGTGCTGTTTTTAATTGATCGGTTCCAATAACAAGATTGTGTTCTGCATTAGCAGTGTGCACTCACTTTGTGTTCCCATCATGTTTGCATTGTACTTCATCCAGATGTGCAAATTCAGCCATGTGAATTCACTTTGTGCTCCTCTTGTATATGGGTCTGATCGTGAAATTAGTAATGAAATGTGTAACACTGACCTTTTACATATTCAGAAAATAATTTTCCCTTTTTTTGATGTATTGATTGATATACTGTACAGTAAATCCTGGTAGATGTAGGATAATATTCCTTGGAGAAGTACAGTAGCATCAAATTATCAGTAGGACGACTCAAAAAGTCACTATATAACATTGACATAATGAACAACCCCCCCCACCCCCCACCCCCCCACCCCCACCCCAGTGCAGCTAACTGGGTTATCAAAGGCTGGCCATGTCTCTCACTGTCTATGGTGTGAGGCATGTAAAAGAACTATTGCTGACTTTCGACAAGAGTAGGCTGCAAAGCCGTCAGCGTGTTTCTGCCCTGCGATGGCCTGGCGACCTGTCCAGGGTGTACTCTGCCCTCGCCCTGAGGTGGCTGGGATGGGCACCAGCCTCCCCGCGACCCTAATTAGGATGAAGCGATTACAGAAAATGAACTGATGATAATGAACAGCCTTCTATTCACTAATAATAGTTTTAGATAATAACTGTGTAATTAGACACACTGTGCTGATTGATGGCGCTTAACATGTTCAACTTTTATTTATTATCTAAAGTCAATAAATACCGATCCATCAGTGATCGGTGGGAGCAGAAGATACACGATGTAACACAGACACGAAAAGTTACATACATCATCGATCCCGTTTTAAGTTTGGTGCTTATTTATTAATTTTTGAACGCACATGCAAATTCCGTGGTTCACTGTGTGGCACCTGTGCTCCGATTCATGCAGGTATTGGACCTGTGGGGACCTTAGCAGTGGGGAGTGGGAAAATAATGAGGTCTTTCTCTTGTAACAAAATCAAGTATGAAAAAGGTGTAATGCGTCTAAACTCTTCTCTGTTTTGGCTCCAAGGTGGTGGAATGAACTTCCTTTTGACATCCAGACTTCTGAAAACTTACCTTTTTCAGCAGTACTTAGATTAAGCACCATGCCCTATACACACACACACACACACACACACACACACACACACACACACACACACACAAAGGAAAACCCACACAGAACCTACTATCTGGGTTTAACTGATCTTACACTTAGTCTGTGTTCTAACAAACTAAGGATACAAAATAATAAACAATAATAAACAAAATAAGGATATATTCACTGATAGCAACTTTAAAGCTTCTAAAAGTCGCTCTGGATAAGATCATCTGCTAAATGCTGTAAATGTGTAAACTCGGAAGTATTTAAATTGTTTCAAAAACTGAGTTCACCAATATGTACATATTTTGATACTATCTCCCAGGCACACACTATATATTTTTACACATTGACTCACAAATAAACTTGCCCATGGAAATATTTATTCAAGTTTGAATTTGGGTAGTTGGAAAATGTGCCAGTTTTGTGATTAGATCTATTTGTATTTGTTTTATTTTTAGTAATATTAAGCACAAAAGCTTAGATACACCATCAGCAAAGAGGTTTCACATGATCATATGTGTATCTTTTCCCATCATAATGGATAACAAACAGACGTTACACTATCTGCAAACTTGTATGTATGCTATTTGGCTATAACTCCATACCCATATATGTTCTTTGAACATGCCAGAATAACCTTCACACTTCTTGAAAAGCTTTACATTAGATTTTGGAACATGGCTGTGGGGATTTTCCCATTCAGACACAAGAGCATTAGTGAGGTGAAGCACTAATGACAGATAAGAAGGCCTGAAGCACAGTCTGCATTCCACTTTCTAACAAAGGTGTTGAGTGGTGTTAAAATCAGGGCTCTTGTAGGCCTCTTGGTTTCACCTACTCTAGCTCTGTTAAATCATGTCTTCATGCATGTTGCTCTGTGCAAAAAGATGATGTTATGTTAAACTTTGGCCCCTCATATCCTCTGAATACAGACACAGGAATATAAAGACATCCTATACAACTGTGTGCTTTCTAACGTTGAGGTAGCAGTTTGCAAATGGACATATATGGCAGGAAATACTACTACCCAAAAAGGAACACTAATAAGAATTTTGTTTGCTAGAACAAAGATAAATGGCTTCTGCTATTGTTTTTATCTGATACAATTATTTTGGCTCATTCTGGATCAAGCTTTAACAAATCAAATAACATGCACTGTAAAAAACATCACATTTCAGAAGCTTCACTAATTTGTCATTTACTCACTTCTGTCTCTTGAAGCCTGTGTCCAATAAGAGAGAGAGACTCCCCAAGGAGTTGCAGGTGGGCAGCAGCATCTATAGGATCAACATCTGGTACCCGGATGGTCAGAGAAGAGCGGCTCAAAGTGTTCAACCCTACCCCCATACCCACAGCCTTACTGGGGCCTTAGAAAGAGAAGAAAAAAGGGTGAATCTTTAATTTGGGGTAAAAACATATGTGATGTTCAGGTGCTTATTCAAGTGGAGTCATAAATAAATGATAAACTGAGTATGGTTGATTTTCCAATTCAGTATTAAAAAGTCCAGAAAAACTTATAGAAATTAAGATTTTTACTCTTTAGTTTGCTTTCTGATGAGGATGCCTTCTGTTTGACTGTAGTGGCCTCAGCTTTAATCTGCTTATGCTGGAGATACTGAGCTTTCTGCTTCCAGACCTGCCACAAGAAGCAAAAGCATTGTAACACTAATGACACTCATTATTCAAATTGTAATTCTGAAGACATAATAAGCAAGAAGTAATAACATGTTTAAGCGCACTCAATAAAAAAAAAGAGACACATGGACGTACACTGAAATGAACACCCCTTTTAAATTCACTGATGATGTCAGCATTTTTAAGCTCAAACTCCAAACAAAATGAGGTTTTCCCAGACTAACTCTGCCATGGGCTGAAGATCGCAGTACTGATATCCTTACAACTCAATCTGCCTGTATGTAATACAGTTAAGTGATACGGATGCATATTTTAGCAATAATGGCCATGAAAAGCACAAAACTGGTAATTTTATGCTCTTAATTACTTGCAGGGCTGAACTGTGGGGGTTAGCAATTGTTTTTCCCACACGTTGGGTGGAGTTGACGTCTGTTGTGAAGACAGTGGGATGTTACATTCTAGTGATTCTGTGGATGAAAATGTTGCCAGAAATGAGAGTTATGGTAAATACAAAATTACTTATGCAGCTCAGGAGTAGTAAAAATGCGATGTTTTCTGTGCTTGCTGTTTGTGTAGCTCAGCACTGACCAATAACGTGTTTTTATGGCCAGGGGGAGGGAAGGGGTATTTGTCAATGACTGGCCAGTCCAATGAGTCAATGAGTTCAAAGTGCAAGTCATGTGCACTTTGTAAACGGCCAAGGACTGATGTTGCAGGAAGGAACTGCTGATTTTATACATGATTGTTTTAAATAGCTAGTAAACCTAATTTACCACAGCTACACCTCAAGAACCCCTGCCATTTTAAATGTATTATTTTACAGGGTAGTAGACTATTTGTAGAGTAGAAATTAATTAAGTTTTAGCATATTTATCATGGTCACACATTAAAGGTAAAATATCAACACAAATGTACCATTTTTTGCTAAATTGGACATCTCTATATTGGGAACAGGGACATTTTTTAGACACTCAAAAGTGTTTTGGCTGAGCTTTATGTTGAACCAATCAAATGTGGTGTTTACTGACACCACGTTTATCAGTGTAAACCTGAAACTTGAGAAGCAATTCCCTTAAAAATCCATCAATGACTTTTCTCCAGTGATTTCTATTACATGATATTCGGTACTAAATTATCATAGGATTGTTAAAGATTAAACATTACTGCACACATGTGTTTTTGCTTATCTTATTTATAAAAGTGTTTCAAGCATCAAACACATTTTTGTGGCTGCTTGTCGAGGGTTGGCCAGCCAACATATGGATGATGTACACTTAATTTCATTTTGATAACTGCAATGGTTAAAGTACAGTACAAAAGCTGATCCGTGCCCAATACTCAGAAAAGGCCACTTCTGTGTCCCTTGTAATGCATCTTAGTTCAAATAAAAGCTGCTTAACTGACACATTTATGTAAGCATATCTTCATCAATATCACTCTTATGACATATCAGGAAACCTTTTACTGCATTTATTAGCCTCTCAAAGTATATTCGGGGGGGGGGGGGGTTATTAAGAGCCTATTTAACTGCCACCAAAAAGAAGAAACAACTAACTCACCTGCTTCTCCTTTTCAGGTAAATGTTTCCAAACCTCTGCAAGCTTCTTGCTCAGCTCTCCAAACACTGTAGACCCATGAACATAGGATGGCTTAAATCATGTATACAAGTAGCGGTATGAATGTGATGCATCTGTATACATCCAACTAACAATGTATACAAAATAATCATCTAAATAAAAGCAGCAATTACTAACAAAGGTAATTATATGGCAAGGACAGTACATGCAGTCTGATTGGTCAACGCATGGGCAATAAATCGCACATTGGACTGAGTGTATCTGACCGGCAAGTTAGTTGTTAGCTTGCAGCTCTGTGCACTATGATCTTTAGCAGCTTCCAGAGAAGCTTTTTTTTTCAAAGTCCTGTGAAGTAGTCGCTGCTCATCGAAAAGCTCTTGTTCATCACAGGGAAAGAAAGAAGCTGAAAGCTCTCAAAGCCCTCACAGACACAGATGAAGATCCCTTGTTCAGAAAAGGGCAATTTGGAGATAGCAAACCAGTCAGCATGAAACGATACCAGCGCCTGAAGTTAATTATAAAAGTCCTCCATTTTAAACTGCCAGATAATTAACCTTGTTTGCTTGGTTTATACAGAGAAGTCTCAGCCTTGGTCTGAGAACAAACCGAGCCCAAAGGTGAGGTCTGTGCGAAAAGACTGTGGGCTGAGATTACTCTGTACAGACCTCACGCTCAGTTGACAAGCAGTCTGCACTGTATGTAATGCGGCACGTACCAAGTCCAGGCTGTTCTGCATTAATATTGACCCGGTACTCTTTACAGAACACCTGATAAGCTGTCGTACTCTTTTTCTTTTTCTGAAAAAAAAAAATTAAGGACAGAACTAGTAAACAATATGATAAAGGTTTGTGGTAGCTGTTTTTTTAATGTGGCACATTAAAGGTTACAGTATATATTTTTTTTCAGAAACAAATACTTAAAAAGCTTTTGATTCAGAAGGAGAAAAGTGTGTGCTGTTTGTGAGTGACCCTTAAAATCTTAAACTGTAGTCAGGTTTCATACACAAGCTTTCTGGTCTAGCATACCGTTACCTCAGCCCACATTGCACAAACCAATATCTGCCTACCTTTACAGAGAGATGTAAAGCTGAACCACAGATATTTTAAGAAGAGGTTGAAAATAGAACAAACAAACAAACAAACACACACACACACACACACACACACACACACACACACACACACACACACACACACACACACACACACACACACAAACACACAAACACACACACACACCAGTTGTGCTGCCTGATAAAACATCTTCGTAAAATTTTGGAAAAACTGTATCTGTTTTTCTGTCTGACGAAGTTCAGTCCCTTTAGGAAATTCCTGGTGAAGGTTAGCATGCAGTGAGCTGAAGTGCGCTGAAGATTTGAAGTTTTGAAATGTGCCAATGACGCCTGAATAAGGCAAAATTGCGTTCCATCACTTTAGTGCTTCTCAATTATTTTCTGTGGCCCCGTGAGTGACTATAAATAGTATTTGTCTATAAAATTGTTATTAGTACACCTCAGCATAACATTGTATCTTTAACATTAAAAACAAAAAAGAAAGAAATACAGGGATCCCTCACTTTCCGCGGATAATTGGGATTGAGATCTCCACGCGACCATCGAAATCCGCGAAGTAGGATCACCCCCCTGACGTATATGTACTGTACATGTATATGTGTTTATAATATCAATAAATACATATTCAACACTATAAATACTTATAATAACAATTAAGCATTCAAGAAATAACATAAGGTGTAAATAATATACAAATACACACACATACAGATAGTATTTCCATGAAAAGAAGACGACACACACACATGCGCGGAGATGCGCTTGCACACATAGAAGCAACAATGTATCCAGTTTTGATGGGAGAATTTGGGTTGGTTTTGTTAGTTTAGGGTTTATTGCATAATTGGCCTTGTTTTTGTGGCATTTTCCTTAACTTTTTCCCCTACTCTTTCTTAATTTACTTGAAAGTATGATAAATGTAACTTGTACTAATTTTTCCAAAACTGTTTGAGTTTTTCAGGATTTTTTTTTTTTTGTGAAAATCACAGCAAATTTTTTTCTGATATTTTTTGGTATACAGTAGGCCCTCGATATTCGCAGGGGTTTGGTTCCGTCCCCTCCTGCAAATGAAGATAATCCGCGAGTTCTGTACCCAGAAGAAAAACCCCATGTATCATATTACATGCATGAATGAGCAACCAGAAGTAAAATACTATGTATCTATAACATGCGCTGAAATATGGTTCTTAAACACATTCTATAGACAGTCTTACTCATTAATACAGTATTAATGTAGTAAAATATAGTAATGATTAAGAAAAACCTTTTAATTTTGTATTGTGACATTTATTAATAAAATATATAAACATTATACAGCATTCTTTCTATCCATCCATCCATCCATCCATCCATCCATCTGCCTGCCTGCCTGCATGCCTGCCTGCCTACCTACAGTGGTATGAAAAAGTATCTGAACCGTTTGGAATTTCTCACATTTCTGCATAAAATCACCATCAAATGTGATCTGATCTTTGTCAAAATCACACAGATGAAAAAACAGTGTCTGCTTTGACTAAAACCACCCAAACATTTATAGGTTTTTATATTTTAATGAGGATAGCATGCAAACAATGACAGAAGGGGGAGGAATAACCAACAGGGTGCTGGTGGAAATTGGACTACTGTTGGTAGAAGACGTCGAAGAAGGAGAGGCGGGAGGCGTGTCCGTAGGCAGAGAGAGAAGAGGAAATGCGTGAGTCTAGGACTGAGAGTAGGGACTTTGAATGCTGGAACGATGAACGATAAAGCTAGAGAGCTGGCTGACATGATGCAGAGGAGGAAGGTGGACATACTGTGTGTTCAGGAGACCAGGTGGAAAGGTAGCAAGGCTAGAAGCTTAGGAGCAGGGTTTAAGCTGTTTTATCATGGTGTGGATGGGAAGAGAAATGGAGTAGGAGTCATCTTGAAGGAGGATTTTGTCAGGAATGTTCTAGAAATTAAAAGAGTGTCAGACAGAGTGATGAGTCTCAAGTTAGAAATTGAAGGTGTGATGGTCAATGTTGTTAGTGCTTACGCCCCACAGGCAGGATGTGAGCTAGAAGAGAAGGAGAGATTCTGGAGTGAGTTAGATGAAATGATTCAGAGTACCCCCAGAGGTGAAAGAGTGGTCATTGGGGCAGACTTCAATGGACATGTTGGTGCAGGCAACAGAGGGGACGAGGAAGTGATGGACAGGTTTTGTATCCAGGACAGGAACACAGAAGGATAGATGTTGATCGATTTTGCAAAAAGGATGGATATGGCTGTGGTGAATACTTTCTTCCAGAAGAGAGAGGAGCATAGGGTGACTTATGAAAGCGGGAGTAGGAGCACACAGGTAGACTACATCTTGTGCAGACGATGCAATTTGAAAGAAGTCAGTGACTGCAAAGTAGTAGTGGGTGAGAGTGTTGGCAAACAGCATAGGATGGTGGTGTGCAGGAAGACGCTGATGGTGAGGAAGGTGAAGAAGGCAAAGGCAGAGCAGAAGACAAAGTGATGGAAGCTGAAAAAGGAAGAGTGTCGTGTTGTCTTCAAGGAGGAGTTGAAACAGGCTTTGGGTAGTCAAGAAATTCTTCCAGATGACTGGACAATCACAGCCAATGTGATCAGGGAGACCGGTAGGAGAGTACTTGGTGTGTCCTCTGGAAGGAAAGTAGATAAGGAAACTTGGTGATGGAATGAGGAAGTGCAGGAGTGTGCACAAAAGAAGAGGTTAGCTAAGAAGAAGTGGGACACAGAGAGGACCAAAGAGAGTAAGCAGGAGTACAGGGAGACACAGTGTAAGGCGAAGGTAGCGGTGTCAAAAGCCAAACAGAGGGTGTATGATGACTTGTATGATAGGTTGGACAGTAAGGAGGGAGAAAATGATTTATACAGGTTAGCACAGCAGAGAAATAGAGATGGGAAAGACGTGCAGCAAGTTAGAGTGATAAAGGACAGAGAGGGAAATTTATTGACTGATGACAGAAGTGTGCTGGGAAGATGGAAAGAGTACTTTGAAGAGATGATGAATGAGGAAAATGAGAGAGAAAAAAGAGTAGAAGGGGTGACTGTTGAGGACCAGGAAGTAGCAAAGATTAGTACGGGTGAAGTGAGGAGGGCATTGAAGAGGATGAAGAGTGGAAAGGCAGTTGGTCCTGATGACATACCGGTGGAGGTGTGGAAGTGTCTAGGGGAGGTAGCAGTAGATTTTCTGACAAGAATATTCAACAAGGTCTTAGAAAGTGAGCAGATGCCAGAGGAATGGAGGAGAAGTGTGCTTGTGCCTATTTTTAAGAACAAGGGAGCTGTACAGTGTTGTGGCAACTACAGAGGAATAAAGTTGATTAGCCATACAATGAAGTTATGGAAAACAATAGTGGAAGCTAGACTAAGGGCAGAGGTCATTTGTGACCCAGAGGAAGACCAAAGAGAAGATTTATGGATGTGGTGAAGGCAGACATGAAGGTAGTTGGAGTAAGAGTAGAACATGCAGAGGATAGGGTGAGATGGAGGCAGATCATTTGCTGTGGCGACCCCTGAAGGGAACAGCCGAAAGGAAAAGAAGAAGAAGATATATATATATATATATATATACACACTGTATACATATACATACAGTATGTATATGTTTTCATTTTGTATGTATAATATATTATCCAGTTAAGCTCTATAATGCCACTCAAACGCCAACTAGGCGCCGTCATTATTTAAGAAATAAGACTTTCTCCTGAAGAAACGACAGTTTCCTCTGAAGTGCCTGAACTTGAATTAAGTAATCTCATTTACTCCCTATAAACACAAACCGCATGCTCACCTCAATTAAAGTGTGCTTCTTCAGTCCTTCCCCTTTGAATGTGAGGTGTTTGTTGCAGGTGACACAGTGAGCTTGATCTTGCACACTTTAAAGATCATAAGTCCAGATAAGCCGCGCTTCCTCTCACAAGCTCCATTTGTCACCTGCAACAAATGTGTGAGCTAATCCTCTAGTGCAGAGATAAGCATGCTTGTGTTAATTGACAGTATAGTGAATTCAGGTGTGAGCCATGGAACAGATCAGCCACGCCCCTCAGCCGGAGTGGACAGTTAGAGAACACAGCCGTCAAAATCAAAGTCCCCCCAAAACACAGACCATAACAAAAAGAACATAAAAGAACATGAAATGTAATAAATTGGATAAACAAAACAAAACGATAAACATGCTACACCACAGTACATAAAATCACACACATAAACATTCTAAACATCAACTTAGGTACTGTACTGGAATAATGATTGAAAAAGACTTTAGTACTAGAGCGCTTTCAGATGATTATTTCTCTTCAGGCACTTCAGAGGAAACTGTCGTTTATTCAGGAGGAAGTCTTATTTCTTCAGAAGAGACATTCAACGTCATTACCTTTTCTAGAGCTTAGCCAGAGAAGACACAGCGTTTGAGTGGCATCAAACAGCTTAAATGGTAATTAAAACACACTAAAAAAAGAGGCTCATTGAAAACTTTTGCGCGAATGAGGGAAAAGGGACGTTACATCATCTCAACCAATCAGCAGGAAGGAGGACAGCCATTGGCTGAATTTGAGTGACGAGTCAGTTGCTTGGCAGTCCGCGAATACTCAAACCATGAGTGCAAAACCGCGAAAAGTCAAGGGCCTACTGTATTTCATCTTTATACATGGTGCTGTATTAATGGGATATGAAGTACTTATGACATGAGTATACTGCAGATGAATAGTCTTTGAAAGCAGATATGGCAATCCCAACTGATATTTCTACTGAAATCACAAATTACATATGGCTGCATTAACTGAATCTTAATCAAGATGAGTAGAGGGGCGTCACCTTGTCTTTATCATGTTTATCCCTTTCCTTCTCCTCCTTCTTTTTCTTCTTCACTAAGGTTAAGTCTCCATCCTGATTATGATGCAAGGTGATTGCTGGAGCCATAGCTAATGCCGTTAATGAGGCACTGTGATTGGATGAGCTATGGGAATGGGAGTGGCTTCTCGATAAGTCCCCTATGAAAACAGGGGGGAAAACGGACATAAAATTCAACTTGTTTTGTTAAAGAGAAGAAAATGTCTAACAGATTGAAATTAAACTGGACTCTTACCTTTAAGTGCTTTCTTTTCTGTGTTTCCTCCCTTGCTATGCTTCTTCTCTCTCGAGCTTCTATCCTTGTCCCGGTCCTTCTCTTTATCTTTTTTCTTTTTGCTTTTTTTGCTTTTTTTCTTCTTTTTAGATGAAAGATGGGTGTAGGTGTCATCAATGATCAGTTCCCCTGCCTCTAACTCCCCTCCTGAGGAAGAACAATCTCCTCTCTGTGCTAAAGACCCACCATACTGTCCTAGAAGACAAATAGATGGAATAAGTACGGACAAATAAAAATTTGCTATTGGTGCGGTGATTAGGTTGAAATAATTACATTTCAGTACAATTCAAGTTCAAGTACAAACATGAAGAACAATATCAGAAAAAGCATAGAGAAATTCATCAACACTGTAACAACAATAGTACAGAACAACATATTCTCATGAAAAGGTACATCACTTAAATATTGATGATTTGTGTCGAAACAAAAAGTGATAATATTCCAATAAATTACTTAAAATAGGCATTTTAAAATTTCAAAATCACTCATGTTCCAAACTGATGAATCCTACTGGGGTCATGGGAAGGCTGGAGCCTATCTCAGCTGACACGGGGTGAAAGCAGGATACACCCTGAACCGCTCGCCAGACCAAGGCCAATACACACACACACACACACACACACACACACACACACACACACACACACACACACATAGAGCCAATTAGCCTAATGGGTATGTACTGTATTTGGATTCTTCTTTTTCTTTCGGCTGTTCCCTTCAGGGGTCGCCACAGCAAATGATCTGCCTCCATCTCTCCCGATCCTCTGCATCTTCTTCTCTTACTCCAACGACCTTCATGTCCGCCTTCACCACATCCATAAATCTTCTCTTTGGTCTTCCTCTGGGCCTTCTGCCTGGTAGTTCCAACCTCAGCTTCCTACTACCAATATACTCACTATCCCTCCTCTGTACATGTCCAAACCATCTCAATCTAGCCTCTCTGACTTTGTCTCCAAAACATCTAACATGTGCTGTCCCTCTGATGTACTCGTTTCTGATCCTATCCATCCTCGTTACTCCAGAAGAGAACCTGAACATTTTCATCTCTGCTACCTCCAACTCTGACTCCTGTCTTTTCCCCAGGGCCACTGTCTCGAAACCATACAACATCGCTGGCCTCATCACCGTCTTGTACACTTTTCCCTTCATTCTTGCTGATACTCTCCTATCAGACATCACACCGGACACTTTTCTTCATCCATTCCAACCTGCCTGCACGCGCTTCTTCACCTCTTTTCCACGCTCTCCATTGCTCTGGATTGTTGATCCTAAGTACTTAAAATCCTCCACCTTCTTTATCTCTCTGTAACCTCACCGTTCCTCTTGGATCCTTGTCGTTCACACACATGTATTCTGTCTTACTGAGACTAACCTTCATTCCCCTCCTTTCCAGGGCATACCTCCACCTCTCCAGATTTTCCTCCACTTGTTCTCTGCTCTCACTACAGATCATGATGTCGTCTGCAAACATCATAGTCCATGGAGATTCTTGTCTAACCTCGTCTTTCAGCCTGTCCATCACCATAGCAAACAAGAAGGGGCTGAGAGCTGACTCTTGATGCAGTCCCACCTCCACCTTGAACTCTTCTGTCACACCGACAGCACACCTCACCACTGTTTTACATCTCTCATACATGTCTTGCACCACTCTAACATACTTCTCTGCCACTCCAGATTTCCTCATACAATACCACAGTTCTTCTCTCGGCACCCTGTCATATGCTTTCTCCAGATCCACAAAGGCACAATGCAGCTCCTTCTGACCTTCTCTGTACTTCTCTATTAACATCCTCAAAGCAAACACTGCATCTGTAGTGCTCTTTCTTGGCATGAAACTAAACTGTTGTTCACAAATGCTGACCTCTGCCCTTAGTCTAGCTTCCACTATTCTTTCCCATAACTTCATTGTATGGCTAATCAACTTTATCCCTCTGTAGTTGCCACAACTCTGTACATCTCCCTTGTTATTAAAAATGGGCACAAGCACACTTCTCCTCCATTCCTCCGGCATCTGCTCATTTTCTAAGACCTTGTTGAATATTCTTGTCAGAAAATCTACTGCTACCTCCCCTAGACACTTCCATACCTCAACTGGTATGTCATCAGGGCCAACTGCCTTTCCAATGCCCTCCTCACTTCTCCCTTACTAATCTTTGCGACTTTCTGGTCCTCAACGGTCACCCCTTCTACTCTTTTTTCTCTCTCATTTTCCTCATTCATCAGCTCTTCAAAGTACTCTTTCCATCTTCCCAGCACACTTCTGTCATCAGTCAATACATTTCCCTCTCTGTCCTTTATCACTCGAACTTGCTGCATGTCTTTCCCATCTCTATTTCTCTGCTGTGCTAACCTGTATAAATCATTTTCTCCCTCCTTACTGTCCAACCTATCATACAAGTCATCATACACCCTCTGTTTGGCTTTTGACACCGCTACCTTCACCTTACGTTGTGTCTCCCTGTACTCCTGTTTACTCTCTTCGGTCCTCTCTGTGTCCCACTTCTTCTCAGCTAACCTCTTCTTTTGTACACACTCCTGCACTTCCTCATTCCACCACCAAGTTTCCTTATCTACTTTCCTTCCAGAGGACACACCAAGTACTCTCCTACCGGTCTCCCTGATCACATTGGCTGTGGTTGTCCAGTCATCTGGAAGCACTTCCTGACCACTCAAAGCCTGTTTCAACTCCTCCTTGAAGACAACACGACACTCTTCCTTTTTCAGCTTCCACCACTTTGTCTTCTGCTCTGCCTTTGCCTTTTTCACCTTTCTCACCATCAGTCATCCTGCACACCACCATCCTATGCTGTTTGGCAACACTCTCACCCACTACTACTTTGCAGTCACTGACTTCCTTCAAATTACATCGCCTACACAAGATGTAGTCTACCTGTGTGCTCTTACCTCCGCTTTTATAAGTCACCCTATGCTCCCGTTTCTTCTTGAAGAAAATATTCACCACAGCCATTTCCATCCTTTTTGCAAAATCGATCAACATCTGTCCTTCTGTGTTCCTGTCCTGGATACAATACCTGCCCATCACCTCCTCGTCCCCTCTGTTGCCAGCACCAACATGTCCATTCAAGTCTGCCCCAATGACCACTCTTTCACCGCTGGGGGTACTCTGAATCATTTCATCTAAGTCACTCCAGAATCTCTACTTCTCTTCTAGCTTACATCCTGCCTGTGGGGCACAAGCACTAACAACATTGACCATCACGCCTTCAACTTCTAACTTGAGACTCATCACTCTGTCTGACACTCTTTTAATTTCTAGAACATTCCTGACAAACTCCTCCTTCAAGATGACTCCTACTCCATTTCTCTTCCCATCCACACCGTGATAAAACAGCTTAAACCCTGCTCCTAAGCTTTTAGCTTTGCTACCTTTCCACCTGGTCTCCTGAACATACAGTATGTCCACCTTCCTTCTCTGCATCATGTGTATGTACTGTATTTGGATTGTTGGAGGAAAAACAGTACCCAAAGGAATCCCACACAAGCATTTGGAGAATATGCAAACTTCACACAGAAACTCCAAACCCAGGACCTTCTTGCTGTAAGGTGGAGGTGTGAACTCCTTGGTGTGGTTGTGAACCAGGTGTGAACATCATGCTGCCCCTCACAATTTCAATTAAAAAAAAAGATGAGTCACACTGAAAAAGTAAGTGCAGCCTCATATTGTACTGTAATACCTTCCAGCCCTTAAAATTAGAAACAGGTGTTGAAGAAGAAGAAGTGTTCAGTATTATTTACCACAGATAAAAAAAAATCGCACTTAAAGCTGAGATCTGGCGTCTGGAGTATATAAAATCATACTAAGAATTAAAGAGTTCTTTTTATTTATCTTTTCATTGTATGGAAAATGAATAAAATGAAGAATAAAAAACACACAATCGGGGCAGTTGTGGCTTCGTGGATAAGGCGATGAGTGACTGATCCAAAGGTCAGCAGTTCAATTCTATTGCTACTGTTGGGCCCTTGAGCAAGGATCTTAGCTTTCAATTGCTGAGTTGTTTAATAAGAAAATAATAATTGTAAATCACTCTGGATAAGAGCATCTGCAAAATGTTGTAAATGTAAAAAAGAGAGGAATTGTTTAGCCACATCACACAGTTCGCATGATTGGAACAAAAGACAGACAGCTTTTAAGGAGAAGAGCCTCATAACTGGTTAAAAGCCTGTGCAGGTGCTTCAAGACCATGTGAGACCACCTGTCAAAAATTTAAAGTTGCACCAGCACTGTTTCAGATGATCCCCCACAGGAATGTTGTAGATGTTAATACTTGCATGAAAACCCTCAAACAATTTGAAACTGAAGGAAGATCAGTTAAAAAACAAAAAACAAAAAAAAAAAAAACGTATAAAAAATGTTTAGCAAGCTGACAAAGTCTTATGGGCAATTATACAAGATGCCTCCACAAAGTTATTTCTGCTTAAGTAGGTAAAACAGCTTCAAACATCAATCATGTACCTACTTTCTATAGGTACTGTGTTAAAAAGGGTGAAATGATTTTAAACAAATATATTGAAATAAAAAAAAAACAATTAAAAGATGTCCTTTTGATGGCTGTACATACTAGTCCTTCTAAAAAAAATTAGCATATTGTGATAAAGTTAATTATTTTCTGTAATGTACTGATAAAAATTAAACTTTCATATATTTTTGATTCATTGCACACCAACTGAAATATTTCAGGTCTTTTATTGTTTTAATACTGATGATTTTGGCATACAGCTCATGAAAACCCAAAATTCCTATCTCAAAAAATTAGCATATTTCATCTGACCAATTAAAAAAAAAGTGTTTTTAATACAAAAAAAGTCAATCTTCAAATAACACTCAATACTTGGTCGGGAATCCTTTTGCAGAAATGACTGCTTCAATGCGGCGTGGCATGGAGGCAATCAGCCTGTGGCACTGCTGAGGTGTTACGGAGACCCAGGATTCTGCGATAGCGGCCTTAAGCTCATCCACAGTGTTGGGTCTGGTGTCTCTCAACTTTCTCTTCACAATATCCCACAGATTCTCTATGGGGTTCAGGTAAGGAGAGTTGGCAGGCCAATTGAGCACAGTAATACCATGGTCAGTAAACCATTTCCCAGTGGTTTTGGCACTGTGAGCAGGTGCCAGGTCGTGCTGAAAAATGAAAATCTTCATCTCCAAAAAGCTTTTCAGCAGATGGAAGCATGAAGTGCTCCAAAATCTCCTGATAGCTAGCTGCATTGACCCTGCCCTTGATAAAACACAGTGGACCAACACCAGCAGCTGACATGGCACCCCAGACCATCACTGACTGTGGTTGCTTGACACTGGACTTCAGGCATTTTGGCATTTTCTTGTCCCCAGTCTTCCTCCAGACTCTGGCACCTTGATTTCCGACTGACGTGCAAAATTTGCTCTCATCCGAAAAAAGTACTTTGGACCACTGAGCAACAGTCCAGTGCTGCTTCTCTGTAGCCCAGGTCAGACGCTTCTGCCGCTGTTTCTGGTTCAAAAGTGGCTTGACCTGGGGAATTCGGCACCTGTAGCCCATTTCCTGCACACGCCTGTGCACGGTGGCTCTGGATGTTTTTACTCCAGACTCAGTCCACTGCTTCCACAGGTCCCCCAAGGTCTGGAATTGGCCCTTCTTTCACTTTTTCCTTCCCACAGACGTCCCACTGAGGTGCCTTGATGCAGCACTCTGGGAACAGCCTATTCGCTCAGAGATTTCTTTCTGTGTCTTACCCTCTTGCTTGAGGGTGTCAATGGCGGCCTTCTGGACAGCAGTCAGGTCGGCAGTCTTACCCATGATTGCGGTTTTGAGTAATGAACCAGGCTGGGAGTTTTTAAAAGCCTCAGAAATCTTTTGCAGGTGTTTAGAGTTAATTGGTTGATTCAGATGATTAGGTTAATAGCTCGTTTAGAGTACCTGAACATGATATGCTAATTTTGAGATAGGAATTTTGGGTTTTCATGAGCTGTATTCCAAAATGATCAGTATTAAAACAATAAAAGACCTGAAATATTTCAGTTGGTGTGCAATGAATCTAAAATATATGAAAGTTTAATTTTTATCAGTACATTACAGAAAATAATGAACTTTATCACAATATGCTAATTTTTTGAGAAGGACCAGTACAAGGATAGTCCATTAACTTTTCCTGAGCTGCAATAAGGATGAACATAAACATCTCCTACCCTCCACTTCTACCTCTTTCCCCACCATGGGCAGAGGCTCACGGGTGTGTTGTTTCTTCTTTGGTGGCTTAGACGTCGTCGTGCGGTCCCTCTCCTTCTCCTTCTTCATCCCACTTTTTTTGATGCCAGAAGAGGAATGATGTCCGATGCTTTCTGAAGATGGATGTCCAGAGAAAAGGAATTTCTCAGCTGACTCCCCCCCGTCATTCTTCTCCTTGGGCGAAAGGATGAGCTTCATTTTTAGACCCTCACCATCTCGCAGTGTCAGTGGCTCACCCCTACCTGCTCCGGCATGGAATAAAGATGACTTTGAGGAAGAGGAAGAAGAATGCTTCTTAGACGAAGATGACGAAATTGGATGACGGGAATGAGGGAAAGTGTGGCCACTCTTGGAACTGCCCTCACGCTTGCGATCTTTGGAGGTGGAATGCGATGAGTGAGGAGGGTAAGAGGGCTTTTTATGAATGTTGGGGCCAGGCTCGGAGCCTGTGGCCATTGGGGAGGTAATGGCCTGCAAAAGGCCCATAGCAGTATCTGTAGAGTGAGCTGGCTGAGAGGAGCATGAAGAAGAGCGTGAGGGTGAGCGCTCAGAGGACTTGCGTTTCTTCTTATGAGGAGGGACTAAGCCATGGTGGTCTGAGAAAAAATAAAATTAATATTGTGTCTTGAGTATTATACAAATCTCTCTGGCAATGCATCCACAGTCCTATAGCAACCAGGGATACACTAGTGTTTTTCTTCTTTAGTCATATGTTCAAAATCAGTTTTTTAAACACACTGGGCCTCATACAAGAACCATGCAATAACAATAAACAGATTTATTTACTGACATCATGTAAAAACAATTTATGTGAACTTGGGGCACCAATCTTTTATTATTTTTAAGTTTTGTACAGTCGGCACAGTGGAGCGGAGGTTAGTAGATCAGCCTTACAGCAAGAAGGCCTAGGTTCGATTCCCAAGCTCAAGGAGTTTCTGTCTAAAGTTTGCATGTTCTCCCTGTTCTCCCTGTGGTCGTGTGGGTTCCTCTAGGTACTCCAGTTTCCCCCTCCTACAGTCCGAAACATGCACAGTAAGCTAATTGGTTGCTCCACTCGCTCATATGTGTGTGAATGGTTGTGTGTGTTGGCCCTGCGATTGCCTGGGGAGCTGTCCGGGTGTACCCCACCTTCACCCAGAGCCGGCAGAAATGGGCGCCAGCCTCCCTGCGACCCTAATTGGGATTAAGCAGCTTAGAAAGTGAATGAATGAATTTTTGTACAGGTACTAACAAAATGTATGTGTGGTAGAGACCAGATGTAAGAGTTGAGTATATAGTTAACTATCATTCTAATATCAATTTTTACTTAAATGACTAAAGATTTTGAAGTGTATCGTAAAAAAATTTATTATTTTGCTTTGATTCATGTAAGAAATCTAAGCAAATGTCATGCTCATGCTGGAATTCTACACACAGCGATGCCTCTGTATGATAATAAGGTCAACATTAACATCTCTGACAGAAAAAAGGCTTAATTATAATTATAATTAAAAATGAAAGAAAACCTGATTAAGTATTATTTATATATCTTCTCCCTATAAGTTCAGAGTAAGGTGCACTGTTGCAGGTTTGCCATGGCTGCCTTACTAGTTTTGGCACCTTAGCATGTCAGGCAAAGGGAGGAGAGTAACAGGGTCTGATTTTAACTGCAGAGACGGCGCAATGGTTGCTGTTGGGATGAAAATATTAAGGAGATATTAAGACCCCCAACTTATGAAATTAATCCGTTCCAGGGCCCTTTTCATATTGCGGGGATTTCGTAAGTAGGGGTCGCATTTTACATGTTAAACGTCTAATTCGTTCCAAAGCCCCAGTCTTTGGACTGGATAAACCCCATAAACCCTTTAAAAATTATAAAAGTACACCAATTTTGTATTAAATATGTGTTAAAAGTAAAAGAAAATTATTTATTAAACAATTTCAACGTTGTATTAACATTTTATTTTTTTTATTTTATTAACATATTTTTAATTAAACCATTATTAAACATTTTTTATTAACACACACACACACACACACACACACACACACACACACACACACACACACACACACAAGACGTGAATTCAAAGCGGATTCTCTGCTTGACCATTTGCTGAATTAAAACAACTTAAAAAACTAAACTAAAACATTATTCCTTCTCTCTCTCTCTCTCTCTCTCTCTCTCTCTCTCTTGCGCGCTGCGGGCCACGCCCACAAGATGTGAATTCAAAGTGCATTCCCTGCTTGACAAACTCAACTTTAATTTGATTCCTTGAGGGATCGGAATTCCAGATGAGCTCAAAGGCACCCACATTTATTAAACATTTACTGAAAACTAAACTAAAAACTAAAGATTGAAGCTTCCTTCTGTATCTATTTGGGAGGCCAGCGAGGCGGGATGTTGAGAGACAGCCAATGAGAGAGTAACTCGAGCGTCATGTGAAATTTTGATTTGCGCGTTTGAATTTTTAATTTCTTTTAGTAAGAGGGGGTTGTTTCATATCTCGGGGACGGAAACTCAGGAAAATGTTTTTCGTAATCCGGGGATTTCGTACACAGGGTCTTCGTAAATTGGGGGCCGACTGTACTTTAATATGTGTTGTATACTATTTACTGTATAAATACAATTACTATTACATAATAATACAGTATTATGTATTTTATTTTATTAATATGTACATACCTATGTGTGTGTGTGTGTGTGTGTATATATATATATATATATATATATATATATATATATAAAATGCAGTTATACACATTATAAAGTGTACAATTTATTGTATATTAATACACGCTGCCTATATGACATTAGCATGTATAGAACACTTTAAAATTAACTTCTATATAAATTTTATATAATATATAGGTGGGTGGGTGTCCCTAAGAAGTGGCAGAAGTCATCTCATGGTTTTTCTCATTTTGAGGGGGGCGCTGGTCCACATTAACCTCGACATAAGGGGGATTACTGTACTTAGTATGATCATTTTGCCTCTTTGGATCTTTATAAGTACCAAAATTAAAGTTCTCTTGGCAAAGTTTTTTTTCTTCAATGATTTCATTCTTCACAATGAAGCTTCTCTTTGGATACTATGGGAAATACAACCTCCTATCATAGTAGTTGGGTGTAAATTATGCAAGTCTTCAGTTCCCATAAACACACAGATACATAAATGCGCAATTCATTTGTTCACAATTTTGTATAGAATACTAACACTAACACGGCTTACGAATAAAATGCAAGGGATTTACAAATACTAACATGTTCCTGCATGAGGCTCAGTGTGTCTCATACCAAAACTCAGAATTATTTTAAAAACCTGCCTTTCCTAAACTGAGAAGCACAATTGAAAATAAGGCTGATTTTTATTTGGTCACCTACTGACAGAGCGGCCCACGATGTTTGCCAAAAATTCAATGGCTAAAAGTGTGAATTAATTTCATATGTATGTAAATTCATGGATTGTTGTGAGATTTATATTTAGTTCATAAATGAAGATGTTATAAAAGTTCATGATGTATTATTGTAAACTTGAGACTAGATGCCAGATTTTCATTTTGAACTGAACTGATTTGGGAACTCTGGTTTTAACTGATTCAATATTATCGCTTATCAAAATGCTTTATTTTCTTCTACGTTCTAGCAGTTTTTCCTGTTTTTTGCAGTCTCTACTCCATTACACTTACCTCTATAATGGTACTCATCTTGAGCACTTGAGTGCTTCTTTTTCTTTTTGTGTGAATCTCCACCCATCATGGTCATCTCTGAATCCTATTTATTGACAAAATAAACAGGAATTAACAGAAAAGAATTTGCATGAGGGAAAAAATTTCCTACATCAGCTTCAAACTATGTGTGCACTTCTCGATTAATCCCAAATGGAAAGCTGAGCTCACATGAAAGCAATCATGGCCGAATGTACAAGCAAATTTTAGTTCAGGGATAATTGAATATATTTTCAGAGGCAGTCGGTCGAATTTTAGGGGGAAAGTCTGTATTCACGGTCTTGGAAGAAGTTTCGGTCCTGCTCAAAATTTGTTGTGAACTCAGAGTGGCTTGAATACAAGCGAAGCACCGCGGAAGCAGTTCAGTCAAAAGAACTGACATGGACTCACATCCTTAAAGAAGATGGCTCTAGATGCAGGTAAACAACTGGGCTTACTAAAGAAGGTTACACCCTACCTGAGCCCAGACCAAAGAGCTATTATCTACAAAAGCATGGTCAGATCACAAATGGAATACGCCTCAACAGTCTGGATGGGAGCCTCTCCAACCTCCCTGGCCTGGCTGGAAGCCATCCAAAAAAGGGCTCTGAAGATCATCAACATTCCAAATGATTGCTCGGCTGATAACCGAATACAACCATTGGAGCAAAGGAGAAATTGGAGCCCTTACCCTACTCCATCGTACCTATCACCAAGAGGCTCCAGCATGGCTAAATAGCCTACTCCCAGAGCCTTACAAAGTCCGAAGAACAACACGCCTGTCTAAATCCCTCCATTCAGCAGCCCTTGAACAACTCAAGTCAAATACAATAAGCCACAAGAGACCATTCCTTCCAGAGTACAGTTATGGAACACCCTCCCCCAATATATAGTGAATAGAAAAAGATAGACAGAAATTCAAGACTGAAGTCAATGCCCACCTCAGTGCTCAATCAGTCACTTACAGTCCAGCTGCTAATGCTGAGGTATGGGATCTACCGTAAAAAAAAAAAAGAAAAAAGTCCATTTTGCTTGTTTTTTGAACGGCTCGGGCGGCTGATTTTTGTACATCTCACACATATCTGTGCCCTTTTGACAAAAAAAAAAAAAACACCCTCATGATATGATGACATCATGTGAATACTCCCCTCCTATATACAGGCAGCAGGTATGAGTCCTGTGCTCCTGCACTTTCGTTAAAAAAATAAAGCTGCATATTTCCTACATACGATGTTTCTTTTGTCATCTCACACACGTATTATAAGATATAATATTATTTCTGAATATAAATGGTTATTTCGATGTCGGTGTACATACTGCTCATGCTGCTTTTCACAACAGACAGAGAAACCGCGTCTCAGGTCTGTTCTGTTTGCATTCGGATCTGATACTTTGGGATGGACTACAGGGGGCAGATAGGAAATATATATCGGCTCTGCAGTAATTCTCTATGAATAACTCGTTCAACTTGAATTTCCAACATAATCTCACTGATATAAAATGGGATTTTCCTTATCACAGTGAGCCAGAAGCTGCTCTGTTATGTTTTCAGCATCCAAAATAAATAATCCATAGGGTTTAATTAATAAAAATCTCTAACAGGTAATTATGCTTCGATCTGACATGGAATGAACGAATTACAGAGAAGGCGCTGGGTTCTACATTATATCTCTTCAGCTTTAAACTAATAGTGTGGACAGAAATAGCAGCTGTGCCATAAAACAAAGATCAATACACAACTAATTCAATTGGACCCCAGTCTGAATTCAAGACAATGGAGATTACATGTAAAACATACAGAGAAAAAAGTACAAAGCGTGATTAAAAGAAGCACTTTGGTTTGTTTTATTTAGATTTGAAGGTCAGGTTCAGTGCAATACATGACACACAGCCAGTGCAGGGTCAAAATCTATATTAAAGGTTTTCGCATTATTTTTGGCCAGTCGAAACCGAAAACAACCGAAAAAAGTTGCACAACTTCATGACTATTTTGCTTCCATGTGAGCACAGTCTGAAGGGACAGAAATTCAAGATGAGATCAAAACTCATTCCTCTCCTATAGTACCTCAACCTAACTAACCTGACATCAAGTTCCTCCAGTACACCTCCCTACCGACGTTCCCAAAGACTTATTAGCAGCATGTGATCAGGAATGTACTAAACATACTGGGCTGCATTGTATGCCATGGCATACAAAAGCCAGATCCTTTCAGCCGACTGATAGGACATGGAATAGTTGTAAACCTGTCCTAACCCAATACTGTTCCTGTCTTCCTGCTGTTACTTCACTCTATCTTTCAGATATTTTGCACACCTGTGCTGTTTCTTCCTCTTCTCTCAATAAATCTTTGTATGTGCGTCTTTTCTCTCTCTGACTGCGACCAGCCACCAGACCTACCTCTCCTTCTGTACCGGAGACCTCTGAAAAGATAAGAGAATAAGAAACATTTTTTCACATTTCATTTCACAGAAGTTTAATAATAAAAAATAGGGAGGATAATAATTAGTTCTCACCCATTAGACCCTTCCGTTTTATCTCCTCAATTTCCATGGACAGCTTTCAGTCATTAGTTTCACCAATCAGTCTGCTTGGACAAAAATGGAAATGACAACATCAATCAAGTAACAACATTCATTCATTCATTCATTCATTCTCTAAGCCACTTCATCCTAATTAGGGTTGCGAGGAGGCTGGTACCCCTCTCAGCTGACTCTGGGCGGAGGCGGGATACACCACGGACAGCACACCATTCAGGCTCACTGATTGGGGCAATTTGAAACAGTAAATTAGCCTACTGTACATATTTTTAGAATACGGAAGGAACCTGGGTTACCCAGAGGAAACCCTATGCAAGCATGGGGGTGACATGCAAACTCCACAAATAATGCCCGAGCAAAGGAATCTAACCCAGGTCTTCTACCTGTGAGGCACATCTGCCTCGAGAGATCCGCTCATCAAGTACAATCGGCCCTCTATTTTCAAAAAACTCTGAATACGAAAAATCAAGGTTACGAAAAACATTTTCCTAAATTTTCGCCCTTTGTATACGAAACAACTTCTTACAAAAAGTGCCAAACGCGCCATTCAAAAATTCAAACAATGCGCGAGTTGCTCTCTCATTGGCTGTCTCCCAACATTCCGCCCTGCTGGCCTCCCATTGGCCTCCTATTGGCCAGGAGGGAGTTGAATCTCCATAGTCCTGTACCCATAAGCTTGTTTGTCACACGTGTAAAGGAGAGATGTACTGTTGGTTCGTGAGTTTCGTGAGTTTTTTTGAGAGTAACTAAGTTGCAGCTTATTTGAGGAGGTCCGGATGAGCCACGCCCCGTCTCAAAATTCGGCCACGAAGCATTTTTGTGCACGGTTTCCTCCCACAGTCCAAAAACATGCACACGAGATGTACTTGCTGTTTCAAATTGCCCCCATGTGTGCCGTCTGTTGAGCTGTTTAGGGTGTACCCCGAGTATAATGAAGAGGAAAACCAATTGAAGTTTGCTGATGAGTGACATGTATAATGAGATTAATAATGAGATTATAATCCATCCATCCATTTTCTGAACCACTTAATCAGGGTACACCCTGGACAGCTCACCAGGCCATTGCAGGGCAGAAACACGTTGACGGCTATGCAGCTCCTCTTGACAAAAGTCAGCAATGGTTCTTTAACATGACCCTCACTGTAGCCAGTGAGACACATGGCTGGCCTTTGATAACCCGGTTAGCTGCACTGGGGAGACAGTGACAAACTGTTGACAGTGAGGCTTGAACCACGAACCTTGGGATCAGTGACTAGCATTTTACCACCAGGCCACCACTGCCCTTGGAATTATAATAATGAGCTCAATAATGAGATTTTGATATTCAGATTGATTATCAGATTGATGATATTATAATGAGATTAGTAATGAGATCATAATGAGATTGACAATATTATAATAGAGATTAACAATGTGATTGATAATGAAATTAAGAATGAGATTACAATAATGATATTGATGAGAGTGATTCTCCTTCTTTTCCTTTCGGCTTTTCCCTTCAGGGGTTGCCACAGCGAATCATCTGCCTCCATCTCACCCTATCCTTTGCATCTTCTTCTCTGACACCAACGACCTTCATGTCCTCCTTCACCACATCCATGAATCGTCTCTTTGGTCTTCCTCTAGGCCTTCTGCCTGGTAGTTCCAGCCTCAGCATCCTATTACCAATATACTCACTATCCCTCCTCTGTACATGTCCAAACCATCTCAATCCAGCCTCTCTGACTTTGTCTCCAAAACATCTTACATGTGCTGTCCCTCTGATGTGCTCATTCCTAATCCTATCCATCCTCGTTACTCCCAAAGAGAATCTCAACATTTTCATCTCCGCTACCTCCACCTCTGCCTCCTGTCTTTTCCCCAGGGCCACTGTTTCTAAACCATACAACATCTTTGGCATCAACACCATCTTGTACACTTTTCCTTTCATTCTTGCTGATACCCTCCTGTCACACATCACACCGGACACTTTTCTCCAACCATTCCAACCTGACTGCACGCGCTTCTTCACCTCTTTTCCACACTCTCCATTGCTCTGGATTGTTGAGCCTAAGTACTTAAAATCCTCCACCTTCTTTATCTCTGCTCCCTGTAATCTCACCGTTCCTCTTGGGTCCTTGTCATTCATGCACATATATTCTGTCTTACTGAGGCTAATCTTCATTCCCCTCCTTTCCAGGGCATACCTCCACCTCTCTAGATTTTCTTGCACTTGTTCTCTGCTCTCACTACAGATCACAATGTCATCTGCAAACATCATAGTCCATGAGGAATCTTGTCTAACCTCGTCTGTCAGCCAACAAGACTGTACATGAACTGGAACTGCATCGAACATTTTTTTTTTTTTTTCGGCCAAACAAGAAGGGGCTGAGAGCTGACCCTTGATGCAGTCCCACCTCCACCTTGAACTCTTGTGTCACACCGACAGCACACCTCACCACTGTCTTACATCTCTCATACATGTCCTGCACCACTCTAACATACTTCTCTGCCACTCCAGACTTCCTCATGCAATACCACAGTTCTTCTCTTGGCACCCTGTCATATGCTTTCTCCAGATCCACAAAGGCACAATGCAGTTCCCTCTGACCTTCTCTGTACTTCTCCATTAACATCCTCAAGGCAAACACTGCATCTGTGGTGCTCTTTCTTGGCATGAAACCAAACTGTTGTTCACAAATGCTGACCTCTGCCCTTAGTCTAGCTGCCACTATTCTTTCCCATAACTTCATCGTATGGCTCATCAACTTTATCCCTCTGTAGTTGCCACAACTCTGCACGTCTCCCTTGTTCTTAAAAATGGGCACCAGCACACTTCTCCTGCATTCCTCTGGCATGCTCTCACTCTCTAAGACCTTGTTAAATGTTCTTGTCAGAAAATCTACTGCTTCCTCTCCTAGACACTTCCATACCTCCACCGGTATGTCATCAGGACCAACTGCCTTTCCATTCTTCATCCTCTACAATGCCCTCCTCACTTCACCCTTATTAATCTTTGCTACTTCCTGGTCCTCAACAGTCACCTCTTCTACTCTTTTTTCTCTCTCATTTTCCTCATTCATCAGCTCTTCAAAGTACTCTTTCCATCTTCCCAGCACACTTCTGTCATCAGTCAATACATTTCCCTCTCTGTCCTTTATCAATCTAACTTGCTGCACGTCCTTCCCATCTCTATTTCTCTGCTGTGCCAACCTGTATAAATCATTTTCTCCCTCTTTACTTTCCAACCGAGCATACAAGTCATCATACGCTCTGTTTGGCCTTTGACACTGCTACCTTTGCCTTACGCTGTGTCTCCCTGTACTCCTGTTTACTCTCTTCGGTTTTCTCAATGTCCCACTTCTTCTTAGCTAACCTCTTCCTTTGTACACACTCCTGCACTTCCTCATTCCACCACCAAGTCTCCTTATCTACTTTCCTTCCAGATGACACACCAAGTATTCTCCTACCTGTCTCCCTGATCACATTAGCTGTAGTTGTCCAGTTATCTGGAAGCACTTCGTGACCACCCAAAGCCTGTTTCAACTCCTCCTTGAAGACAACCCGACACTCTTCCTTTTTCAGCTTCCACCACTTTGTCTTCTGCTCTGCCTTTGTCTTCTTCACCTTCCTCACCATCAGCGTCATCCTGCACACCACCATCCTATGCTGTTTGGCAACACTCTCACCCACTACTACTTTGCAGTCACTGACTTGTTTCAAATTACATCGCCTGCACAAGCTGTAGTCTACCTGTGTGCTCCTACCTCCACTTTTATAAGTCACCCTATGCTCCTCTCTCTTCTGGAAGAAAGTATTCACCACAGCCATTTCCATCCTTTTTGCAAAATCTACCAACATCTGTCCTTCTGCGTTCCTGTCCTGGATACCAAACCTACCCATCACTTCCTCGTCCCCTCTGTTTCCTGCACCAACATGTCCATTGAAGTCTGCCCCAATGACCACTCTTTCACCTCTGGGGGTACTCTGCATCACTTCATCGAACTCACTTCAGAATCTCTCCTTCTCTTCTCGCTCACATCCTGTCTGTGGGGCATAAGCACTAACAACCTTGACCATCACACCTTCAATTTCTAACTTGAGACTCATCACTCTGTCTGACACTCTTTTCACTTCTAGAACATTCCTGATAAACTCCTCCTTCAAGATGACTCCGACTCCATTTCTCTTCCCATCCACACCATGATAAAACAGCTTAAACCCTGCTCCTATGCTTCTAGCCCTGCTACCTTTCTACCTGGTCTCCTGAACACACAGTATGTCCACCTTCCTCCTCTGCATCATGTCAGCCAGCTCTCTACCTTTTCCTGCCATAGTTCCAACATTCAAAGTCCCTACTTTCAGTCCTAGACTCATGTCTTTCCTCTTCTCTCTCTGGCAATGGGCACGCCTCCCGCCTCTCCTTTTTCGACGTCTTCGACCAACAGTAGTCCAATTTCCATCAGCACCCTGTTGGTTGACAGCACTGATGGCGGTCGTTGTTAACCCGGGCCTCGACCGATCCGGTATGTCATTCTTTCTTGTGATTCGCATAGTTTATTTGGCATTTGTTTTACGCCAGATGCCCTTCCTGACGCAACCCTCTGCATTTATCCGGGCTTGGGACCGGCGTGAGGGAGAGACACTGGTTTGTGCCCCCCCCCCACGGCTGCATTTGCCCCCCCACGGCTGCATTGATGAGAGTGATTATGAGATTAATAATATTCGAGAGATTAATAATCTGATTGATAATGAGATTAATAATGAGTTTAAAGAGATTAATCAGATGAATAATGACATTAATAATGAGATTATAATAATGAGATTATAATGAGACTGATAGAGGTTATGAGATTGATTATGAGATTAATAATTATATATTAATGAGATTATCATAATGATATTGATAGAGCTTGATTATTGATCTATTTATTAATAGAGAATTAGAAAATGAGATTGCATATTGATTAAAAATGAGTATAGTGAGATTAATATGAATTTAGTAATGAGATTAGTAGTGAGATTAATAATCAATAATGAGATTTTTAATTATTATTATTGTCATTAATAATCTCATTAATCTTATTTATCGAAATAAAATTAGTGAGATTAGTAATGACAATAATATTAGTAATTACATTAATAATTAGATTAATAATGAAATTAGTCATGAGATTAGCAATGAGATTAATATGAGATTAGTAATGAGGTGCGAATCTTTCGCTGTGGCAACCCCTGATGAAGGGAAAAAGCCAAAAGGAAATCTCATTAATAATGAGATTAGTAATGACAATTTTAGTAATGAGATTGGTAATTGGATTAATAATGAGATTAGTAATGAGATTAATGATGAGATGAGTAATGATATTAGTAATGGGATTAATAATGACAATAATATTAGTAATGGGATTAGTAATGGGATTAACAATTAGATCTTAGTAATGACAATATTAGTAATGAGATTAATAATATTAGTGATGAGATTAGTAATGGCATTAATAATGACAATATTAGTAATCAGATTCGCAATGAGATTGGTACTGACAATATTAATAATGGGATTAGTAATGAGATTAATATTGGCAGTAGTAATCACAATATTAGTGATGAGATTAGTACTTACAATATTAATAATGGGATTAGTAATTGGATTAATAATGAGGTGAGTACCGAGATTAATAATGACAATAATATTAGTAATGGGATTAGTAATGAGATTAGTAAAGGGATTAATAATGAGATTAGTAATGACAATATGAGTAATACGATTAGTAATGGAATGAGTAGTGAGATTCCTGATGAGATTAATAATGACAATATTTGTAATGAGATTAGTAATGAGATTTATTAATGACAGAGAGCCTCCAGTGATGATCCTGAGCACGGCGGAAACGGTCAGGATGGATTAATGCTGATGTCTCTGCTTTTTTTTTTTTTTAACTCACGATATGAAATCTTTTGCCACTTTTTTGCGCCTCAACAAACTGAATCTCTGAATCTATTTCGGCTAAAATTAAAAGGTGACTGATGTTCGCCGTTAATCGAGTGGCCATTTCCCGCCTCCTTTCGAAAGGATACACAAACACACCCCCTCGGATCCGCTGGGCTTCGACTCCCACTTCGTTCAACTGCACGGGATCCGACAGCCCATGATGGGCGACACACAGCCGGCTGCTTTTCCAACTCCAGCCCGCGGTTTCAGCTTCGTGCAGGCCGCAAAAACGTTAGGATTCACTAACTGATCATTGTGCAGCGCATTTTACACATTCACTGCAGAATATTACACATTATCCTCAGCGCAAACCATTTAAAAGAACCAGAAATGGGTCTTAAGTGGAAATAAACGCCAAAATTACCTTCATTGATGGCCGGGTTTAAACGGCGCCAGCCGCCATCTTTGATTTGAGTCCACAACAAAGCGGGAGCTGAGAGGAGGGTCTACAGTCAACAGCGGCTCGAGACTGACAGGAAAACATGCACCCAACCTCTCACACGCTCACCTTCACACCATGCTATTGTACACTGCTACTGTCGAGCCTTATGAAAATATACACGCAAATAATCCACAAGTATTTGAATATCATTTTTATTTTCGTTGTCTGATACATGTTCAACATCAAATTAAAAAGATTTACAGTGAACATTAAGGACTGAACTGATATACAGACAACACAAAGCAAAAGGATGTAATAAAAAGCTTGATGACGTGTTCAAAGGCCATTCATTTAAACCTCACTCGCAGGTAAGCGATCTGGACCCAAAGTACAGGTGAACGAAATACATTTGGACTGAACGTTCCATATTTTTGGAAATAGTCGGTCGAACTTGAGGTAAATGATCCACATATATGGTCTTGGTGAAAAATTCTAGAGCTGTGCAACATTAGAATTTTCCACACATTTTCAACCTATAATAATTCACTCCTACATGATAATCGAGGACATGCAAAAAGGTTTTCAAAGAGACCGCTAATCCCGCGCATAAATGGCAATATTTTAGTCTGAAAACAACATCGTGCGATTTTGTGGCTTTATCGCTTACATGCGAGTCAGTGTTTAGTCAGACATGTTGCACAACTGACCCACCAAATACAATTATACATGTGTTATGTGTAAATAAATATCTCAGGTGTTCCCATCCAACCCTTGCTCCATCCTGCTGTAAAACCTTCACATCCAGTCTTCTTTACCTGTCTCCCATATTCTGTATTTCTATACTCAGAGACGTGAAGCTGGCCAGTAAGTCAGTCACCTCATCCACCTGTGTACAGTACCCACAGATGAGATTTAAAAAATCATCTAAAAACAGACAGGTTGTAATAGAAATACATTCAAACACAAAAGACAAATCAGATAAAACCTGTGATGGGTTACATAAAAATTCAGCGTAAAATAGATGGGTTATTAAAAAAATAAATACATTTTTTTTTAAAAAAAGGTAAAAACAGATGACTTACATTTGGTTTTATGGTTTCTTATTTCTGTATTTATTCATCTACTGTTTTTATATGAATTTAATTGTTTTTGTCTCCTCTGTACATCACTTTGTATCAATTGGTATTTTTAAAGTGTTCTATAAATAACTGGATTGCATCAGATTGGACATAAAAATCAGTTAAAAACAGAGACGGTTATATAAAATCAAATAAAACAGACACCTTTTACAGAAAAATCAACTTAAACCTTATGGGTCGCATAAAATCACCTGAAAACAGAATCGTTACATAATCATCTAATACGCATTACATAAAATGAACTAAAACATTTGGGGTTACATAAAATCGCCAAAGAAATAAAACACCGAGATCCATTCGAATCATCACATTACTTATTTTATTGTCAGGATTTAATTATAAATAAGAGTTTACTGAATGAGAACTTTCTATTGATATTTTCACTATACACAACTAAACAAGAAACCTATTTTCACATGCTCCCATGTCAGTGTTTTTACAAAATTATATGAATTGGATAAACTATTTCCTGGAAAAAAACATGAAAGCAGGTCTCCTCTTCATTGGAATAAGGGAGGAGGTGTCAGTAAACTCTAGTACAGTATTAACATGAACGAATGTAAAACATGGAATTCCCCTCATTCTCTTGGAATAGACCTGATGGACTGAAGATATGTTGAACTGTGGACTGCTGTTAAAACTCTCATAAAGAATCAGTGTCAAGATTTTAAAAATTTCTGACTCTTTTATTCCTTAAAGGGATGACAGCCAAAAATGTATTCTAGAATTAATGTGACGTGTGTGCATACAGCTCAACTCTAGCCATGGTTATTACCTGCTCTTTAGTGCGGGTGTGCTGTAGTTGGGTAGAAATATGCTCCAGCCTCTCTCGTTCCTCACTGTGGCCCATCACATTCAGGTATTCACGCAGCATCTGGATGATCTAGAAACATTTCCATCAAAGTGAAAGTGAGTCCCTCAACAAAAAAAATTAATAGATAAACTATTGTTATAACTATTTTAAATTACTTTTATTGATGAATTTTATTCATGCTACCAAGCAATCGGGGTTTCCAGCTAAAATTTAATTCCGAACCATCACCATTTCATCATGTGTGATTAAACGTGTTAGTGCTAGACCAGTGGTTCAGATACTGTATTTTGTTAATGATGATTGTTAATAATGACTAAGTTCACATCTGAGCATATCGTGGGCACCATTGTTAGATTCTTGTATGTTACGCTCCACTTATTAAAATTTAGTGCCATTTATAAATGCCAGAACACCACCTAATAACTACCGCTACTGCAATTACAGCTGCTTGGGCATGAAATCTGCCATTATGCTTAAGCCACATTTAATTCCGTACAGAAGCCGCACATAGAGTCAGCACTTTATAAAGAACACTACTAATACTGGGTACAGCCTGGGTGTGGCAGGGATGCCACAAGATTTAAGCAACATTCCTTTGAGCTTCTGGTTCACATTAAGTGAACTGAATGTACGTTATTCAGGTGCACTTGCATGTTTCTTCCCTACCATATTCCAAAGGTATTCTATGGATTCATATCTAGTGACCAGGAAGGCGAATGAACAGCATGAAAAATCATTGTTCTGCTCATGAAGCAAGACTGAGATAATGTTTGTTGGAATTAGTAAGTAAAAAAAAAAAAAAAGGCTAAATCGTGGCCATAAACAGATATACATGGTCATCAACAATACTTCAACACTCTCTGGCAGGGGTTCCCAAACTTTTTCCTGCGAGGGCAACATAACTTTTCCCGTCTCTGATGGGGCCGAGGTCAGTTTGTAACAGAAAAAGTGTGACGATCGCCGGGCTGCCTAAACGTAAACATGTATTGTTTTCTAGTAAGCCATGCATAACCAAATATTAGTAATCCTTTCTGGGACCTTCATGGAAAAAACTCAGGGGAAAACAAAAAAAAAAACAACAAAAAAACAAAAAACAAACAAACCCAAAAAAATACGCTACTTGCTATCAGTTGAGCGACCCAAAAGCTGCCCGAACAGACGACTGGTTCAGCCGAGCCTGGCGTACAAATGTATTCTCCTGAGCTAACGGTCCACTTTTTAGCTTTGAGAGTTTGTCTACTCGCATTTGGCCTTGCAAGCGATCATACTCGTCTTTGTGACGGGATTCAGAGTGTATTCTTTGAATACCGCCACTGCCTCCTGACAGATGATACAAACAACGTTTTCTTTGCATTGAACAAAAAAAATAACCATGTGTCCACTGGAGGTTAGATACCCTGCATTCTGAATCAATTTTTCTCTTCCATAACCTTTTCACCATTATTCCGTTCTATTTGACAGGGGAGAGTCTAGGGTTTTTTTGTTTCGGGGGGTGGGGGTGGGGGGGTCAGTTGGGGCACAGATGGCATAAGGGTGGAATAGAATGTCACGTTCTAGGTGTGTATTAGTCTTGAATGCATGGCCAGACTGACAAAAAGTAATCATAATGCGTCTCTGGTACTGTTTAGGGGGCCGGGCCAAATGTGGCAGTGGGCCGTATCCGGCCCGTGGGCCGTAGTTTGGGGACCACTGCTCTGTGGCATTCCAGCTGTGATAAATGGGTACCAATGAGCGGAAAACATGCCAAGAGAAAAAAACGAAAGTCATTCCACAAACCATTACACCACCTCCATTAACCTGGACTGTTGACTCAAGACAGGTTGGATACAATCTTATTCATGCCATCAACACTGAATTCTGACCCTGCTATGTATGCTGGAGTAAAACTCAATATGCATCAGACCAGGCTATATATATTATTCCGTTGCAGCATCAGATTCTTGTTCTTGGTTGACGAAAAGTGCAACCCAAAGTGTTGCTCTACTCGTGTAGCGCACCTGACTAAAGGCTTAATGTGTTCTGCGTTCCAAGATGTTTTTCTCCTCATTACACCTGTACAGAGTTCTTATCTCAGTTCATATAGACTTTCCACCAGCTCAATGTCGTCTGCCCATTTTCTGCTGATCTTCTTCTTATGCGAGGTGTTTCAGTCTACATAAATATTCCTCTGCATGTTTTCTGTTTATTGCCCTCAACTCAAGATTGTTTTGCATGATAATTTCAAGACAGCACCAGTTAGACAAATATTCAAACCAGCCTGTCTGGCACTAACAATCATGTCTGAGAATAATAATAACCAAGATTGCATTTCAGTTTCCATTCTGATGGTTGATGAAACCATTATCCAAAGCTGCTGGTCAGATCCGCAGGGTTCTATTCATTCCACTCCAACTCATTTGCATTAGATAATTGCATGAAATGAATACATGTACAGGTTTTCTAATACAGTGCTCCGTGACAGTAACAGTTAAAACTGACAGGTTACTTCTCATTTGCTTTTCTTGTTAAGAGTTACATTCCTAACTAAACCTCATCGCTCCAGAACAGTACGATTACTTGAGTGAAAGCCTTGACCAGTAAAGCCAAAGCAGGTGCAGCATGACTAATAAAAATGCGAACTCGGAAGCAGTGTGATTAATAACCTGAGTGACTTCTCCTCGTAAGTTTTCCAAGCTACGGGACTCTCCCTCCTGTAATATGTTGAGTTTTGAGCGGGCCAGATGTAGAGGGGTTCTTCCTGCACGGTCCAATGCATCCACACGAGCGCCTAAAACACATTTGCCATATTAAGACATCCTCATAACGCTAGCATTATTAATATGACAATAGTTTGAGTAGATGTAAAGGTTTCATTTACTTGCTGTTCACATCAACACATTTTATTAAATCTTACCTCCTCTCAATAAGGTCGTGATAACAGGCACATGGTTGGTACAGGCAGCTGTAGAGGAAATTTTAAACCAGAATAAAATGTAGATTATATCAACAGCATTTAAGGTTCATACAAGTTTTTTAAACTTTAAATTCTACCTTCTTTTATCCTTTTCCCTGTTTAAAAAATTACCCAAGAGAACTGACCTTCAAACCGTGGCAATGGATGCTAGTATGGGATTTGGGTGTGTGTATGTATTTTATATTTATATATTTATATATATATATATATATATATATATATATATATATATATATATATATACATACATACATATATACATACAAATAAATATATAATATAATATAATATAATATAAATAAAATATATAATATAAATAAATATAAATAAAAAATAATATAAATAATAATATAATAAATAAATATATATATACATACAAATATATATATAGGTGGTCTAGTGGATAGGGCGCAGGATCGCTGATCCTAAGGTTGGGGGTTCGAGTCCCCACTGGCTTGTCACTGTCCCCCAGTGCAGCTAACTGCGTTATCAAAGGCGGGCCATTTCTGTCACTGTCTATAGTGAGATGCATGTAAGAGAACCATACCATTGCTGACGTTCGTAAAGAGTAGCTGCAAAGCCGTCAGCGTGTTTCTGTCCCTTGCTAAAGGGTTGTGACAGGAAGGGCATCCAACGTAAAAACCTAAGGTGAATCAGATGATTCGCTGTGGCGACTCCCGAGAAAAAAGGGAAAAAGCCGAAAGGAAGAAAGAAATATACTGTACTGTATATATGTTATGTTGTATTAATCCCATAATTGAAATTATTATTTATACATATAATATTATATTATATTAATATATTAATTATATTATATGTATATAATTATACATTTAACCAATCCGAAGAGAGCACACAAACACACATTGAGTATTGGGCTGCCACACACATTGGGGCACCCAAAGAACAGTTGGCGGTTAGGTGCCTTATCCTGAAGGCCAAGTGAGCCGGAAGGGAAGGTGCGGCTCACTCCACCACCACCACCACACATTTTTCCTTATAATTTTTTTTCCTCTAACAATTAGGCTATAGGTGCTGAAGTGGAGGAAGATCGGGGTATTGGGTGCCACTGTGTGCGTTGTATGTTTTGGACCTATGAACTGAGGAGGGCCTGTGGCCTGCAATGTCATGAATGTTATATATTCAGTCCTCCAGTAACCTTATGCAAACTGCTGGACTCATCATGTACTCAAATTAATTATTGATCATTAATAGGATCAATATGAATGTCAATACAGAAATTGTAAAAGGTTTGGATTGAGTGATTTCTTCATTTAAAGACATTTGTAATCCTGAAATGGAGAATTGTCCAGTGAAGTTATCTCGAATGAAATATATAACTAAATTATTAATGATTATATCTTTAGAAGAGAAATTGTATGATTTACTGTACCATTTATTTATGGGATGTTTTATGTAACTATTGTACGAGTTTACTCACTGAGTGAGTACAAGATTATTTCATTTCGGACATTTCACACTGTACGGGTATTGCTCAACTGACCATGAAACGAAAACAAAACGGCCGTCCTAAGCGATGGCAGGGCTTTGAGTCAAGCTCAACTTGGGGTATGTTGAGACAAGTTGAGATATAAGGTCATGATAGACCAATCACAGTGAAATGGACAGTAGATAAGCCTAAAGTAAATAATCTGAGCAAGCGTAATGCCAGAAAATAATGGTGGCGGGTGAAAAGACGGTGAACCTGAAAGTATAAAAGGAGGGGTCTTGATGGACCACAGTGGCGTCTAGAAGTCAGTCATGGGCGTGAAAAGGAACTTTGGGAACCGAATGAAAGCTTGAAGCTTAATCCAAGATTTTGCTCTTGGAACAGCTTCTTTTCCTCAAGGCTAAATAAACACCTGAAAAAATTAGTTTGGATCTTTTGCGTCATGAACTGGACATGTCTCGTCACGACACTGCTCAGGTGGATCCAATGACTGCCTTGTGATTTTTGTTTGCCATACAAATTTCATCAGACACAAATATATTTCTGATCATTTTGAAAACATTTCTTTAATTAAAACAAGCACTTTTAAGCTGAATAAACCTTAAGGTGAAATTATTTGTGACTATTCAAAATGAAATTCAGGAATTACACGTTTGCCGCTTCCTGGTTTCAAATACTGCTTTCATTTGGACTTATTTCAGCCTTCACTTCACATTAATAAACTCAACCTGCTTTATGTACCTTGACAGAAAACAGGTGCAGTAAAGTGCGTGTTTCAGGAAGAAAGAAATCGAGTCATGATCAGAAACATTGCTAATATGAATAGGGACGAGATGGGCCTCCAGAGGAGAACCACACAAATTCTCACATATTACTTGTGGCAGATGTATACCATCACACTCCGATCGTAAAATTTTATGGCTGTGGTGAAGGAGGACATGAAGGTAGTTGGTGTAAGACAAGATTCAGAGGATAGGGTGAGATGGAGGCGGCTGGTTCGCTGTGGCGACCCCTGAAGGGAGCAGCCGAAAGGAAAAGAAGACGACGACGACGACGACACTCCAATCGTAAAATTTTACACGAATATGGATTATATTTATATTAATATGTAAATATTCTTCTTCTGGAACTTTCTTACCAAGATGAAGAGGAGTGTTCCCAAGGCTGTCTCGCTGGTTTGGATTTGCACCATGGCTAAGCAACAGCTGAACTATATCCATGCAAATAACAGGACAGGGAAAACAGGGCCATTGGATCATTGCCAGAATCAAAATGAATGACAAAATGAGAGCAGAAGAACGGAACCTCTGTCCATGTCACAGAATACCAATGACCTACCAATACTGTCATTGCCATTGCAGGAGGAGAAATGTAAAGCAGTTCTTCCCTTATCATCTGCAGCACAGGGGTCAACGCCATCCTGAAGTAACCTACGAACTAAAAGCAAACCCAAATTAAATGGTCTCCCAGTGGTTTTTAAAGCGGTCACAGAGTGCCGTCTGTGTGCTCTACAGTACCAGTGTCCAGGTCGTTGCCATTGGCTGCTTCTCGGAGTCTCTTCACAGCTGCAAGGAGAGCAGAAGGGGTTAAAGGAAACAGAAACAGAGTCCTGGAGACACACATCAGTGATCAGAGTAGGATGTTCTGCATGATTACCACAGATCTGCTCGTACAGCAAACAGTCGGAAGACTGATCACCTACCAGAACATCAGGTTCGGTTTATTTCTTTTGATTATAATATCCACAAACCTACCATAGATATCTTTGCCTATCGGTCCCAAGTAATTCCGGACCCTCCCCATTCTCCTGGTTCTGCTCACGGACATTTTGCCTCCAGCAGGATCGCTCTGGAATAAAGCGCTCGGGCTCCAAAGAGCGTGCAGGTACCGGAGGCTTTTCTCTGCCGACTGGTTGCTCCGGTGGAGCTTCAGGGCGCTCAGGGTGTCGATCCCCGAGAAGGTGAACGAAGAAGCCGCTCCTATAGCTGCCACCTCGTCAGGTTTTTCTCCATTGACCTCGTTCTGCGGTGAGTTTCTCACCCTGTACTCGCCTTCACAACTGGACCGCTCGTCGTCGGACCCGTCCATATTCACACGGTCCTTCAACCCAAAGCTACAAGTTTGTTTCCCTTCATCATGAAAACTACCAGTCGCGCCTTGCACATGTACAGTCTGCGTTCAGAAGCCGAGCTGGGTCGAAAAACTCAGCTCCGTTCAGGAGAGCTTTCCATCTTCCTGTTACCAAATCAGTTACACTTCCACCGAACTTCAAAAGATATGATAATCAGCCGCTCGGTGCTGGGCTTCAGAGCCAAAATGTCGCCTGTTTGATGTTGGTGCTTCGCTCCAGTAAGAAACTTCCCGATTGCTTGAGTGCTCAGTCAGTACAGCCAATCAAATCGGTCGTTGATGTTTTTTCTAGCCAATCACAGACTTGCAGTGTTTGAGGAAGCGCAATAGTTTCAGTGAACTGTCGCTCAGGCGGGGGGGAGTTGGTGCAGCGGTGACGCGTTCACCTCCCAGTGGGTAGGACCCGGGTTCGAATCCCAGCTCGGACGTTCTCACTGTTTACGCAGCTCCAAAAACAAACACAGTGGGATTGTTAATTGGTTGTTGTGTGAGTGTTGGCCTTGCGATGGCCTGGCCTGCTGTCCAGGGTGTACCCTGCCTTTAAACGTGAGTCATCCTGTGACCCTAATTCGGATTAATGAATGTCTGCAGCTTTTGGCACGTTACCTTATTTTTGTTAAAATGTTTTAAAAGTTGATCCCCACTTGCTTATACGTACAAGAGACATTTTTAAAAAAATCATACAGTGGTAACTTGACTTACGAAATGAATCGCTTGCTTCTGGGAACGGATTCCCATTGGAAAAATTCCCTTTAGAAATAACAAAACCAATTAATCCGTTCCAACCGTTAAAGGGAGGGCCCAAACTCATATAACAAACACGTATACTTGAATATATTAAAGATATAAACATGTAAAACAATTAATATTTCATAATAATAATACATGTACATTAACATTAATAATAATTAATAATAAAACAAGAATAAGTCCATTAATCCTTCCCATCACCGACTGCGCGAAGATGTCACGTGGGCAGGCATGAGGTGGTACGTAACAGAGAATTTTGTGCATGTGAACGCTACAAATGATAGGGAGGAAAGGCTCGAGCTCCCGCAAGGCCAGTGCTTCTCATTTTTTGCTGTACGTACAGTACTACAATTAAGTGTAAAAGTGTAAAAACCACTAGGTGGCAGTGGTACCACTGTATACTGTAGTATATAAAATAATATTTAAATACAATGGCAGCATATCATCCTTTATATTATAGTGAGCGTTTGCCCTGCGATGGCCTGACAAGCTATCCAGGTGTATTCTACCCTTGCCCTGAGTTAGCCGAGTTGGGCACCAGCCTCCCTGCAACCCTAATTAGTATTAAGCGGTTCGAAAAATGAATATTATAGGTACAACAGTGGTGTCATTTTCATTGACCAGATGCTCTTATCCAGAGCAACTTACAATGATCATTTTTATGCAACTGAGCAACTAGGGATTAAGGGCCTCACTCAAGGGCCCAACAGTGGTAACAGTGGAGATTGAACTGCTGACATTCAGATTAGTAGCCCATCACATTAACCACCAAGCCACCACTGTCCGTTGTTAGGAAGTCTACCTCACTGTAAGAAGGTCTCACAGCGAGAAAGGAGTCCCAGGCCGGGCGTGGTCGTTTCTGTATGGAGTGTGCATGTTTTCTTCTCCTCTGAATACTCGTTTTTTTTCTTCCCACAATCCAAAGACATGTACATTAGGTTAATTGGCTGTTCCAAATTGGCCCAGCGTGTGAATGGTTGTGTGTTTTGGCCCGGTGATAAACTGGCAAGCTGTTCGAGTTGTACAGAGGCGGCTGAGAGAGGCTCAATTTTACCCATGACCAAAGGAGGATTATGTGTTCCAGAAAAAGAATAAATTATTTTTCCTAACTTCATTCAAAAGGTGGCTTAGTGAATAACAAAATGTGTTGCTAATCCGAAGGTCAACGGTTCAATCCCCACCATCAGCAGTGTTGGGCCCTTGAGCAAGTGTATTAAAAAAATAAAAGAGGATAATTGTAAGTCCTCCTGGATGAGGGTCTGCCAAATGCTGTAAATGTAATTCAAAACACTGACACTGCTGTTCATCAAACAGCTTTTATTAATGGTACTACATTTCCTACAGTTACTCCAGAACTAGATTTCGTGTAGTTGTAGAAGTGTAAAGTGTAGCTGCGTGGTGTTTTGGAGCCTGAAATTTGAGTGAAAGAACCTATACAGTGCATTACTTCCAATGTATAATGTAAAATTGCAAAGACAACTGTATTTGAATTGAGGGTTTTACTAGAATCTTTGTACAGGACCTCAGCTGTGCATATACAGTATGTATACATTAAACAAATAAAGGTAACAGTACTCATTATATCTGAAAAATAAGTTAATGATTCAAGACAAACCACAAGCTCATGAACAACATTTTCTTATTTAAAAAACCTCTGACGAACTGTAGTGTAGTACCATTTCTGGAAAAATAAGAGGCATTTAATCAACTAAACACGACATTAAAAATAATAATAAAAGGGTGCAGATAAATATTGATAGTTCATAATAACTTTATAAGAGTGTCATTCTTTGGCTTGTTGTACTTGCTTTAAACATCAGAGCGGATTGTCGAAGACATCGCAGGTCCAGCTTGTGACAAGTATTCAGAAAATGACCCATCTTTAGCAGGAATAATTGGTCTGTTAGTGTATGTCATGATCCCTGCCTCATGGCCATGCTGATGCAGGTGGCTATTACCCACAATCCCTCCTTTGTTCAAGTAGCCTTGATGACAGAAGATGGGGGGCTTGAGATTGGTGAGGGAAAGTTGAAAACAGGATTCTACAAAGAAAAAAATAGGTAGATCATTCCAGTTTATTGTTAAGACAAGCACATAGTGATGCAAGTACGTACTGTATACAAGAGTATATACATATGGGTCATTCCATATGAAATCAGAATTTTTTTTTTTTTGAAAGGTGCCCCACCTGACCCCTCAGATTTTTCTAGTGTTTTACACACTTATGTGTGATGGGAAAATCCAAAATTTCAAGGCTTAATTGTAAATACAGTAGGCCCTCGACATTCGAGGGGGTTCGGTTCCGGGCCCTCCCGCGAATCTAGATAATCCGCGCGTTCTGTACCCGGAAGTAAAACCCCATGTATCACGTCACATGCTCGAATGAGCAACCGGAAGTAAAACTATGTATTACATGCGCTGAAATATGCTTCTTAAACACATTCTATAGACAGTCGTACTCATTAATACAGTATTAATGTAGTAAAATGTAGGAGTGATTAAGAAAATCTTAATTTTTTTACTGTGATATTGATTGGTAAAATCTAAACATTATACAGCATACATATGAAAACACCTTTAAATACACTCTGAAAAACATACAGTGTCCAAGCAGCTCAGCCACACCCCCCAGCCGAAGCGAGTACTACTTCTTTTCCTTTCGGCTTTTCCCTTCAGGGGTCGCCACAGTGAATCATCTGCCTCCATCTCACCCTATCCTTTGCTTCTTCTTCTCTGACACCAACTACCTTCATGTCCTCCTTCACCACATCCATGAATCGTCTCTTTGGTCTTCCTCTAGGCCTTCTGCCTGGTAGTTCCAACCTCAGCATCCTACTACCAATATACTCACTATCCCTCCTCTGTACATGTCCAAACCATCTCAATCTAGCCTCTCTGACTTTGTCTCCAAAACGTCTTACATGTGCTGTCCCTCTGATGTGCTCATTCCTGATCCTATCCATCCTTGTTACTCCCAGAGAACCTCAACATTTTCATCTCTGCTACCTCCAGCTCTGCCTCCTGTCTTTTCCCCAGGGCCACTGTTTCTAAACCATACAACATCGCCGGCCTCAACACCATCTTGTACACTTTTCCTTTCATTCTTGCCGATACCCTCCTATCACACATCACACCGGACACTTTTCTCCAACCATTCCAACCTGCCTGCACACGCTTCTTCACCTCTTTTCCACACTCTCCACTGCTCTGGATCGTTGAGCCTAAGTACTTAAAATCCTCCACCTTTCTTATCTCTGCTCCCTGTAATCTCACCGTTCCTCTTGGGTCCTTGTCATTCATACACATGTATTCTGTCTTACTAATGCTAACCTTCATTCCCCTCCTTTCCAGGACATACCTCTACCTCTCGAGATTTTCCTGCACTTGTTCTCTGCTCTCACTACAGATCACAATGTGGTCTGCAAACATCATAGTCCATGGGGAATCTTGTCTAACCTTGTCTTTCAGCCTGTCCATCACCATAGCAAACAAGAAGGAGCTGAGAGCGGACCCTTGATGCAGTCCCACCTCTACCTTGAACTCTTGTGTCACACCGACAGCACACCTCACCACTGTCTTGCATCTCTCATACATGTCCTGCACCACTCTAACATACTTCTCTGCCACTCCAGACTTCCTCATGCAATACCACAATTCCTCTCTCGGCACTCTGTCATATGCTTTCTCCAGATCCACAAAGGCACAATGCACCTCCATCTGACCTTCTCTGTACTTCTCTATTAACATCCTCAAGGCAAACACTGCATCTGTGGTGCTGTTTCTTGGCATCAAACCAAACTGTTGTTCACAAATGCTCACCTCTGCCCTTAGTCTAGCTTCCACTATTCTTTCCCATAACTTCATCATATGGCTCATCAACTTTATCCCTCTGTAGTTGCCACAACTCTGCACATCTCCCTTGTTCTTAAAAATGGGCACCATCACACTTCTCCATTCCTCTGGCATCCTCTCATTCTCTAAGACTTTGTTGAATGTTCTTGTCAGGAAATCTACTGCTACCTCTCCTAGACACTTCCATACCTCCACCGGTATGTCATCAGGACCAACTGCCTTTCCATTCATCAGCTCTTCAAAGTACTCTTTCCATCTTCCCAGCACATGTCTGTCATTAGTCAATACATTTCCCTCTCTGTCCTTCATCACTCTAACTTGCTGCACATCCTTTCCATCTCTATTTCTCTGCTGTGTGATCTATATGCTGTATAGATAATTTCTCCCTCTTTACTTTCCAACCGAGCATACAAGTCATCATACGCCCTCTGTTTGGCCTTCGACACTGCTACCTTCGCCTTACGCTGTGTCTCCCTGTACTCCTGTTGACTCTCCTCTCAATGTCCCACTTCTTCTTAGCTAACCTCTTCCTTTGTACACACTCCTGCACTTCCTCATTCCACCACCAAGTCTCCTTATCTACTTTCCTTCCAGATGACACACCAAGTACTCTCCTACCTGTCTCCCCGATCACATTAGCTGTCGTTGTCCAGTCATCTGGAAGCACTTCCTGACCACCCAAAGCCTGTTTCAACTCCTCCTTGAAGACAACACGACACTCTTCCTTTTTCAGCTTCCACCACTTTGTCTTCTGCTCTGCCTTTGCCTTCTTCACCTTCCTCACCATCAGCGTCAACCTACACACCACTATCCTATGCTGTTTGTCAACACTCTCACCCGCTACTACTTTGCAGTCACTGACTTCCTTCAAATTAAATCACCTGCACAAGATGTAGTCTACCTGTGTGCTCCTACCTCCACTTTTATAAGTCACCATATGCTCCTGTCTCTTCTGGAAGAACGTATTTACCACAGCCATTTCCATCCTTTTTGCAAAATCTACCAACATCTGTCCTTCTGCGTTCCTGTCCTGGATACCAAACCTGCCCATCACTTCCTCGTCCCCTCTGTTTCCTGCACCAACATGTCCATTGAAGTCTGCCCCAATGACCACTCTTTCACCTCTGGGGGTACTCTGCATCACTTCATCTAACTCCCTCCAGAATCTCTCCTTCTCTTCTAGCTCACATCCTACCTGTGGGGCATAAGCACTAACAACATTGAACATCACATCTTCAATTTCTAACTTGAGACTCATCACTCTGTCTGACACTCTGACACAGCCGAAGTGAGTACAAAACAGAGTTTTAGAGTGATAAGTTAGAGAGCATTACAAACCAAAGAAGTGGTGATGTTGATGTGAGTCAATCCTCTGGCGCAGAGGTGAGCTTGCTTTTGTTTATTGGGAGTAAATGAGAATAGTGAATTCAGGTGTGTGCTACCCTGCAGCTCAACTATGCCCCTCAGCAGAAGCTGAGTGTAAACAGTTAATTAGAGGCACAGCGCCAAAATTAAAGTCCCCCAAAACACAGACCATAACAAAAAGGACATAAAAGAACAAGAAATGTAATAAATAGGATAAACAAAACAAAATGAGAAACATGCTACACCAGAGCAAATAAAATTACACACACAAACATTTTAAACATTACCTTAGGTCATGTACTGGAAAAATAATTGAAAGACTTTAATAGTGGAGTGTTTTACAACAGTTCAGACGATTATTCCTCACTTCAGAGGAAATTGTAATTTCTTCCGGTAAAGTGTTATTTCTTCAGAGAGACATCCAACGTCATTACCTTTTTCTGGTGCTTAGCAGGTGTTTGAGTGACATCATAGAACTTAACTGGTAATTAAAAAACACTAAAAAAAGGCTCATGACAACTTGTGCACGAATGAGGAAAAGGGGGCTTTACATCATCTCAACCAATCAGCAGGAAGGAGGAGAGCCATTGGCTGAATTTGAATCACGTGCGAGCTGCTCGGCAGTCCGTGAATACTCAAACCATGAGTGCAAAACCGCGAATAGTCAAGGGTCTACTGTAGTTCCAATGTTATGGACATTTAAAGTAGGCAGGTGAAAGGGAGCTAAAATTGTGACCAAAATATGAACTTTACATTTTTAACCATTTCTGAGCTTTCATGACTACTGAACAAGAAAAGATGGAGGTCTGAAATTTACAGAATCATTTCATAGGCATCTGTAGTCCTAAGTTATATGAAAATATCAACTTTAGAATTATTATTACAAGTTACAGAGAATAAAAAAATTGACAATTTTTCATCACAAACTTCTAAAGTTTTTCAAACTTCTACTTTTGGAAACCATTACACAAAAACTAATCATTACAGTTATTATAAATTTAATGTGCTATGTCCTGGCTAGCTAGTGAATAAATCTCTGTAAAATGAAGGTCCCATGTTATTTTATGTGTGATATATGAACAACTGAAAGGGCAGTGGTGGCCTGGTGGTATAGGGCACTGGATCGCTGATCCTAAGGTTGGGGGTTTGAGTCCCACGCTCCATAAGGTTGTCCCTGTCCCCCCAGTGCAGCTAACTGGGTTATCAAAGGCTGGCCATGTCTCTCACTGTCTATGGTGAGAGGTTCATGTAAACGAACCATTGCTGACTTTTGTAAAGAGTAGCTGCAAAGCCGTCAGTGTGTTTCTGTCCCTTGCTAAAGGGTTGTGTCAGGAAAGGCATCCGACGTAAAAACCTATGCCAAATCAAACATGTGAATCATTCGCTGTGGCGACCACTGAAAAATGGAAAAAGCCGAAAGGAAATCTCATCTCATTTTTTATATATATATATATGAACAACTGAAAATCAAATGTATCTGCCCAACCTTCAAATTCTAGGGTCAGTATCAACATGTTGGCAATTTAGTATCACAAAGTAAAAGGCACCATGTGAAAGTACAGGATTTAACTGAAATTTTTACACTACAAATACTTCTATACTAAATGTTCAAATTAAATATACTTGTATTCTCCCTCATTTTTTACCATATAAAATAATATTTCGTGATTTTAGAATTTCTAGAGCAATAAATACATCAGTATAAGGAAATGTCTCCATACAGAACACTGTTGTAACAGTATAGGTCACTGTTTTACTGTAATGCCTACGTATTGTATATCCATGTCAGGACTTTATAACCACAAAGTTCTTGGAAAATCATATACAATACAAGCATCAGTAACATTTTTATTTTTGTTTCTTAGTCATATACTGTCAGATGTAACATGCAGGGTTACAGTGTACAATATGGTGATGAGGCCAGCGATGTTGTATGGTTTAGAAACAGTGGCCCTGGGGAAAAGACAGGAGGCAGAGCTGGAGGTAGCAAAGATGAAAATGTTGAGGTTCTATTTGGGAGGAACGAGGATGGATAGGATCAGGAATGAGTACATCAGAGGTGCAGCATATGTTAGAGGTTTGGAGACAAAGTCAGAGAAGCTAGATTGAGATGGTTTGGACATGTACAGAGGAGGGATAGTGAGTATATTGGTAGTAGGATGCTGAGGTTGGAACTACCAGGCAGAAGGCCTAGAGGAAGACCAAAGAGGAGATTTATGGATGTGGTGAAGGAGGACATGAAGGTTGTTGGAGTAAGAGTAGAAGATGCAGAGGATAGGGTGAGATGGAGGAGGATGGTTTGCTGTGGCGACCCCTGAAGGGAAAAGCCGAAAGAAAAAGAAGATACTTAGATAAAATTAGGACAGTAAAAAATGTTACACAGTCAGCCCTCTACTTACAAAAACCTCTGAATACGAAAAATCCAGGTTACGAAAAACATTTTCCTAAATTTTCGTCCTCTGTATACGAAACAACTTCTTACGAAAACCGCTAAAAGTACCATTCAAAAATTCAAATGCGCCATTCAAATATTCAAACAATGCGCAAGTTGCTCTCTCATTGGCTGTCTCCCAACATTCTGCCCCGCTGGCCTCCCATTGGCCTCCCATTGGCCAGGAGGGAGCTGAATCTCGATAGTACTGCACCCATAAAGCTTGTTTGTCACACGTGTAAAGGAGAGCTCTACTGTTGGCTCATGAGTTTCGAGAGAGCTCATTGCAGCTTGTTTTTTTTTTTTAAGTTGTTTAATTCAGTAAATGTTTAATAAATGTGGCACTCTCTGCCGAATGTGGGCAAAACATGGCTCATCTGGATCTCCAATCCCTCAAGGAAACGAGTGAATGTTGAGTACTAAACAAGTGTTCAAAGCGCACTTGCCTGCTTGACAGATCGGAAGTCCAGACAGATGGGAAGTTCCGCCCGAAAAGCTCCGGTGTTGGCCGCGACGCCTCCCGCACTTGGCAGAGGCATGACAAATGTTTAATAATGTTTAATATTGTTTGGTTAATAAAAAAAATTGGTTAAGAAAAATGTTTAATAATGGTTTAATTAATAAATATGTTAATAAAATGTTTAAATGGTTTAATAAATAATTTTCTTTTACTTTTAACACACATTTCATACATATTTCTTATAATATTGGTGTACAGACGCTCCCCGGCTTATGTTTTTAATTGGTTCCGGACGGCCGAACCTAAGTTGAAAGTGAACGTAAGTTGTTATAGTGATGTATGACGTGTGACGTATGATGCTCATACTGTACTATACATCCATAAATACCATTACCGTATCTCATAAAACACCCCTAAATCAATTATTATAAACATAACATTGTAAAATAATCAACATTAATTAAGGAGGGCTTGAAACAGGCTTTGGGTGGCCAGGAAGTGCTTCCAAATGACTGGACAACCACAGCAAATGTGATCAGGGACACAGGTAGGAGAGTACTTGGTGTGTCCTCTGGAAGGAAAGTAGACAAGGAGACTTGGTGGTGGAATGAGGAAGTGCAGGAGTGTGTACAAAGGAAAAGGTTAGCCAAGAAGAAGTGGGACATTGAGAGGACCGAAGAGAGTAAACAGGAGTACAGGGAGACACAGCGTAAGGCGAAAGTAGCAGTGGCTAAGGCCAAACAGAGGGCGTATGATGACTTGTATGATAGGTTGGATAGTAAAGAGGGAGAAAATGATCTATACAGGTTGGCACAGCAGAGAAATAGAGATGGGAAGGACGTGCAGCAAGTTAGATTGATAAAGGACAGAGAGGGAAATGTATTGACTGATGACAGAAGTGTGCTGGGAAGATGGAAAGAGTATTTTGAAGAGCTCATGAATGAGGAAAATGAGAGAGAAAAAAGAGTAGAAGAGGTAACCATTGAGGAGCAGGATGTAGCAAAGATCAGTAAGGGTGAAGTGAGAAGGGCATTGAAGAGGATGAAGAATGGAAAGGCAGTTGGTCCTGATGATATACCTGTGGAGGTATGGAAGTGTCTAGGAGAGGTAGCAGTAGATTTTCTGACAAGAACATTCAACAAGGTACTAGAGAGTGAGCAGATGCCGGAGGAGTGGAGGAAAAGTGTGCTGGTGCCCATTTTTAAGAACAAGGGAGACGTGCAGAGTTGCAGCAACTACAGAGGGATAAAGTTGATGAGCCATACGATGAAGTTATGGGAAAGAATAGTGGAAGCTAGACTAAGGGCAGAGGTCAGCATTTGTGAACAACAGTTTGGATTCATGCCAAGAAAGAGCACCACAGATGCAATGTTTGCCTTGAGGATGTTAATAGAGAAGTACAGAGAAGGTCAGAGGGAGCTACATTGTGCCTTTGTGGATCTGGAAAAAGCATATGACAGGGTGCCAAGAGAAGAACTGTGGTATTGCATGAGGAAGTCTGGAGTGGCAGAGAAGTATGTTAGAGTGGTGCAGGACATGTATGAGAGATGTAAGACAGTGGTGAGGTGTGCTGTCGGTGTGACCGGCGAATTCAAGGTGGAGGTGGGACTGCATCAAGGGTCAGCTCTGAGCCCCTTCTTGTTTGCTATGGTGATGGACAGGCTGACAGACGAGGTGAGACAAGAATCTCCATGGACTATGATGTTTGCAGATGACATCGTGATCTGTAGTGAGAGCAGAGAACAAGTGCAGGAAAATCTAGAGAGGTGGAGGTATGCCCTGGAAAGGAGAGGAATGAAGGTTAGCCTCTGAAAATCAGAATACATGTGTGTGAATGAGAAGGACCCAGGAGGAACGGTGATGTTACAGGGAGCAGAGATAACGAAGGTGGAGGATTTTAAGTACTTAGGCTCAACAATCCAGAGCAATGGAGAGTGTGGAAAAGAGGTGAAGAAGCGTGTGCAGGCAGGCTGGAATGGTTGGAGAAAAGTATCCGGTGTGATGTGCGATAGGAGAGTGTCAGCAAGAATGAAGGGAAAAGTGTACAAGATGGTGGTGAGGCCAGCGATGTTGTATGGCTTAGAAACAGTGGCGCTGAGGAAAAGGCAGGAGGCAGAACTGGAGGTAGCGGAGATGAAAATGTTGAGGTTCTCCCTGGGAGTAACGAGGATGGATAGGATCAGAAATGAGTATATCAGAGGGACAGCCCACGTAAGATGTTTTGGAGACAAAGTCAGAGAGGCTAGATTGAGATGGTTTGGACATGTACAGAGGAGGGATAGTGAGTATATTGGCAGTAGGATGCTGAGGTTGGAACTACCAGGCAGAAGGCCTCGAGGAAGACCGAAGAAGAGATTTATGGATGTGGTGAAGGAAGACATGAAGGTCGTTGGAGTCAGAAAAGAAGATGCGGAGGACAGGGTGAGGTGGAGGCGGATGATTTGCTGTGGCGACCCCTGAAGGGAGCAGCCGAAAGTAAAAGAAGAAGAAGATCAACATTAATTTCAAATAAGTCACTTATTTATACCGAGTCACTTTACGTGAAGCTTAAAACAGCCAATCAACACTTACAATATGTGAGGCGCTCAAAACCGAGAGTAGCGTACTTGCGAAAGTAGTGTACTTGCTGTGGGTTATACGGACTTCCGGTCTTTGAAGTGAGCAAGGGCGCCGTTGAACTCGTTTAGAACACAGCCTGCACTGATGTAAATCCCAGCAAAGCAGAGAGTTCTCTTTTGTGTAAGTAAGTAAACTTTATTCAAGAGATGCATACAAAGAACAAGTACAAATCCTAATGAATATTAATATAAAAATAAGCATACACTCTTAGGATTCTGCTAAAAGATCATAAATATCTGTAATTGTTCTGTAATTTGTGCATTTGGGTTTTAATTTTACAACTCTCTTTGCTTAACTGAGTATGCATTAGATTGTGCCGATCTGAGCAGATAGTTAATTCATCTCTGTGTATGAGACTTGCACCCATGCAAGTAGGCTTACACTTCTGACCAACCATATTTGCTTAGGGTTACAAAAGTCCGCAAAACAGTGTAAACACAAAAATCACCGAGACAACGTCTTAACACAAGGGTAACACGCTATATAACTGATATATATATCAGTCTGTAGTTTGTAAACAATGAATGCAGCGTCATTGCGTCATTACGTCAGTGTACTACGTAGGTACGTCTGAACTCAAAATTTTACTTTTTTTTGGGAAAAAACGTAAAATCGAAAAAACGTAAAACGGATGAATGTAAATCGGGGTGTGTCTGTACTTTTATCATTTTTAAAGGGTTCATGGGGTAGTCTTGGGAGCCTTGGAACGAATCACGCGTTTTACATGTAAAATGCAGTTCAACTTACGAAAACTCCAGGTTAAGAAAAAGGCTCTGGAATGGATTAATTTCGTAAGTAGAGGGCCGACTATATATTGTATGCAACTAATATGTTAGCACTATTTTAAGAATAAACATTATAACTAAAGGGCCATGACGTTGAAGTTACTAGGAATTATGATTGAAATTTGAGCACCTAAATTTCCCTTCATGAATGCAAGAAAAATCTGAGGGATTAGGTGGGGACCATATTGGGCGAATTGGCATGGAATGACATTGATGCAACTTTGCTGGCCCTGCTAGTTAATAGTCTTTACTGTATTTTCAAAACAGTGCTAGCTTATTGAATGTGTACGCGATACAACACTTTCCTTTCATTCTTTTATTTATTTTACAAAGAAAACTCATCAAAACATAGACTTTGCTCTAAATCTATAACACTGTAGTACAAGTGACATTATTGGTTTTGTTACTTTTCATAGACAGACTGCTGATATATTTTCATTAAACACTCATGACAAGAATTATAATTCCAAAAAGAACCTGCACTACATCTGAATATTTGAAAATTCTGTCTAGAAAAGCTGAGTACCTGCGTAGAATGCTCTGAGGTCCATCTGAAGGCAGTGCTCGAGAAAGCGGCGCAAGGGCTGACTGTGAGACACAGGCTGGTCCCACTCAGTCAAGAAGTCTTCGACCATGTGATGTATAGCATCTGGACGTGGCAGAGGCCAGCCGACTGGGCGGTGCCTCATCTCTCTCTCTATGCGGAATATTAGAAGTAAAAGCAAGTAATGCATCAACACGAATAAGTATATCCATACGCACCATCTCGAATCGCAAGACCCTTCAGCAGATAGTGAGTACAGCAGAAAAGATGATTGGAGTTTCTCTTTCCTCTATCACAGACATTTACATTAAATGTTGCATCCACAAAACTAGCAGCACTGTGGACAACCCCACATTCGGGCCCTCACAACCAGTCCGAGTGCGTTTCTTTCCTCAAGGGATCAGGCTCAAAACCTAAGACTGAATTACACAAAAATCTCTCTCTCGCTCTCTCTCTCACACACACACCCACATACACACACATACACAGAACTGTGCAAAACTCTGTCCCTCTCAGACACGCACATGCTCTCTTTCAATTGTGTGGATACAGACACGCACACAACTTATTCATTCATTCATTTTCTGAATCGTTTAATCCGAATTAGGGGCACCCATCTCAGCGGACTCTGGGCGAGGGCAAAGTACACCCTTGACAGTTCGCCAGGCCATTCCATCAAGTATTGCCTTTCCTATTACACGACCAACACCAATCAGAAAGGGGCGGAACGATGCACACAGACACGCATGTTTGGCTGGCGATCACTGTGAGTAACAGGGAAGTGAGCGTATGTTATCCATCCCTCCCGTGCGAGCTCGGTCAATTAGCTCCCAAGGACACTGAGTCACAGATGGCTGTGGCATTAACCTGAATACGAACTTGCGATCTCTGGATTAATAGTCACGCACCTTGTTGATGCTCCATTCCAGAACCCCCAAAGCTATACAGTAATCGGTTATCTATTTTCATATGATATACACACCACCATACCCAAACTCCACCTTTATCAAAGCTGACCTCTAAAGACTTCCTGTTCGGACAATCTGTTTGATATCCCTGAGAGTTTCAAAATCTAAATTTTCTTTCCAGTATAATTTCCGTTTATTTCTTCTAACCTGTAGGCAGTCTACTGTAGTAGTAGATGACAGGGTGGAGGAAATTGGATTTCCAGGCTTTGGTCCACTCTGACTCAGCACGGCCCGGCCCAAGTGTGTCTGTGTGGTTCAGTCCATACTGCATGATGACGATCAGAAGGCCGTTCTCAGAGACCCGCCGACCAGACAGGGCAGCAAAATGAGGTAGCGCCCGCACAGGAAACTCCTCCACATACTCACAGTGAGCTCTAACACACAGAGATAGCCGTTAGTGAACATTTTGAGAAGATGGAGGGTCTGACTGATTCCGGTTCTGACAAGAAAACACAATATTTACCCTTGGAGTAAAACAATGTCCCCTAAAACCCCAAACATTTGGTATGGTCCAGATGCTTCATTCACTCTCTTCAAAATCCAAGACAGCAGGTGAGTGGTATACAGTTTGGTAGCTGGCCAAGCGTTGCTATGGTAACGATGCTCTAAGACCTTATGCACAGCACGCACTACAAAGTGATAAAAATTATTCGAGACGATGTAAGCAGTGAGGCTCAATCGAACACATAAACAGAAACCATCTTTAAAAAACCACCAAGTTTAAAAATACTCAAAATGTCTTTGTGATTATTATAGAACATGGAGAAGACTTTCATTCACCAGGAATATTTTCACAGAAAATTTGAGTTGCTCAATGAAATTCCATACACATAACCTTCATGAAAGTGAAACACAAGAATCCCAGCATGAAAAATGAACCTGTGTAGCGGAAACCATGAATAAATCCTCCAGCAGACATTCGGTAGTCTCTGGAGTGAGCTGAGGTTCCTAGGATGAACAGATTGGGCGTGCCCCTGGCCTCGTACCATGCTGTCACCGCTGGCAAACGGCCACGAGCAACACTGCTGTGTGGTGGACGGGCTGAACTGGAAGAAAATCAAAAAACATATCACTCAGCATGTCAAAGTCATGATATAAATATGACATATTCTCCTTCCTGCCAATGATTTCTAATGACTGTGAGAATCTGCTCCTTTTCTCATGTTTCAGGTGTACTCGTAAAACTTTGATATTTAATTAATAATTATACACCGAAGGTGAGGAGAATGTTGTTGAATAGTATTACTGCACGCATGACAATTATTATAACTACAGACGCTCCCAGACTTACGTTTTTAATTGGTTCCGAACGTCCGAACGTAAGTTGAAAGTGAACGTAAGTTGTTACAGTGACGTATGACGCTCATACTGTACTATACATCCATAAATACCATTACCGTATCTCATAAAACACCCCTAAATCAATTATTATAAACATAACATTGCAAAATAATATAAAATATATCAACATTAATTTCAAATAAGTCACTTATTTATACCGAGTTACTTTATATGAAGCTTAAAACAGCCAATGAACGCTTACAATATGTGAGGCGCTCAATACCGAAAGTAGTGTACTTGCGAAAGTAGTGTACTTGCTGTGGGTTATACAGACTTCCAGTCTTTCAAGTGCACAAAGCTGCCGTTGAACTCGTTTAGAACACAGTCTGCACTGATGCCGTCTCCCAGCAAAGCGGAGAGTTCTTTCTTTTATGTAAGTAAGTAAACTTTATTCAAGAGATGCATTCAAAGAACAAGTACAAATCCTAATGAATATGAATATAAAAATAAGTATACTCTCTTAGGATCCTGCTAAAAGATAATAAATATCTGTAATTGTTCTATAATGTGTGCATTCTGGTTTTCATTCATATTACAACTCTCTTTGCTTAACTGAGTACGTATGCATTAGATTGTGCCGATCTCGGTGTATGAGACTTGTACCCATGCTAGTAGGCTTACACTTCTGACCAACCATATTTGCTTCGGGTTACAAAAGTCTGCAAAACAGTGTAAACACAAAGATCACAGAGACGACATCTTAACACATGGGTAACACTCAGTCTGTAGTTTGTAAACAATGAATGCGGCGTCATTACGTCAGCGTACTACATAGGTACGTCTAAACTTAAAATTTGACTTTAAAAAAACAAACAAAAAACCCGTAAAATCGAAAAAAAAAAAAAAAACGTAAAACGGATGAATGTAAGTCGGGGAGCGTCTGTACTATTCATTCATTCATTTACTTTCTAAACTGCTTAATCCTATTAGGGTTGTGATGAGACTGGTGCCCATCTCAGCCGACTCTGGGCGAAGGTGGAATACACCCTGAACACCCTGTTTTTTTTTTATGAAAAAGTCAACAATGGTTCTTCTACATGAACCTCTGACCACAGACCGTGAGAGACATGGGCAGCCTTTGATAACCCAGTTAGCTGCACTGGGGTGGCAGCAGTGACAACATGGTGATACTGGGGATTGAACCCCCAACTTTGGGATCAGTAATCCAGCACCTTACTACCAGGTCACCACTGCCCCTATTATTATTATTATTATCAATGGGGGGTCATGGATTGTTTGTATTGTTAATATAAATATTTATTATTAATAATAATTATTATTAATAATTAATAATAATAATAATAATAATAATAAGCACTCCATGAATGTTATTTTTCAACTTTCAGAAGTAGAGCTTGAAGTTTTCTTAAAAAAAAAAAAAAAAAACAGGTTATGGTGCACCAGCTGGGAGAATGAAGACTCAGTCTCATCTAAAATCCTCGCTATTGTTCGAAACATGTCCAGCACACCTCTGTTCATGTGTTGTCCCCTTGTGGGTTACATTTTAGCGCTCATTTCACCGAGAGAATCCGGTCATTTTTCAAAATAAAAGACTTTTTCAAAATTAAACATAGTTCAGACTCAGATAATAAATAAAACAGAAATAATTAATTATTTCTTATGCGGACCAGTACCAATTGCGCCACGGACCGGTGCCGGTCCGCGGGCCGGTGGCTGGGGACCACTGGTCTAACATGCCAAATTTTACAGCTGATTTTGTTTTAAGGTGCTTCTTGCAATAAAAAAAATACAGAATTACCTGAACATTGAGAAAAGAGTTCTGCAAGTGTCTGCATATTATGGTCTTCAGAAGCTTAAACAAGACAGTGACATGGTGACGCATGTGGAACCTTTGTGCTGTGGGCTGCTATAACTGATGAAACCTGCTGAATTTATTGATTAAAAATGCAGGGTCGTGCAGAAGCCTGAAGATAGGTTCAATTTGCGTGAATTAATGCGATCGAAACAATGCAAATTCCTGAAGAGCCGATTTATAATGTCGATCGACACAAAGCAGACTGAAAACTGTGCTACCTGAAGACATCAACGGAGGATTTTACCGCATCTTTCCACAGTATCTGGTAATTAACCTCATTAAAACATCTAATGGTGTTCAAAAACATTTAAACGGAGATCATGAGGATGGCGACTTAATTGTGACGCCCAGTTTTAATAAGTGTGATTATTAAAAATATGCGCAAGATATATAAAATGTATCAGCACTGACTACACAAACATTTCTGTCCTCTTCACTCACCCAATACAATGGCTTGTAAGATAAGATCATTTAGTGGCCTACAACACATCTATATACTGTACTGTACTTACATGGTGTTTCAGTGTGGACTTTGCAGGCTTGCCCCATAATTGTGCAAGTTTCCTCTGGGTAATCCAGTTTCCTCCAACAGTCCAAAGACATCCACATTAGGCTAACTGATAGTTCCAAACTGTCTCTAGATATGAATGGCTGTGTGAGCATTGTACCCCACCTTTACCCAGGGTCAGCTGAGATAGGCTCCAGCCTCCTCCTGACCCAGTAGGATTAAGCGGATCAGCAAAGGAATGAATGAATTTTGGAATAAGTATTTGAAAAGACCTAAAAACCCCTCAAAACATGCACCTATATGCCGAGTATGGGAAAATAGGTTCAATAGGGAGCGATAAATTAGTACTCAACAAAAACACAGACACCTGAAAAATGTTCATACCCATCGAAGATGGTGAAGTTAAAACGGAATCCCAGGCAGCGGATTACACGGTCATATGGCTGTCTTAGAGAGAAGTTGTCGTCATGGTACCCAGGCAGGTTTTTCACTGTAATATTTGTGTTTTCGTCAATATTTCGCCTGTCCAGAAGTTCAGACAAAGTAAGATAGAGCTGTTCATTTTTCTCAGAAGACCTCCCAGTCGTCTTTTTTTCCGCTCTCCTGTTAATTCTTCCTCCACGGACAACAGCGATGTCCTCCAGTCTTCCCTCCACCAAGCCATCCAGAGACTTCAGCTGATAAGTGTCTAACAGCTCATTATTCACTGCCCTACAAGACAAGCAGCAGCATGGGGCACATAAATACAAAAGTAGGTTTGCATTAATCCAGACATTAAAACAGGCCAATATTTTTGAGTCATGTTTACTTTTTAAAAGCATTAAAAGTTAATTACTGTCACAAATTATTTAGTAGATATAGATTTTTCACACAATTTTCAGAACACAGTGCTTATTTATGGATGTGGTGAAGGCGGACATGAAAGTCGTTGGAGTAAGAGTAGAAGATGCAGAGGACAGGGAGAAATGGAGGCAGATCATTTGCTGTGGCGACCCCTGAAGGGAACAGCCGAAAGAAAAAGAAGAAGTGCTTACACAAATCCTGCAAGTCTCAGCTCAAGACTTTAAGGACATAAGAATTCAGCTGTAACCTGAAATCTAGTCATAAAACGTAGGGCAAAAAATCTTCACCTGAGGTCTCCAACATAGTGGGTCTGCCATGCTAGTCGTACCGGGCTTGGGCTATACAAGTGGATCCGGCTGGCTCTTCCTAGAATACTCTGTGCTGTTTCGAAGGCAGAGTTCCCTTTGCCCAAGATCAGCACAGCTTGATTTTTGTACTCCTCTGGATCAGTGGAGATAGACTCATATCCTTCTACCAAATCAGAGCCCACAAAATTGACCTCCTCAGGGATCCAGAGGCCAGTGGCCACCAACAGAACTCTAAATAGAAGTGTGACAATAAGACTAGAATAAGAGGTCTTGTAGCACAATATTATAAAACAATTACAAATGCTAGTTTTGCATAATATGGAGAATTGTTCAGAATTCAGAGGATGTTATTCACCTTGCCCTTCGGCCTCAGCAAATAAAACTGTCGATAATTCAGTCTTTCATTTTCTGAACTGTGTAAAACAAGCAACAGTCCTGTTCAACTGTCCTTCACGTGTGTGACAAACAAGCTTTATGGGTGCAGTACTATGGCGATTCAGCTCCCTCCTGGCCAATGGGAGGCCAGCAGGGTGGGATGTTGGGAGACAGCCAATGAGAGAGCAACTCCCGCATCGTGTGAAATTTTGATTGGTGTGTTTGAATGGCGCGTTTGGCGCTTTTCGTTAGAGTGGGTTGTTTTCGTATACAGGGTACGAAAACTTAGGAAAATGGTTTTTGTAACCCGGAGTTTTCGTACCCAGGGGGTTTCGTAAGTAGGGGCTGACTGTACTTAGACTCAACAATCCAGAGCAATGGAGAGTGTGAAAAAGAGGTGAAGAAGCGTGTGCAGGCAGGTTGGAATGGTTGGAGAAAAGTGTCCGGTGTGATGTGTGATAGGAAGGTATCGGCAAGAATGAAAGGAAAAGTGTACAAGATGGTGTTGAGGGGCCAGCGATGTTGTATGGTTTAGAAAGAGTGGCCCTGGGGAAAAGACAGGAGGCAGAGCTGGAGGTAGCAGAGATGAAAATGTTCAGGTTCTCTTTGGGAGTAATGAGGATGGATAGGATCAGGAATGTACATCAGAGGGACAGCACATTGTAAGAGGTTTTCGGGACAAAGTCAGAGAGGCTAGATTGAGATGGTTTGGACATGTACAGAGGAGGGATAGTGAGTATATTGGTAGTAGGATGCTTAGGTTGGAACTACCAGGCAGAAGGTCTAGAGGAAGACCAAAGAGACGATTCATGGATGTGGTGAAGGACGACATGAAGGTAGTTGGAGTAAGAGCAGAAGATGCAGAGGATAGGGTGAGATGGAGGCAGATGGTTTCCTGCTCTCGGATTCTTACAGACTGCTCTAGGATTCTTACACGCTTTCTAGGTTTCTTACAGACTGCTCTGGGTTTCTTACAGACTGCTCTAGGATTCTTACATACTTCTAGGATTTTTACATTCTTTCTAGGTTTCTTACAGACTGCTCTGGGTTTCTTACAGACTGCTCTGGGTTTTTTACAGACTGCTCTGGGTTTCTGACAGACTTCTCTAGGATTCTTACACACTGCTCTAGGTTTCGTACACACTGCTCTAGGTTTCTTAAACTACTCTAGTTTACTTTAGATTTCAGTATAATTTTCTGCACACAACCCCCCACCCCTTGTGCACAGAAGCTCACAGAGGATACATTCCAGAAATACCTTAAATATTCCTTAGTACAGTACAGTAATCTGAATTGTTTCTCTAGTAAGCTACACCAAAGGTTTGTAGCAAACATCCCTATCTGTGGTAGATCACTTTATTGGCATAGTATACCACAAAATGGGTGCCAGTGGTGTAGTGGTTAGGGTGCTGTGCTCATGATCGGGAGGTTGTGAGTTCGAATCCCACTGAGCCCCTCACTGTGCTAAATCCCCAGGGCATGGTCTCAACCACAGTAAGTCTCTATTCACCCAGCAGTATAAATGGGTACCAGTAAAATATACTGGGAAGGAAACCCGCGATGGACTCACGTCCCATCCAGGAGGAGTTGAACTCCTGGTCGCTTCACGCTACAGAAACTGGGGATAAGCACTGGCCTGATGAGCCACTAGACTCGGGTGTAAAACCCAACAGACTTTACCTTTTTACCCACCATACCACAAAATACTGCACAAGATTTCAAAATTCCTACGAAACTCATCACTTTTCTACAAAGCTGCTGTAGGATTTTGAGGTAAAAAATAGTGAACTTAAAGATGTGTGGCGGGCAGTGGTGGTCTAGTGGTATAGGGCGCTGGATTGCTGATCCAAAGGTTGGGGGTTCGATTCCCACTCTCCACAAGGTTGTCACTGTCCTCCCCAGTGCAGCTAACTGGGTTATCAAAGGCCGGCCATGTCTCTCACTGTCTATGGTGTGAGGCATGTAAAAGAACCATTGCTGACTTTCGACAAGAGTAGCTGCAAAGCTGTTTCCGCCCTGCGATGGCCTGGCGAGCTGTCCAGGGTGTACTCTGCCCTCGCCCGAAGTTGGCTGGGATGGGCGCCAGCCTCCCCGCGACCCTAATTAGGATTAAGCGGTTACAGAAAATGAATGAATGAAGATGTGTGGCAAACTTTTTGGTGCAATATTTTGCAGCACACCTTCACAGGTTATGTTTAGTCCAAGCCTTAATGGGTTTTTCATCCTACAAGCAGGACCTGTGCAACAATACACAGGTAAATTTCATGTTATACCTTATTGGTGTATTTCCCCAAAAGACCTAAACCAAAAGCTAGGAGGAAGTACACCATTGAACTCTGTAAGTCCAATTAAGGAATAGTATTATGGTTCGTGAGAAACAGAACAAGTCATACAATACCTGCATTTATAAACCAATCCATGCTGATCAGTTAATTTGTAGCCCTGATGTCCACTTTCATCAAACAGTAAAGCTTGAATGCTCCCTACATCCGTGTTATATTTAACCTGCAGCCCCAGTTCTTTCTCAAACACAGAGAGGTAGCGGGGAACAGTATCCGCTTCAGGGTAGAGATCTTGACTAAACCTCTGAAATAACAAGTCTGGCCTGTGACTCAGGAGGGAGTTCCAATCATGGCGTAGGTTAAACTCCCTGTTCCGCCTCCCTGTGTAGATTTTGTTGATGCTGATGAGTTTTCGATGGCGAGGAAACCTAACAAAATGGTGACAGATAATAGTCTGAATGGTAAAGAAGCACAACAGAGACTTGTCTGAATCTCAGATCGCCTGAATATTAGCACCGAGATAAAAATGCACAACGACTTCCTTTTGTAATTCTGTTATACTAATATTATGTGCAGTGTTGCAAGGCTGCTTTATACATTTTCTTTCATAAGGACAGGGTTCGACTTTACTTACTTATGGAAGAAACTTCCAGGTCCAGAGTTGCGCTCCAGAATTATGTAATCTCTCTGACTCTGAGACAGGAAGTAGCCCATCTGCAAGCCTGCAGGCCCCGCCCCAAGTACACAGTAGTCATGATGATGAATCTGAACATCACCTCGATTGCAGAGAACACTTAGAACCAGAGAAATGAATGACAGGAGGTACTGGACAGCCAGGCTCAGCCCCATGAGCACTGGATAAAGAAAGAGAAAGTATAAGGCTGCAACACATCACGAAGGCAAAATAAATAAATACAGAAAAAATGGATTTACAAACAAACAAAACCACCACCATATAATTGGTGGCTCATAGATGCAATAAGTTCTGCTACATCTCCCAACTCTCACACCACGTCTCTGATTTGTTTGATACTTCTATGCAGTGTTATTTAAAAAAAAATGACAGCGCGGTGAACATAGCAGAGCTTTTATCTTTTAGTCTTTTAAAGGGCAATTCAATATTCACAAGGAAGCATATTGGATAATCTATAAATACAACTTTACCCAATATGCATTATATAAAACATTTGTTATTGTATTTCCTTTAAACACACAAGGTCCTTTGAATAGGTAGACAAGTAATCTCAGCCTAGTGCCTCATCAGAGCTGGAGCTTCTTTCTGTGGAATGAAGCCGTTTTCTCATCACACGTTACTTCACCAGTTTTACTCATTCATTCTTCCTGGTAAACACCTCACTCAGGGGTTGGGCGCAGTCTTCCAACCTACAACCTCCTAATCACGAGCCCAGCACACTAACCACTATACCACCAGTACCAGAATAGATAAAAATAGATAGATGGATGGATGGATGGATGGATGTACAGATAAAATGTCTGTAATCAGTGTGTCTGTAATCACTGTATCAGTGGTGGTCTAGTGCTATAGGGTGCTGGATTGCTGATCCAAAGGTTGGGGGTTCGAGTCCCACTCTCCACAAGGTTGAATCAGATGATTCGCTGTGCCGACTCCCGAGTGAAAGGGAAAACGCCGAAAGGAAGACAAACACTAAACAGCTCATAAAACTTTACAATTGATCGATTATTTATTAAAATAAAATAGAGATTTCCTTTCAGCGTTTCCCTTTTTCAGGGGTCGCCACAGCGAATGATTCGCACGTTTGATTCGGCGTAGGTTTTTACGTTGGATGCCCTTCCTAACACAAGCCTTTTAGCAAGGGATAGAAACACGCTGACGGCTTTGCAGCTACTCTTTTACCAAAGTCAGCAATGGTTCTTTTGGGGGCAGTGGTGGTCTAGTGGTATAGGGCACTGGATCACTGATCCAAAGGTTGGGGTTTGAGTCCCACTCTCCACAAGGTTGTCACTGTCCCCCCCCAGTGCAGCTAACTGAGTTATCAAAGGCGGGCCATGTCTCTCACTATCTATGGTGAGAGGTTCATGTATAAAGAACCATTGCTGACTTTCGTAAAGAGTAGCTGCAAAGCCGTCGGCGTGTTTCTGTCCCTTGCTAAAAAGGGTTGTGACAGGAAGGGCATCCGACATAAAAAACCTCTGCCAAATCAAACGTGCGAATCGGATGATTCGCTGTGGCAACTCCGGAGTAAAAGGAAAAAGCCAAAAGGAAGACAGACAGACAGACAGACAGCAATGGTTCTTTTACATGAACCTCTCACCATAGACAGTGAGAGACATGGCCCGCCTTTGATAACCCAGTTAGCTACACTGGGAGGGGACAGTGACAACCTTGTGGGGACTCAAACCCCCAACCTTAGGATCAGCAATCCAGCACCCTATACAGTACCACTAGACCACCACTGCCCCTTTATTAAAATAAAATAAATAGTTGTTATTTCATTTTTATGAGCTCTGGGACGGTGGTGTAGTGGTTAGCACGTCCACCTCATAACAAGAAGACCTGGGTTTGATTCCCAGCTTCCTGTGCTTGTGAGGATTTCCGCTTGATACTCTGGTTTCCTCCAGTCCAAAAACATGCACAGCTGTTCCAAAGCTCCCCTCGTTGTGATTATGAATGGTTATGTGAATGCTAGTGCCTGGAGAGCTGTCCAGGGTGTACACTGCCCTCGCCCAGAATCGGTTGAGTTGGGCACCAGCCTCCCCATGACCCTTATTAGGATTAAGCAGCTTCGAAATTCACTGAACGAATGAATGAGCTCCCGCTATAGAAATAGGTTCCATTCACCACATTTTAGTTTATGGATATTTATTTGAAATGAAGTTGGAGCCTTTTTGGGAGATACTCTATTCTGGATCAGTACTATGAGTGCTAGGATGACTTTGTGTGTAAGTGACCTTGACCTACATTTCAAGGTCACAACGGCAAAACTGTCTATTAAGTTTCCAGACATTTACTTGCCGCATGCTGAAGTTTTCAGACTTATTACACTTGTTCTATACTAGCATATTATGGGATGGCCCTTCAGGCAGAGGTACATGTGGTCTATTTTAATATTCGTATCTCTATTGGTCTTTCATTCATTCATCAAGGACACAAACATGCTACGTTGCTCATCTTGACCAGAGCAGCAATGGTTCTTTTCGGTGAACCTCTAACCACAGACAGTGAGGGACACGGCTGGCCTTTGATAACCCAGTTGGCTGCACTGGGGGGTACAGCAGTGACACCCTGGTGATAGTAATGCTTGAACCCCCCAACCTTGTGATGGGTATTGGGTAATGCAGCACCTCACCACCGGGCCATCATGGGCCCTTCTCTTAGTCTTCTGATGGCTTTTTCCTCTTCTTTTGTGATTATTATGGTACTGAGCTGCAGAAATTCCAAAAAAATTCATCTATCTATCTATCAAACTACTGATGAATTACATTAGGGGCTTTTCAACCGTTATTTGAACATCTCATTAACGTTTTAAGCCCCTTATATCGGTGTTGTAAGTGACACAGTGGCTAGTGCTTAGCATGTCTGCCTCAAAGCAGAGGTCTCAGGTTCAAGTCCCGGCTCCAGTGTTTCTATGCCTAGTTTGCATCTTCTCTCCTCACGCGGGTTTCATCCGGGCTACATCCAAGTACATGAACATTCATTCATTCATTCATTCTCTGAACCGTTTAATCCTAATTAGGGTCACGGGAAGGCTAGCGTCCATTTCAGCCAACTATGGGCAAGGGCAGGGTACACCTGGACAGCTCACCAGGCCATCACTGGACCAACACTCACACAACCATTCATACTCTCACACCTATGGGTGATTTGAAACAGCCTATTAACCTACTGTGCATCTTTCTACACTGTGGGAGGAAACCGGGCTACCTGGAGGAAACCCACGCAAACACAGGGAGAACATGCAAACGCAACACAGAACACCCAAACTGGGACTCAAACCCAGGACTTCTTGCTGTGGGATGGACATGCGAAACACCGCACCACCTACATAAACATTAAGCAAATAATATTTCGGTTCCAAACTGTCCCTGCATGTGAATGTTTGTGTGTATTGGTATTACAATGGTCTGGCGAAATGTTCTTGGTATTCCAGTGTCGGCTGAGATAGGCTCCAGTCTCCTGTGACCCTAGTATGAGTGAGTGAGTGGTCTGACAAGTGCCACGAGTTTATTTTTCAGTTGAAATCCTGAAGCCAAACAGCTCGGTTACTATCCTCAGTATCCAACAGCAGAACACACCGAACCTTCCCGGATGGTGCTGGATCCTCATCCGCAGCGCAGCTGCACCAATCACCGCGCAGCATGAAATCCGCCCCGCGCCGCTTCCCGAAATCCACCGCGGCTTCCCGCAAAACTCAGCACGCGGCGTCCCGAACTGCAGCTTCTCGACCCCCAACAATGCTTTCAAAACATTCTCTCGCACAGCGCTACACAGAGCCGCATCACATACGTCACTACACAGGTCACGACCTTTGCTTTCGAACCAATGAGAACAGAGGTGGGCGTGGTTAGTTTCAGTTCCGCCTACGTAAAGAGCTTCTTTATCGTGAAAGAGCATCATGTGGAGGGCAGATAATAACGAGGGGCAGGAATCCTGGGATACAGACACTAAAGGGAGAGAGTTAAAGAACATTCAAAACAAAGCAGGAGAAATAAGAAGTGTGTGTATGTATGTGTGTGTGTGTGTGTGTGTGTGTGTGTGTGTGTGTGTGTGTGTGTGGTGGGGGGCAGGAAAGAGCAGGAGATAATGGAGATAATGAGAAGAATAAGAATTTATCACTGACAACAGAACAGAATGATGCACATTACAGGGAAACACCTTAACTGGGTTCAGTAACACATGCCAGGTCAAAGAGACAGTGGGACATATGCTCGATTCCCAAACCAACAAGAAAAATATGTGGTGGTGGGGGAGTGAGCAGCAAATTCCATTCCTTTACATTAAATGGACTGGAGTGCCCTTGAGCAAAGCACCTAACTGCTCTCCGAATGCCCACTGTGTGTGTGTGTGTGTGTGTGTGTGTGTGTGTGTGTGTGTGTGTGTGTGCGCGCGCGCTCACCTTGATTGGGTTCAATGCAGAAGAAACAATTTCCCTTATGACATTAGTACAGGGGGCAGTGGTGGCCCAGTGGTATAGGGTGGATGGATCGCTGATTCTAAGGTTGGTGGTTCGAGTCCCACTCTCCACAAGGTTGTCACTGTCCCCCTAGTGAGGCTAACTGGGTTATCAAAGGCCTGCCATGTCTCTCACTGTCTGTGGTGAGAGGCATGTAAAAGAACCATTGCTGACTCTCGATAAGGGTAGGCTGCCAAGCCGTCAGCATGTTTTCGCTCTGCGATAGTCTGGCGAGCCGTCCAGGGTACACTCTGCTCTCACCCGGAGTCGGCTGGGATGGGCGGCAGCCTCCCCGCGACCCTAATTAGGATTTGGCGGTTATAGAAAATGAATTGATGAACATTAGTAGAACAGAGAAAATAATCAAAGTATGAGCAAAGCAGAAGAATATGGTAGGAGCTTTGGAAAGGATGGCTGCAGTGGGACACGGGAGAGAAGATGTGATCATGTGTGGCGATACAGTGGAAGGAAGAAAAATTTTTAGTTTCCTTAACAACACTGGATTAATAAAGGGAATCTCGCGGAGCATGAGGTCCTGGGTTCGATTCCCAGCTCGGGTGTTTCAGTGTGGAGTTTGCATGTTCTCTCCGTGCTTGTGTGGGTTTCCTCTGGGTACTCCAGTTTCCTTCAACAGTCCAGAAACATGCAGTTGGTTGTTCCAAATGTCCCCTAGGTGTGAGTATGAATGGTTGTGTGAGTGTTGGCCCTGTGGTGGCCTGGCGAGCTGTCCAGGGTGTTCCCCGCCCTCGCCCAGAGACGGGTGTGATGGGCACCAGCCTCCCCGTGGCCATAATTATAATTAAGCGGTTTAGAAGATAAATGAATGAATGATAGCAGGTGTAATAGTCGAGTTAAACCACGTGGAGGCAGCAATGCAACAGAACGGCTGCCAGCTGCCGAAGAAGAAGTGGACATTTTTGGAGCGATTATTATTTTTTATAACTTCGTGTTCTCGTCATCTCAGTACAGAAGTTGTTTTTTGTTTGTTTGTTTGTTCTTTTAATTATGTTAACAACAAAGTCTAAGAGAACAAATGCATCACTTTTGAAAAGTAAAATGCAGAAAAATAAAATCACAATAAGAGAAAAACAGAAAAAAAGGAGATAAACACGAGTATTTTTAAATAAACACTAAAAACAGCACAGACACAAATCGTTTCTTTTTCGTTTTGTATATACGATAGAGTTTCAATCTATTTTTTTTTTTTTTCAATTCTGATTTTAACATCAAAAACAGGTTTTTGTTTTGAGAATTTCCGTTTATGGCTATAGAATTTTTGCAAAAAAATAAATAAAATTAAGTTTGTAAGAGAAAAAAGCATCAAAGTCATTATTATAGTTGTCAAAATAACCAAAATAACATTATAGTAATGTAAAGAAAAAATTGAACACCTTTTATTGGCTCTTCTTCTCCTTTTCCCTTTATCAGGGGTCGCCACAGCCAATCATGTGATTCGCATGTTTACTGACTGAACTCGGTGACAGAACCGCGCGATCCAGAGTTGGGGTATCGTTTTTTCTGTGCTGGACTGGTGGACTGTGGGATGAAATATGACGAAACTAGAAGTATTTAAAAAATATAAACAGGGTGATAATCAGCAGAGTAATATTTTTACATTTTTTATATTTTTATTTTTAGTAATATTGTTTAGGATGAGGTGTATCATCTAATATTGTTTAGGCGGAGGGACATGGAATCCGAATGGGCCATGTTTCGTGCCTCCATTGCTGAGGCGGCAGCCCATAGCAGTGGCCGGAAGGTCATCGGTGCTTGTCGTGGCGGTAACCCCCGATCCCAGTGGTGGACACCTGCGGTGAAAGGGGCCGTCCAGCTGAAGAAGGAGGCCTATCGGGTTTAATTAGCCTGCGGGACTCCCGAGGCAGCTAACAGGTACCCACAGGCCAAACGTGCTGCAGCTGAGGCTGTCGCAGATGCAAAATCTCGGGCGTGGGAGGAGTTCGGTGCGGGCCTGGAGAGTGATTATCGGTTGGCCTCAAAAATGTTCTGGACCGCCATCCGACGCCTCAGGAGAGGGAAGCAGTTCTCCACAAACCATGTTTACAGTAGAGGTGGGGAGGTGCTTACCTCGACTGGGGATGTCGTCGAGAGGTGGAGGGAATACTTTGAGGACCTCCTCAATCCCACCAACACGCCCTCCGTGGAAGACGAAGACCCTGGGGGTTTGGGTGGGGGGCCGCCCATCACTGGCGTGGAGGTCACTGAGGTTGTCAAAAAACTCAAATTCATTTCCGGTGGGAGTTGGAGTCCGCCAAGGCTGTCCTTTGTCACCGATTCTGTTCATAATTTTTATGGACAGAATTTCTAGGCGCAGTCGAGGCGTTGAGGGGTTCTGGTTTGGTGGCCATCGGCTCTCGTCTCTGCTTTTTGCGGATGATGTTGTCCTTTTGGCTTCATCAAGTCGGGACCTCCAGCTCTTATTGGAGCGATTCGCAGCCGAGTGCGAAGCAGCCATGATGAGGATCGGCACCTCCAAGTCTGAGGCCATGCTTCTCAGTTGGACAAGGGTGGAATGCATCCTCCGGGTCAGGAATGAGGTCCTGCCCCAAGTGGAGGAGTTTAAGTATCTTGGGGTCTTGTTCACGAGTGAGGGAAGGATGGAGCGGGAGATCGACAGACAGATCGCTGCGGCCTCTGCTGTTAAGCGGAGCCTGTACCGGTCCCTCATAGTGAAGAAGGAGCTGAGCCGCAAGGCGAAGCTCTCAATTTACCAGTCGATCTACGTTCCAACCCTCTCCTGACTTAGCGGAAGATGATGATGAGGATGAGGATGAGGATGATGATGATGTTGATGATGATGATGATGATGATATTGTTTACATATACATGTATTTATCCACTGTTTACTCAAAGGGCTGTTTATGACAGCCAACACCCCAATACTGCCAGACTCGGTTATTCCTCCACACAACATGGAGCTTTAATGGCAGTTTTATCATCATAATCAGCTGCATTTCTCAGTCAGGCTCTTTGTCTGTGGACAAAAAAATATATAAAAAAGTCCTGGAATGTCATCAAAGTGTTCCAACACTGCACATAATACCTGTTCAAAAATAACAAAATGTAATGTTAAGGCTCGTGGTTGCAAAAAAAAAAGTACAAAAATCCTTAAATTATAATGAAACAGCAATCTGATCTATAACACATTGAGCCCTCAATAGTTTGTGCTTCAGTTTCTGCGGCTTCAGTGCATCGCAAGTTTTTCAAAAACATTCATTGAAAAATTAAAAAATAAGGAAATTAAGGAAAAATAGGGGAAAAGTTAAGGAAAATGCTGCAAAACAAGGCCAATTATGCAAAAAACCCAAAAACAAAAACAAACAAAAACAAAAAAACTGAACCCAACCCCCACAACAAACCTACTTACAATTTTATGTGAGGGGCACATCTGAGTGTGTGTGTGTGTGTGTGTGTGTGTGTGTGTGTATATATATATATATATATATTATTTACATCTCATGCATTATTTTTTTTTAATGTTTCATTGTTATTATAAGCATTTATGGCATTGAATATATATTTATTCATATTATATACACATATACATGTATGTATAAAATGCAGCCGTGAGGGGGGGGGGGGGGGGAGGCACAAACCAGTGTCTCTCCCTCACGCCGGTCCCAAGCCCGGATAAATGCAGAGGGTTGCGTCAGGAAGGGCATCCGGCATAAAACAAATGGCAAATAAACTATGCGAATCACAAGAAAGAATGACATACCGGATCGGTCGAGGCCCGGGTTAACAACGACCGCCATCAGTGCCGTCAACCAACAGGGTGCGGATGGAAATTGGACTACTGTTGGTCGAAGACGTCGAAGAAGGAGAGGCGGGAGGCGTGTCCGTTGCCTAGAGGAAGACCAAAGAGACGATTCATGGATGTGGTGAAGGAGGACATGATGAAGAAGATGCAAAGGATAGGGTGAGATGGAGGCAGATGATTCGCTGTGGCGACCCCTGAAGGGAAAAGCCGAAAGGAAAAGAAGAAAGAAGAAGATACAAGTATGTATATGTCAGTCAGGGGGGCTGATCTGACTTCATGGAAATCGGTGGTCACAGGGGTCTCGGTTCTCATTAACCGTGGAAAGTGAGCGATCCCTGTAATGGCTTAATGGGGAAATTGGAAAAGGTATCAAAATAGTTTTACATTAAGACCTGGTCGCAGTAAATTAAAAATAGAAATGATGTTTCTTTTCTATTTGTAGGATTTCACTTGCATTCATAATTTTTATACATATGAATTCTTCATTCATTCCTTCATTTGCCAAATTACTTCATCCAACGAAGGTCACGGGGAGGCTGAAGCCTATCTCAGCTGACTCTTAGTGAGTACATCCTGAACAACTCGCCCAATCCCGCACAGAACCAAAAAATCACGCTCATATCTAGGGGCAATTTGGAGCCTCCAATTAACCTCATGTGCATGTCTTTGGCCTGTGAGAGGAAACCTGGTGTACTTGCAAGCACAAGCAAGACATGCAAACAACATTAGATTAATTGACTATTTTAAATTGGCCCAAGGAAGGTCTGACTGTGAGTGTGAATAGTTATGTGTCCTGAAAATGGACTGATGAGCTGTTTGGCGTGTTCCCATCTTCACCCCAAGACTCCATGTTCTTCAGCCACTCCTTCACCCAGTTTGATAAAGCAGTTCAACAGCATGATTGACGGATTATTTCACAATTTGAAGTGACAGAAACGTGCCATGTCAGCATGCATGCTTTTTCTTCAGTGTCAGATTTGTGTTCTTCTTTGCTGAGTCACCTTAAGGCCGTTTATTTTTTTTTCCCACAGCATTAAACCAAACAAGACAGATCAAACTTTTATTCAGTCCTCAATGATTTATGATGATATTGTGAGTGTAGAAAACACTTTAGTATAATTAAGACATTAAAGATATTTCTATACTCACTTCCTGTGACTTTTTTTTTTTTTTTTTTTTTTTTTTAACCAAATACAAACAGACTCATTATGCTTCTTCATATTTTCGAAATGTCCAATCATGATAAACACTACCATGTGAGATATGAGTCAGCACTCTCTGTTCCGATTTAATATACGTCAGGGAGGGAAGTGGACATATAAAGAACAGAAGCGACTCAAGAAGTTAAACCAGCATCTCAGGCTGGCAGTTGCATCTGAAGAATAATCTTCAAACGACCATCGGCCGCCAAGCAGAAAGGACCTGCGCTGCAACAACAGACTATCAAAGGTCGTCGGTTTCTGAAAAGGACACCACAAAAATGAAGAACGCAAACCATGTTGGCAGGTAATCAGATTCTTTTACGAACACATTTTTCTACAATATGTGTCGTCAACACGTGCAGAAATGAATCTGGTGGTTTATTAAGCAAAGGGTTGCTGCAGAACTCATTCATTCATTTTATAAACCACTTAATTTTAATCAGAGTCACGGGGGAGGCAGGCCTCCATCTCGGATGACTCTGGGAGAGGGCAGAGCACACCCTGGGCAGCTTACCAGGTCATCGCAGGGCAGAAACACGCTGACGGCTACGCAACTCCTCTTTACAAAAGTCAGCAATGGTTCTTTTACATGAACCTCTCGCCACAGACAGTGAGAGACACGGCCGGCCTTCCATAACCCAATTAGCTGTACTGGGGAGATGGCAGGGACAATGTGGTGACAGTGGGGCCTGAACCGCCGAGCTTCGGATCGGCACTAGAGCATCGTACCACTACTGCCCCTGTTTCGAAGGAATCACGGGCAAATCAAGTGGTGCAAGGAATAAAAGGTTTAAGTGAGAATTGTTCTTTTTACTTCAACCATGAGTGGATTATCAATGTGTGGTTTGTCTGTTTATAAAATAAAGGGCAATGTTCTCATGAAACTCTGAGTAATAAATTTATTGAACCACTCAGGTGTGTATACAGTATATAGTTGTAAATTTACTTCAAGTAGCGAATGTAAACAGTGGTGGTTGTATGTGCTGTTTTTTTTTTTTTTCCAGAGATCTGTCAGAACAGATAAAAGAAGTGACCAAAGATAGCCATGTCCGTGCTGAGAACACACAGTTAATGCTCAACTACCAGAAAGGACAGATCACACTGCCACAGTATCAGGTAAATACGCCACAAGAACTAAACCGCTCATTGGATTATTGGACATAGTCATGAAGATTCAGAACTTTGCTCAAATCGTAGCAATGTAGCGAGGTAGTTATGATTTAGTGGTCAAGGCAAGATTACTAATCTGAGGGGCAGCCATTCAAATCCCCACTAGCACCACTGTCGGGCCCTTGAGCAAGGACTTTACTCCTGAATGGCTCAACTGTTCATTTCAGTTCATTTTCTGTAACCACTTAGTGCTATTTAGGGTCGCGGTGAGGCGAGGCGACTCCGGGTGAGGGCAGAGTACACCCTAGACAGCTCGCAGGGCCATCGCAGGGCGGAAACACGCTGACGGCTTTGCAGCCTACACTTGTTGAAAGTCAGAAATGGTTCTTTTACATGAACCTCACACCATAGAAAGTGACAGACATGGTCGGCCTTTGATCACCGAGTTAGCTGCACTGGGAGGGACAGTGACAGCACTGTGGAGAGTGGGACTCGAACCACCAACCTTTGGATCAGCGATCCAACGCTCTATACCATCAGGCCACCACTGCCCTGCTTGCTCAGCTGTATAAAAAATAAAAATTGTAAGTCGCTTTGGATAAGACCATCTGCCAAATGCTGTAAATGTAAATATATCGAATCCCAGTTGGTCACCATGGTGGTGTAGTGGTCATCACATCGGCCTCACAGCAACACAGTCCCAGGCTCGGGTATTTCTTGTGGAGTTTGCATGGGGGTTTTTTTTCTGCGTGGGTTTTCTCTTGTTCTCTTCCCACAGTCCAAAGGCACTCACAGTAGGCTAATTGGCTGTACCAAATTGACCCGAGGTGTGGATATGAGTCTGATATTTCAGTGTATCAGCTCTGCAATGGTCTGGAACGCTGTTCAGACTGCACCTCGCCTTCACCCAGTGTCAAATAAAACAGGTGTCTGGCTCCCAGCAATCGGAATAGAATTAACCGATTTGTTGAATTAATAAAATGAGTGAAAGAATGAGCCCTAGTTCCAGGAAGAACTCAGAACTCAGCCCTTCAGCAACTGACCTTAACTAACATCATCTTTCTGTTCCTTTCTCGCTGGAAAAAATAAAATACTTCTCTAAATTCACATGCCTATTTCTCAAAGATTTGTTTTTCACTTTGCAGATTCTTCTGTGCTCCCTGTATGAGATTTATAGATCGCTAGAAGAGGAACTGGACAGAAACTCTTCCCATCCAGCTGTGGAACCCATCTACTTCCCTCAGGAGCTGGCCAGATTGGAGCCCCTTGAGCAGGATCTTGAATATTTCTTTGGGCCACAGTGGAGAAAACGAGTCACAGTACCAGCAGCAACACACAGATACACAGAGAGGATTCGAGAGGTACATTTTAAATATTAGTTATTAATTTAAATGCTATCTCGGAAGGTATCGGCAAGAATGAAAGGGAAAATGTAAAAGACGGTTTTGAGGACAGCGATGTTGTATGGTTTAGAAACAGTGGCGCTGAAGAAAAGACAGGAGGCAGAGCTGGAGGGAGCAGAGATGAAAATGTTGAGGTTCTCTTTGGGAGTAACGAGGATGGATAGGATCAGGAATGAGCACATCAGAAGGACAGCACATGTAAGACGTTTTGGAGACAAAGTCAGAGAGGCTAGATCGAGATGGTTTGGACATGTACAGAGGAGGGATAGTAAGTATATTGTTAGTAGGTTAACCATCTAGTACCAAAGTAGTTTAAATAACATATTTAATATGTTTAAATAGCTCAATATGCAGTTCCATTTCAGTGATAATGTTTAAAACATTAAGTTTTAATAAGTAGATTTTTTTCTGATGATGCTTAGAATTTTTATTTTAATGACTAAAAACAACAATTTTTAATGTTGCTGATTTCTCCTTTTGAAATAAAGCATAAATACTGTCAAGAAAAGGCTGACTTTTAATTTAGAATTCTTCTTGCAATATATCGCAGTACATGCAAGAAATCACAATATATCGCAATACATAAAATCTCGGCAACACCCAGCTTTAATGCGAATGAATGAGGATGTATAAGTGTTACATGAAATCAATACAGCACACATCTAAGAATTACATTTCCTTCAAAGATATTTTTTTGTCCGTTAACAGATATAACATTTTAAAGCCATACTTTTCCAAAATAGAATACAGTTTATTCCATACATAGAGATTCCCAAGGCTCTCTATGCAAGTTCTTTACCTTGCACGAAACACTTTCCCTTTGAAATGGTGTATTAAGTTTGCATTAACTTGTACTTCTTTTAATTCAGATTGGCAGGAGCAGTCCCTACCTCCTCGTCGCTCATGCTTACACCCGTTACCTGGGAGACTTATCAGGAGGACAGGTCCTAGGAAAAATTACCCAAAAGTCTGTGGGACTTAATGGCAGAGAGGGTGTGGCATTCTTCTCATTCCCAGGAGTAACAAGTGCTCATCGCTTTAAGCAGCTGTACAGGAGCAGAATGAACAGCATCGAGCTGAGTGATGAGCAGCGAAAGAAAGTTCTGGATGAAGCTGTCAAGGCCTTTGAGTTTAACATTGAGGTGAGTTTAACATGAGATTCTCTGATGCGAGTTTTAGTAAAATGCAGATAATACATTTAAAATGCAATAAACATAAAGCATACATCAGTTCTTGGTACTTACTACTAGACAGCACTCTTCAGTTCATTTTCTGTAACCGCTTAATCCTAATTAGGGTCGCGGGGAGGCTGGTGCACATCCCAGCCAACTCAGGGCGAGGGCAGAGTACACCCTGGACAGCTCGCCAGGCCATCGCAGGGCGGAAACACGCCGACGGCTTTGCAGCCTACTCTTGTCGAAAGTCAGCAATGGTTCTTTTACATGCCTCACACCATAGACAGTGAGAGACAGTGGTGGTCTAGTGGTATAGGGCGCTGGATCGCTGATCCAAAGGTTGGGGGTTCGAGTCCCACTCTCCACAAGGTTGTCACTGTCCCCCCCAGTGTGGCTAACTGGGTTATCAAAGGCGGGCCATGTCTCTCACTGTCTATGGTGAGAGGCATGTAAAAGAACCATTGCTGACTTTCGTAAAGAGTTGGCTGCAAAGTCGTCAGCGTGTTTCTGTCCCTTGCTAAAAGGGTTGTGACAGGAAGGGCATCCGACATAAAAACCTCTGCCAAATCAAACGTGCGAATCAGATGATTCGCTGTGGCAACTCCCGAGTAAAAGGGAAAAAGCCGAAAGGAAGACAGACAGACACCATAGACAGTGAGAGACATGGCCGGCCTTTGATAACCCAGTTAGCTGCACTGGGGGGGACAGTGACAACCTTGTGGAGAGTGGGACTCGAACCCCCAATCTTTGGATCAGCGATCCGGCGCCTTATACCACTAGACCACCACTGCCCTTGACAGCACTCTGTGCATGACTAAATTCTTATGACCACTTACCACATTCGGTTGTGACAAAATGTAGAATGTGGTGTTTTAATCAAAAAGTATGTCAACTTTGTGAAAGTTTTTTTGTTTTAAGTCTTGTATCGGTCACTAGCAAGACACATGACGTAACAGTATGTCCGACTCACAGCAAGGTGGCCCTGGGTTTGATTCCTGGACCCAGGTGTTTGCATATTCTCCTCATACTTGTGTGGGTTTCCTCTTACAGTTTAAACACATGAATTTTAGGCTAACTAGCTGTTTCTTCAATTATATAACCCCCCCCCCCCCCCCAACTTTGCGTATGGACACTCACTGCTATGCGATTGTCTGGAAAGCTATTTAGGATGTACTCCCCCTTCACAAAGTGCAGACTGAGTGAGGTACCAGACCCTGGTAAGATTAATCTGTTCAATCTTTAAGTGAGAGAGTATTCTTACACTGATCAGTCATAACATTGAAATCACCTGACTAGTCTGTAGCTTCTGGCTTGATAGGCCCAAACACAGCAAGCTGTAATACACTGTTTATATCATAGCCAGCATTACCTGTATATCACAAAAGACATCCTAGCCTTCTCCTCCTATGATTTTATGTAATTATTAAAATTAAGAGTAACAATTATAAGACAGAATACATGTGTGTGAACGACAAGGACCCAAGAGGAACGGTGAAGTTACAGGGGGCAGAGATAAAGAAGGTGGAGGATTTTAAGTACTTGGGCTCAACAATCCAGAGCAATGGAGAGTGTGGAAAAGAGGTGAAGAAGCGCGTGCAGGCAGGTTGGAATGGATGGAGAAAAGTGTCCGGTGTGATGTGTGATAGGAGAGTGTCGGCAAGAATGAAGGGAAAAGTGTACAAGACGGTGATGAGGCCAGCAATGTTGTATGGTTTAGAGACAGTGGCCCTGGGGAAAAGACAGGAGTCAGAGTTGGAGGTAGCAGAGATGAAAATGTTGAGGTTCTCTTTGGGAGTAACGTGGATGGATAGGATCGAGAATGAGTACATCAGAGGGACAGCACATGTTAGATGTTTTGGAGACAAAGTCAGAGAGGCTAGATTGAGATGGTTTGGACATGTACAGAGGAGGGATAATGAGTATATTGGTAGTAGGATGCTGAGGTTGGAACTACCAGGCAGAAGGCCCAGAGGAAGACCAAAGAGAAGATTTATGGATGTGGTGAAGGCGGACATGAAGGTCGTAGGAGTAAGAGTAGAAGATGCAGAGGATAGGGAGAGATGGAGGCAGATCATTTGCTGTGGCGACCCCTGAAGGGAACAGCCGAAAGAAAAAGAAGAAGAAGAATTATAAATCATTCTTTGTAATCTCAGTTCTGCTAATATGAGACATCTGACGCTTTGTGTTGTTCCTGCTGCAGTGCTGACCAATAAAATCCAAATTACAGTCGGCCCCCGACTTACGAAGACCTCTGGATGTGAAATCCCCGGGTTACGAAGATCATTTTCCCAAGTTTCCTTCCCCGGAATACGAAAACAACTCACTCTTACGAAAAGAAATTCAAAATTTAAACGCACCAATCAAAATTTCACACGATGCATGAGTTGCTCTCTCATTGGCTGTCTTTCAACATCCCACCCCACTGGCCTCCCAGATAGAGACAGAAGGAAGCTTAACTCTTTAGTTTTTAGTTTAGTTTTTAAGTTGTTTAATTCAGTAAATGTTTACGCATTTGAGCTCATCTGGAATTCCGATCTCTCAAGGAATCAAGTTAAAGTTGAGTTTGGACCGCCCTGCCAAGCAGGGAATGTGCTTTGAATTCCACGTCTTTTGGGCGTGGCCCGCAGTGCGAGCGAGCGAGAGAGAGACAGAAAGAGGTGTGTGTGTATGTGTGTCAATAAAAATGTTTAATAATGGTTTAATTCATAAATGTTAATAAAATTAATGTTAATTAAAATTTTAAATGGTTTAATAAATAATTTTTTACGTTTAACACCTATTTCATACAAAATTGGTGTACTTTTATCATTTTTAAAGGGTTCATCCAGTCCAAAAACTGGAGCCTTGGAACAAATTAGGCATGTACAATAAATTTTATAATACAATAAATAAATTTTAATCAAATTCACTTATTACCACTCATTCTGATTACCACATTTGCTTAGAACCCTAATACACAAATACGCAAAACAGTGTAAACACAAAGATCACAGAGACGATGTATTAACACAATATTAACACAAGGGTAACACGCATTGGACTGGGAAGAAGCAGGGCATGTTCAGTCGGTTGTTTGTAAACAATGAACGATGCAGCGTCATGCTTAAGTAGCGTACTATGTAAGAACGTGTGGTACTACAGAGCGCGCGCTAAACTCAAAATGACTTACCAAAAACAATTTTTTTTTTTTTTACAAAAAACGCAAGGCGAATAAACGTAAAGTGAGGAGCATCTGTAATCATATTTTGAGTAAAAGAAGCAGCAGCATAAAAAAAGCACAACGTAATTCTTGCTCTAGCTTTTTTTTTTTTGGCGGCGGGGGGGTGGGGGGTATAAATGTATTGGTTCAACCATATATAGTTTGTAGAAGTAAAAGTATTCTCATGTTCTCTCTGCTAGGTTTTCGATGATCTTCAAAAAATGTTGAGCATCACAGAAGGGGGTTCGGGTACGTATTACTTTTTCACTGCCTGCCAGAACCTTGGCAAATAAAATGCTTAATGTATGCAGTTGTTCTTACCGTCTCATTATTAGAGAAAATAACTTATACTGCTTTGTTTAGGTGGCAGTGAAACACACAATGGACCCATCACAGCACTCACTGCCATTACAAGATCTCCAGTCATTCAGGTGACTTTAGGCCTGTGTGTTATACTGGCCACTGTTGGAATGGGATTCTATGCCACTGTTTAAATATTACAGATCTTATGAAACAGATCATTTTGCATTCACAAGAAATCACTGATTACATGCTCAAGCTGCTTAAAATGGTCTGAGGCACTGGTTGTGATGCAGATTTCTCTTTATACCAAATTAGATATATGTAACGTCATTTGAAGTTTTACAGGAAGTGAGATCACAAACTCTATGTGCTTTATTTAATGCAGTGCATTCATTGCTGAATCAGTAAAATGTTACTTAATAATAAAATCTTACATTTATTCAAATGTCGGCTTATTGTGGAAATGGACTACATGACATGGGAAGTAACTGCACATAAGTCACATTTTACAAATGCTTTATTTATCACTTGCTATTCAACAAGAACAACAAAAACCCATCATGACCTTACATTTAAAAGCACAAATTTTAAACTACTGTTTAACTGAGCAACCACTTGGTATAACCAATCACAATTATGGTTTACACTTACAGTAGGACAAAAAAAATCCAACACTCTTATGTTCAAGAAAGAAATCGACACTGAACTATTTACAAAAGATGATCATCTGGTGACATTTTCTGAGAGATGCTGCCGTATTTTTTTTTTTTCCTGAAGTTATTGCCCCCTTTTAAAGGGTACATCTACCTGACCCTGTAAAGCACCTTCCTCTGCATGCGGTGCTGCAGTTCTCCTCTTCTCAGCATCAGATGAAGGACCTTATAGATGGCATGCTCTGGGTATTTCTGCTCAAATACACAAAAAAAGAAAAGCACCTTTGGATTGACATTTTATTTGCAGATGGGATAATATTGATAAAAAAGGGTTCTCATATAAAAGATATCAAAGATATCGATAAAATTTTACACACAAAGATCTGTAGCCATCGCTGTAAAACACAGGATGACATGTTTCTCACCTGTTTGGTGAAGTCCTGTACAATGCTGTGCTCGGACACCTGAGAGCCAATGGCGAAACGCCTCTTTAGCTGTTTCTCGATGCGGGAGATCATTTCCTGATCCTCCTGGGTGGTGAAACCCTCCACACCTGAAGACACACATTTCATAATTCTGCTGTTAACAATCAGCAACTTTCAGAAGTCAACACAGATACTTAAAAACAATACAGTCTTGTGCACTGATATTTAATATGTTCTCACTAATGACACCATGTCACACTGACACACCTGACAGGCTACCAGATAGTGCAGCGTCTAGAGTGGACACTTGAAAGAGTCGAAGTGCTTCGTCAACCTCCTCCTCTCCAGCTATTGCTTGCAGCTTCATCTTTGCCAGGGACTCAGCAATACGCACAACTGCCTCCAACTGCCTGGATTCATAAACAAAAAATAATAATTCAACGATCAACCAAAGTGGTCACAAAAAAAAAAAAAACCCCCCAAAACAAACAAACAAACAAAAACTTTAATGCTTAGAAGTAGTGGTACCTCACCTTACGATAGTTCCAGCAAACGAAAAATCCAGTTTAGGAAAACATTTTCCAAAATCTTTTGTCTGTATACGAAACAAGTTCTTACAAAACACGCCATTCAAATAATGCAGGAGCTGCTCCTCCATTGACTATCTCCCAACGCTGGCCTCCCATTGGCTAGGAGGGATGACGCAGCTCCCTCCCATTGGCTATCTCCCAACATCATGCGCCACTGGCCTCCCATTGGTTAGTAGGGATGACGCAGCTCCCTCCCATTGGCCATCTTCCAACATCCCACCCGGCTGGCCTCCCATTGGCTAGGAGGGATGATGCAGCTCCCTTGAGCAGCTTGTTCATGAATTTTTCGAGTGTGCTCATTGCAATTTTATGTTTTGGCTCAGGCTTTTAACCTTGCATAAACCTCAACATTATAACTCTGATAAGAAGACACGGTCAATACGAAGTAAGTACCTGAAAAGGTATGCTTTAATAATTTTTAAAGGGTAGTATTGGGGGCCTTGAAACGAATCACCCGTTTTGTAAAAATGTAAAATGCGGTTCTACTTACGAAAAATCTAGGTTACAAAAAAGGCTCTGGAACGGATTAATTTCGTATGGTGAGGTACCACTGTACTATTAACTGAACTGAATGAAAAGTACTGATGCCAAATGTATCATCCTAGATAGCCAGAGCAAATGTACAGCGCTGAAAGTCAAGAGAATTAGCTTGCAAGTGGTCACCTGACAGTGATGGGAATGGAGGCTCTGCGATCGCTCTCCCTCTCGTGCTCCCTGGCACCACTCCGCATCACCACATAGCGGTTCTTCAGCTTCTCTGCTGCAGCTGCAGACAAACGTGGGCCGCATTTCCTATCATGATACAAACACAGAAACTCAACACTACTGACACCTGCATCTGAAACATACTGCTGAAACCATTTCAGAAACTTTAGGTGGCGTGAAGGTGCGAAGACAATACTACGATGGGAGTCTTCCAGTAAAAATGTTTATCAATTGCACTGCTTATTTCCACTAGCATTGAACATTCTTTATATTAAAATGACCAGGTTTCAACCAGGTCCTTTATGTGGTACGAGAATCCAAAAAAATATAACAGAAAATTAAAATAGGAGATGCACCATGGCATGCTGGAATAACGATTCGGTGAAACTATCACAAACAGATGTGGATTAACAAGGTTTTGCAATGGGGGGAAAGCCAAAATATGTACTTGACAGAAAAAAAATTGAGGTTCACAATAGGAGGTTGGTTGGATGTCTTCCATCATGGAGTTTGGGCCTCAATTCATCCCACAGATTTTCAATGGGACATTTTCATATCAGGAGAGTCAAAAATGTTTTTGGGTCATTGTCATGTTGGAAGAAAAAGTGATGACCCAAGCCCAGCAAAAGTGCTACTGATTGCTTAAGCTTTTCTTCTTAAAAAAAAAAAAAAAAGGGAATGGGAAAAAAAAACCCCCACATCTTACAAAACCACCTAGTCTCTTCATGATTCTTTTCACTCTGTCAAGACTCAATTCCAAACGTACAGAAGCATCTTCACAGCGTGATACCACCACTTGAACATAGTTCAACTGTAGAGGAAGTATACGCCTCAATCTTTATTCTCCAAACTTCAGCAATGGCCAGAAAGCTCTGGTTTTGGCTGGTCTTACCAAAAGAAACATTCCCTGTGTGCATAATGCATGTTTTCCTTAACAGACTTTATTTTGTTTTGGCTCATATCTCCATTTCACTGGAGCAAAGAATGCAATGATCGTGGCGGAAAGGCGCGGAACGCACGCTTCGGAGGAGCTTCAGCATTTTTACGTGGAAAATGGGTAAAAAACCTACGGAAAATTGTACCCATGGAAAACCTTAGGAACGTTCACGGAATGTGTGGAAAAGACACGGAAAGACCGCGATACAATGTTGGAATACATGCGTAAAAGCGCTTGGATTACCTTCGGAACTAGTGCGGATTGCAGAGGAAGATCTTCGGATAATTCACGGAACATTCGAGGAAAGCACAGAACACTCGAGGAATGACTCCGGCACTACTCCATTTTAGAAGGAAGAGCTATGGAATGATTGTGGAACAGGTGGAATGAAGGCGGAATGTTCACATTCAAAACGGAATGACTAAGGAATGACCGGCGTAACCACATTTCAACGATGAAAAATCGGCAAAGATCAAAGGATTTGCTCCTGATTCTGCCTATAAATACGCGGATTCGAGCAAGGAAGCTCATTCTCTCATTCATACTATATGTTTATAATGTACAATATATTAACATATGTAAAAATTTAAATATCAATAATGTCAATACGTTCCTTTAACTTGCACCTCAATCACTCCAGACTAAAAACCATGCACACAAGTCCAAACCACAGTGATTATAATTTTAAAACTTTATTACATGAACAGTAAAACAAAAAATAAAGTGAATGAACTGGAATAATTTATAGTGGAAGTGACTTCCTTAAGTATTCCGCAAGTCTTCCATGTTATCTGCAACCATTCCGCATGTATTCGGCAAACCTTCTGTGAGTATTCCATGGGGATTCTGTGGCCCCTTTTGACCACCCGGAAGAAGGAGGAATGTTCGCGGAACGTTCATGGAAGACTTGCGGAATAAAAGGAATGATCACGGAACGTTTGCGGAAGGACTGCAGAACGTGAGGGAAGTGTCGGAAAATTTTTCCGTGAACGTGCTTTTGAATATATTCAAAAACATGTTTGCGGAAGATTTTGGCCTGACGGAAGAGGAGGAATACCTTTGGAATCGTACGGAAGAACACAGAAGATGACGGAATGACTGAGGAACATTTGAGAATGACTACGGTTTTGCTTCCACGAGTCTGCCGCGCGCCAGTGAAATGGGGGTATCACCGGTGTCTCTTCCACAGAAGGGGAGATTTTTTTCTTGGTCTGCATCTTACAGTACATTTTTATGTGGGCTCCAGTGATTGTCTTCGATACTACATTTCTTAACTTGGCCAAGTCATTCACTAGGGGGTACTGGCTGTTTTTCTGATGTCTACAGAAACATCCTGTACTAGTTTTTTCTTTTGACGAGCGCCGATGACGAGACTACAGATGATGATCCTATATGTCGCTCCAGCTTTGAAGGCGGGCAACACAAAAAGTAAACATAACGTGTACGTCTACGGGTTGGATTAAGGTTACTGAACAGGTTTGGATAAAGTCCAGTGAATGGTTCAGGAGGTGTAGCAGATAGAACAAAGTGTGTGACACCGACGAACAACAACAATGACATGACTCCGATTGAACCCATGTGTGTGACTCCAGCTTCACTAACAGGCAACAATAACATTTTTGCACAAACAAAATGTTGTTAAACTTTGGTTAAATAAGTTGTGTGTAATGATGTTGTCCAACCAGTGATCAAAGTGCCACTCCAGCTTCACTGGCAGGTGACAAAAATATACACTCCACTTCATGGGCCGTGCTCATGTCAGAGCACAGCAAAAGTATTCATGGTGCACAGCTGGATGGGAAGTACTCACGCTCTGGCATAAGCAATGTATTTCTTCAACAAGGCCAAAGGAATCTCTCCTTCCACTCCCTCCGTCTGCGTCTGAGCACTGAGATGCACATTCATCACGTGACGAGCTAGTGTCTAAGAACATACATATAACCATTGCTTCAGAAAACCAGGATAATTAACCACACAGAGTGTTAACCAACAGTAGCATGACTTTCACCCACCATATCCCTCTGCTGATCATGCTGGTCCTTAATAATGAAGATCATGTCAAAACGGGACAAGATGGTGGGCATGAAATCGATGTTATCTTCGCCCTTCGTGTCGTCCCATCTGCCAAACACCGAGTTGGCAGCTGCCAGCACAGAACATCGAGAATTGAGAGTGGTAGTGATGCCAGCCTAAACACAACAAAACGTATATCAACAACATTCAACCTAAAGTCAACCAGCTTCATCATTTACAAAAAAGATGGCACTTGTTAAAAGTTACTGTTAAAATCTTCAGATTAATATCCATGTGCAAAAATTTAAGCCAATAATTTTTGTTTAAATTTCATGGACAGTTATTTGAAAACTGAGTCGCACAATGAGGACATCATCGAGGTCCAAGTTAACACATACAAGTACAGGAATTAGATGCATTCATGCCATTTACTGACAGAATTGCATTGAAGGTGTTAAAATAATTTCCTGAGCAGTGAGAAACTAGGAATGTAGTAAATCCATACTCCTCCTGTTAACTTTGGCTTTGATGACATCTTTCTATGACTCATTTTTAACATGATTACTCAAAATTATTAAAATAGAAGCTATCAAGTATGTGAGCTTGCACATAGACCAGTGCTTCTCAAATAGTGGGGGGCGCGGTATGATGCCAGAGGGGGCGCGGGCCTATGACCCTGGATAACATGCTTTTCTAGAATAGTGTATGAGAATTAAGTGTAATTGCACCTCCACTCCACTAGTTGGTAGCGGCGCTCGCAGTTTTTCACATGAGCAAACGCTATGAAGTGCAGTAAACAACCCCTCAAGAAACAGCACGGAAATTTTTCTAACAGGAACGAAGAGAAAGGTGGAGAGAGACTGAGATATTAAGACACAAGTAAGTTGAATTGAGTTTAAATAAGGATTTTTTTTTCAGGCACATTGGTGCACTTTAAATCTTTTCTATTACAGATAAAAAAAACAATGTTAATTAAGTTTTTCTTTATTGTATATTTAACTATATTTTTCTTTTAAAGATACAATGTTATGCAGAGGTGTACTAATAATTTTATAGACAAATACTGTCATACTATTTATAGTCGCTCATGGGGCGGTGGGGGGCATGAAATGTTTTTTTTTCTTCCTGGGGGGGCGCCACAGAAAATAATTAAGAAGCACTGACAGACAGATTTTAATATTAGGTTTAGACTGAACTTAACTTTTAACAGGTGTCGTCTTTGCCTTTAAATGATGAACACTAAAGCAGGACTGGTTCACTGTACCTTGGCAATAGAAATAGTCTGCTGCTCCATCGCTTCATGAATAGCGACTCGGTCATCTTCTCTCATCTGTTTAAAAAAAAGAAATAAATAAAAATTTAAAACTATGAAAAGAATTCAACCAATAGCATCTCACAGGAAATTGTCAAACCCTGCACATGAGTGAATAAATGCACAAATGCATGACTTGTTTAAGCATTACCTTATCAAATTCATCAATGCACACCACACCTCCATCAGCTAGTACCATTGCTCCACCCTCCATGATAAAGCCGCGTGTGTTCGGGTCTCGAAGTACAGACGCCGTTAGTCCAGCTGCACTGCTGCCCTTCCCTGAGGTATAAACCTGATACACAACAGCATTCATTTCACAGCTTTCAAAACACTACCAAGAACTGACATGAAAGAAAATGCATTCACTGGAGTTCTCGATGCAAAAAAAAATAATAATAATAAATAAATAAATAAACTCTGAAATTCATCTTACCCCAATAGGAGAACATCTCTCCACAAACTTGAGCAGCTGAGACTTGGCTGTACCAGGGTCTCCAAGCATCAGTAGATTAATATCCCCTCGACGGGTAAGACCATCCGGCAACCTAATCTCATTAAAAACAATGTATTAATTGTTTGGATTTATTGTAGTTAAATATAGAACTATAACAAAGACGACAAGTTCACCTCTTTCTGGAACCCCCAAACAGGAGGCAAGCAATGGCTTTCTTTAGATCTTCACTGCCGTAAATGGAGGGAGCGAGAGAGCGAGCAATGGAGTCATAGACTGAGGGGGAAGCAGACAGCACCCGCAACTCCTCTTCCTCCTGAGGGGACACTGACCCAGTGACACCTCGTCCTATGGAAGTAAAATAGTAATAAAAAGGACATAAAGTTATGTTTAAAATATACATATACTCTTGATTAATAATATTATATTCTAATAATTAAAACATTTTGTTTGATTACTGAGGGAACCACCACCACCACTACTATCGCTGCTCACCAGCTCCATCTGTGTCCACTTGAATACCAACTACACGAAGGTAAGCAGAGCGGATGCCCACTCCAGCACTTTTCTCGCGACCTTTAGCCTTAGTCTGAGCCACTTTTTTAATGGAGTAGATGCCCATGATGGTCACTCGGTTTCCAGGCACCACACGATCACACAGGTACCTTAAACAAAAACAAATTTAAACTGGGGTCAAACAAGGACAGCATTTAAAAAGCTTATCTATAGGAACAGAAGCAAAAATAATAATAATGAAAAAATATTAAAATTAAGAGACAACTTGGACAGAGCTTGTAATAGGACGCGACAGGGCACACGCATACCGGTCACAATAGAGCTGCATGTGCCGTGGCATCTCTCCATGAGGTACAGCATCAGGTGACTCCTGCAGCCGCAAGGTCTGAAAGTCCACACACAGGCACCGGTCAGGGATGATAAAGTATGGATCCACGGGACACTTGACACGCCCCGCTTGCTCACTAAGGAACAGAGTAGAAAACAAGTTATAAGCATGTATTCGTTCAACCATTTATATTAAAACACAATTGACTTGAATGATACAGATGTTTAATGACTCACGTGTTGCACTTTCGGGGCAGAGCGTAGCCCTGTAGGCCGGGTGGCAGTGGAATGTTGCTGAGGACAGTTCGGCACCCCCTACACTGCAGGCACACTCTAGTGGCTTTTGCCCTTACAGCTGAAGAGGAGATGATAATACCAGGGATCTTTACCAGACGAGCCACCTGGTCAGACTGCGGTGTACAAGAATGACAAAAATTCAGTAATTAATAAGAATAACTGGAATATCATTGCACATGTACCAAGATTATCAGTTTGCCACCACAGTAAATCCTCGATTTACGGACATGACATACGACGCTTCGAGATTTACGGCACTCATACCACAAATCTTTCAGAATTGTTCCGACTTTCGACATTTGCACTTGGGGCAGAAGAATACATCAGTTGTGTGGAACTCGAGTCAGGAGTCTCCATGAATTCTTCAGCCCCCTCCTTCGAATCAGCCCCCATTGCAACACCACTTCAAGCATCAGGGATGACAACAGCAAAATATATTTTAAGCTGAATTTTAGCCGGGGGGTCTGGGGGCGGGGTCCAGGGTGGAGCCTGTTTGCTATCTACAATTGGGCAACATATCAAATGCACAGACTAATTGGAATATAATTTTATTTTTAAACATATACTGTATGTATTTGCAAAATTATATATACACAGAATTGAGAAATAGGTCAACCATGGCTCTGTGTGTTGTGTTGTGTAAATGAAAAGGGAGAAAAAAAAAAAAATTCCAGTAAACACTTTATAAATTTATGAAATGTTTTCAACAAACTGTCCCAGCCTGCTGGTTACTAATTAATGTTGAGATGCTACTCAGGTAAATAACAACAACAGTGTATTAATTTATATGACAACCATCACCAATGTATTGAGTATTTTCAAAATGAACATGAATTACTTAATAAAAAAATAAAAAAACTGAACAAAAATTAAAATTAAATTCCCATACATATTAAACTGTTATCAACAATGCGAGTAAGTTTATCACACAATGATTTTATCAATACAGATTAATTTTATGAAGTTACATTTCAATGGGATTTCATGTAATCTAAACAAAATAAATATTTAGTAATTATCTCGGAGTGCGCTTGTCTGTCGGCCACAAGTGCAAACATCCGCGAGATCCATAATTGATCGGGTCGTTGCAATAAACACACAAGGCCTTGCCGGCGATGCCAGATTTCTTTATAAGACTCGCCAAAAGGTTCCGATACGTTCTGAGTCTGTTTGCCAATTTTCACCTCAAATGTCACAATCTTCTCTAGCCATTCCCACTTGTTTAGTACTCAACCTTCACTTGCTCACTTGAAAGATTGGAAGTCCGGATAAGAAACGCTTTGTCTCACAAGCACTATATGTCACTTGCGACAAGCGCCTTCAATCGGTGGAGCACGTCACATATAGCTTTGCATTCAAGAGCTCCTGTACTAAAAGATCACGATAAACAATGAAACAGCGATCGACCATCAAAATGGCCCTATACCCCCCTAAAATTTTCTCCCCAGATTGCGACGATTCACAGAAATGTCCAATTGAGATAAATACCGTGGGATTCCGTGGAAAATTGTCATCCCAACAGTGTGCAAGTCAACCACAGGAATAAAGTGGAGAATCTCTCCTTTTTTTGTTTCTTTCATTTTATTACTTTATTTGTCCTCCACGTTCTAATTGTAATGTAAATGCAGCCGTGGGGGGGGGGGGGTGTGGCACAAACCAGTGTCTCTCCCTCACGCCGGTCCCAGGCACGGATAAATGCAGAGGGTTGCGTCAGGAAGGGCATCCGGCGTAAAACAAATGCCAAATAAAATATGCGAGTCACAATAAAGAATTTCATACCGGATCGGTCGAGGCCCGGGTTAACAACGACCGCCGTCAGTGCTGTTAACCAACAGGGTGCTGGTGGAAATTGGACTACTGTTGGTCGAAGAAGGAGAGGCGGGAGGCGTGTCCGTAGGCAGAGAGAGAAGAGGAAAGGCAGGAGTCTAGGACTGAAAGTAGGGACTTTGAATGTTGCAACTATGACAGGAAAAGGTAGAGAGCTGGCCGACATAATGCAGAGGAGGAAGGTGGACATACTGTGTGTTCAGGAGACCAGGTGGAAAAGTAGCAAGGATAGAAGTTTAGGAGCAGGGTTTAAGCAGTCTTTTCATAATGTGGATGGGAAGAGAAATGGAGTACGATTCAGTCAGGAATGTTCTAGAAGTGAAACGAGTGTCAGACAGAGTGATGAGTCTCAAGTTAGAAATTAAAGGCACGATGTTCAATGTTGTTAGTGCTTATGCCCCACAGGCAGGATGTGAGCTAGAAGAGAAGGAGATTCTGGAGTGTGCAGGATGACGCTGATGGTGAGGAAGGTGAAGAAGGCAAAGGCAGAACAGAAGACAAAGTGGTGGAAACTGAAAAAGGAAGAGTGTTGCGTTGTCTTCAAGGAGGAGTTGAAACAGGTTTTGGGTGGTCAGGAAGTGCTCCAGATGACTGGGCAACTACAGCTAATGTGATCAGGGAGACAGGTAGGAGAATACTTGGTGTGTCATGTGGAAGGAGAGTAGATAAGGAGACTTGGTGGTGGAATGAGGAAGTGCAGGAGTGTGTGCAAAGGAAGAGGTTAGCTAAGAAGAAGTGGGACATTGAGAGGACTGAAAAGAGTAAACAGGAGTATAGGGAGACACAGCATAAGGCGAAGGTAGCGGTGTCAAATGCCAAACAGAGCGTATGATGACTTGTATGCTCGGTTGGAAAGTAAACGGAGAAAATGATTTATACAGGTTGGCACAGCAGAGAAATAGAGATGGGAAGGACGTGCAGCAAGTTAGAGTGATAAAGGACAGAGAGGGAAATGTATTGACTGATGACAGAAGTGTGCTGGGAAGATGGAAAGAGTACTTTGAAGAGCTGATGAATGAGGAAAATGAGAAAGAAACAAGTAGAAGAGGTGACCATTGAGGACCAGGAAGTAGCAAAGATTACTAAGGGTGAAGTGAGGAGGGCATTGAAGAGGATGAAGAATGGAAAGGCAGTTGGTCCTGATGACATACCAGTGGAGGTATGGAAGTGTCAAGGAGAGATATCAATAGATTTCCTGACAAGAACATTCAACAAGGTCTTAGAGAATGAGAAGATGCCAGAGGAATGGAGACGTGTGATGGTGCCCATTTTTAAGAACAAGGGAGACGTGCAAAGTTGTGGCAACTACACAGGGATAAAGTTGATGAGCCATACGATGAAGTTATGGAAAAGAATAGTGGAAGCTAGACTAAGGGCAGAGGTGAGCATTTGTGAACAACGGTTTGGTTTTGTGCCAAGGAAGAACACCACAGATGCAGTGTTTGCCTTGAGGATGTTAATAGAGAAGTACAGAGAAGGTCAGAAGGAGCTGCATTGTGCCTTTGTGGATCTGGAGAAAGCATATGACAGGGTGCCGAGAGAGGAACTGTGGAATTGCATGAGGAAGTCTGGAGTGGCAGAGAAGTATGTATAAGAGATCTAAGACAGTGGTGAGGTGCGCTGTCGGTGTGACCAAAGAGTTCAAGGTGGAGGTGGGACTGCATCAAGGGTTAACTCTCAGCCCCTTGCTATGGTGGCTTACAGACAAGTTTAGACAAGAATCTTCATGGACTATGATGTTTTCAGATGACATTGTGATCTGCATTGAGAGCAGAGAACAACTGCAGGGAAATCTAGAGAGGTGGAGGTATGCCCTGGAAAGGAGGGGAATGAAGGTTAGCCTCAGTAAGACTGAATACATGTGCATGAATGACAAGGACCCAACAGGATCAGTGAGGTTACATGGAGCAGAGATAAGGAAGGTGGAGGATTTTAAGTACTTAGGTTCACCAATCCACAGCAATGGAGAGAGTGGAAAAGAGGTGAAGAAGCGTGTGCAGGCAGGCTGGAATGGTTGGAGAAAAGTGTCCGGTGTGATAGGAAGGTATCGGCAAGAATGAAAGGAAAAGTGTACAAGACGGTGTTGAGGCCAGCGATGCTGTATGGTTTAGAAACAGTGGCACTGGGGAAAAGACAGGAGGCAGAGCTGGAGGTAGCGGAGATGAAAATGTTGAGGTTCTCTTTGGGAGTAACGAGGATGGATAGGATTAGGAATGAGCACATCAGAGGGACAGCACATGTAAGATGTTTTGGAGACAAAGTCAGAGAGGCTAGATTGAGATGGTTTGGACATGTACAGAGGGGGGATAGCGAGTATATTGGTAGTAGGATGCTGAGGTTGGAACTACCAGGCAGAAGGCCTAGAGGAAGACCAAAGAGACGATTCATGGATATGGTGAAGAAGGACATGAAGGCAATTGGTGTAAGAGAAGAAGATGCAGAGGATAGGGTGAGATGGAGGCAGATGATTCGCTGTGGCAGCCCCTGAAGGGAACAGTCAAAAAGAAAAGAAGATTTGTCCTCCACGTTTCATGAAATCATAGAAATGTATTTATCCTACAATTTTGCTACTTCAATAGTTAAGTGGTGTAATCCGACTTGTGACAAAATCTGACTTACACGGCCATAGGAATGGAACCCTGCCGCAAGTCGAGAGCTCGCTGTATTTAATACGGTCACATTTTTACCTTTAGCATGAGATACACTAAAGGCACTGATGCACAGAAATTTTGCGTTTGTCTGGACGGTCCATGAGTGACTGCTAGGTCCTAGTAGGTTGTTACCTTGTGCATCAGCTATAAATTTTTCCTGACATTATTGGCAGAAATCTGAGTAACATTACAATAATCATTACATTTACACAAACAGGAAGTTTCCAACAGGTTTAAAACTGAGATCTAATTGGATAATTAAAAGTTCAAATCTTCCTTCGAGTTAGACAGAGCACATGTGTGTCCCAGAACCCACAACACATAAAAGGTTCACTGCACCAGTCATTTCAACAATAGTACCCTTTTTTTTTTTTTTTTTTTAACTTTTATGAACTTACTATTCCAGTGAACACTTGCTATTGCAATACAAATTTAAAATTGATGCTCAGCACACTGATGAGAGTCAAGAGTGACAGCATCATGAAAATTCTCTTTGCTTTTGTTACCTTCACATTGTAAAGAACGAATGTCTGCTGCTCACCTTCAGGCTACGAATCGATGCAGGATGTGCGTCACTTTTCAGCATCACCTGGATATCCTGCACCGTCTCCTCTCCTACAGGTCTTGGACGCGTGACCTCATCAGCAACTTCCTGTGCTGCTTCTTCGAGCTGTTGATCACATCATTTTATTTTGCGTGAACATTACAAAGATCTGAGCTTCACTGATTTTTTTGTAATGGTTACACAAAAAGCTAAGATGAATCAAAAAGCTTCTCAAATTGTAGAAACATTAATAACCCAATTTAAAAAAAAAAAAATGATATATATATTTTTTTCTCAATTAAATAATAAACACCATGACATGAACAGGTGCTGCTTTTTGCACACTGGACTTCTACTGCTGACTTTTCCTGAAGTTATTACACAGAAATGCATGTTTTGAGGTTTTGTTCACCAGAGGCAGGTTCTCAGTGGGCAGTTTGAATAGACAGTCTGAAAGATCCTCATCAAAACTGGTCAAGTCCTCCATTTCCACCTCGATCCAGTATTCACCCAGAGTGTAGTGCCTCTTCAGTTCATCCCTAATAATGAGAATATTATTAATAACAACAACAATAGTAATAATAATAATTATAATTATATGGTGGCACGGTAGTGTAGTCACTAGCACATCCACCTCACAACAAGAAGGTCCTGGGTTCAAGTCCCAGCTCAGGTGTTTCTGTGTGGAGTGTGCATGTTCTCCCCGTGCTTGACTGGGTTTCCTCCGGGTACTCCGGTTTCCTCCCACAGTTCAAAAACATGCACAGTAGATTAATTAGCTGAATGATTGTGTGAGTGTTGGCCCTGCCATGCTCTGGCGAGCTGTCCAGGATGTACCCTGCCCTCACCCAGAGTCGGCTGAGATGGGCGCCAGTCTCCCCGTGACCCTAACTAGGATTAAACGGTTCTGAAAATGAATGAGTCAATGTATAAATATGATGATGATGATGAATCATCATCATCATCACCAACACAACAGGTAGATATAAAAGTAGAATGCGGGTGTTAAGAGAAGATCCCAGCCCAGATGAAGCAGATGATTGAAGAGAGCTGAAGAGAACAGGTACCTGTATTTGTAGGTAAAGCCGGTGCGGTCGGTACCGACCCGGAACTGCCTCAGAAACTCCCGAAAGCGCTTTTTGATTTGACTTCGTTTCACAGATCCTTCATCCGCGACTGCTTCTCCTCCACCGAAACTGTCGCTGTAATAAACTCCGGGATCGTCAAATCCGGACATGTTGATTTCCTTCAAACAAACCGACCCGTGAAAATATTACAAAAGAAGAAGAAAACTGTTGAGCGGAACCTGTACACTTCTCCCAGACACACAAAATGCCTGCCACGCTCCTCTTTTCGCGGCAAAACTTATGAGACCGCCTCTGTTTGGTGCATATACTCCACCCACGGATGACAACCTGACTGGCTGATTGGTTCACTCTTTAGTATACGTCATGGAGGCGGGGATAAAATGTGCTCATGGCGCGAAAGGCTCTGAACAATAATGGCGCTGGTTAGGACTCTGTAGGCCCATTTTCACTTACTCCCTGAACCACTCGTTCTCTATTTCAGCCCCAAATGAACAATCGTGCCATCAGGGAAGAAACCATCATGTAAATATTAAAAAAAAAAAAAAAAAGCTGGATGTACATGAGCAAGTGTATTAAAAACAAAAACCTACACCCTGGAAAACATTCTCAAATCAAACTTACAGGGTGTTTTAAATTATATTAACACAACAAATCAGAGATATGGAATAAACTGACATTTTGTCCTTATGAAACACACTCAACACAAATAATATTAAATTATTTTACTCAATGGCATCTACTTTCTTCCCAGATCAATGCAGAACAAAAACATGGAATCATAATCAAGATCATCAATAAAAGATTCACAGCTTCGAATGTTGTTGCTCCTGTTTGGGTCTGAATTCTTTAAGACTTCTCTAATCTTCTTCTTTTTCTTTTCCTTTCGGCTGTTCCCTTCAGGGGTCGCCACAGCGAATCGTCTGCCTCCATCTCACCTGATCCTCCGCATCTTCTACTCTTACTCCAACTACCTTCATGTCCTCCTTCACCACATCCATGAATCATCTCTTTGGTCTTCCTCTAGGCCTTCTGCCTGGTAGTTCCAACCTCAGCATCCTACTACCAATATACTCACTATCCCTCCTCTGTACATGTCCAAACCATCTCAATCTAGCCTCTCCGACTTTGTCTTGAAAACATCTAACATGTGCTGCACCTCTGATGTCCTCATTCCTGATCCTATCCATCCTCATTACTCCCAAAGAGAACCTCAACGTTTTCATCTCTGCTACTAAACCATACATCATCAGTGGCCTCAACACCGTCTTGTACACTTTTACTTTAAGACTTCTTTAATGAAAAAAGTTATTTATTGTACAGAGATAACTTCTTAACTTAAAGTATATTGGTGCAGGTGAGCCAAACACCGCTTAAATCCTAGCACATGTGGGATAGAGAGAATTATACACCGGATTTTAGTGTGCAGATTAAGAGTAGAAGATGCAGAGGATAGGGAGAGATGGAGGCAGATCATTTGATGTGGCAACCCCTGAAGGGAACAGCCGAAAGGAAAAGAAGAAGAAGATTTTAGTGTGCAGATAACTAGATTACCAAAGAGCGGCCATGTCTCTGACCGTCTATGGTGAGAGGTTCGTGCAAAAGAAACATTGCTGGCTTTCGTAAAGAGTAGCTGCACAGCCGTCAGCGTGTTTCTGTCTCTTGCTAAAGGGTTGTGTTAGGAAGGGCAGCCGACGTAAAAACCTACGCCAAATCAAACATGCGAATCAGATGATTTACTGTGGCGACCCCTGAAAAAGGGAAAAGCCGAAAGGAAGAAGATTTTAGTGTGTGCGCGTGGACATTTTAGCAATGATATTTTTTCCTTGAGCTGAGTTGAACTTACTGATCCCAAGGTAGGTTGTTCAAGGCCCTTTATCACCAGGTTGTCATTGCCCCCCCCACCCCCCATTTCAGCTAACTGGGCCTACTATGTCTCTCACTATCTGCACTGAGGGCTTCATGTAAAAGAACCATTGCTGACTTTTGTTAATAGCAGCTGCATAACCATGAGAACGTTTCTGCCCTTTGATGGCCTGGTGAGTCGTCCAGGGTGTTTTCACACAGATCCACTGTTGTGAAGCTGTTAAATGTCCTGATAACCAAAGTATTTCACTTTCCCCAATTTTATCCAACTTTTTTCTGATAAGCTCAATAAATATAAAACAATCAGCAAAAAAGAGAGAAAAGATACACAGGAACGTTACAGATATTTTGGATCACCTTTCTGTGGTTAGGGGCAGTGGTGGTCTAGTGGTATAGGGCGCTGGATCGCCGATCCAAAGGTTGGGGGTTTGAGTCCCACTCTCCACAAGGTTGTCACTGTCCCCCGCCCCCCCAGTGCAGCTAACTGGGTTATCAAAGGCTGGCCATGTCTCCCACTGTCTATGGTGAGAGGTTCATGTAAAAGAACCATTGCTGACTTTTGTAAAGAGTAGCTGCAAAGCCGTCGGCGTGTTTCTGCCCTGTGATGGCCTAGGGAGCTGTCCAGGGTGTACTCTGCCCTTGCCCGAAGTTGGCTGAGATGGGCACCAGCCTCCCCGCAACCCAAATTAGGATTAAACGGTTACAGAAAATGAACTGAAATGAACTTTCTGTGGTTTATTTTCAGATTAATATCAAGATGTGAAAGCACTTGGAAAAAAAAATTTGGTAATTCACCATGCAGTGGGGGCAGTGGTGGTCTAGTGGTACAGGGCGCTGGATCGCTGATCCAAAGGTTGGGGGTTCGAGTCCCACTCTCCACAAAGTTGTCGTCACTGTCCTCCCCAGTGCAGCTAACTGGGTTATCAAAGGCCGGCCATGTCTCTCACTGTCTATGGTGTGAGGCATGTAAAAGAACCATTGCTGACTTTCGACAAGAGTAGCTGCAAAGCTGTCCAGGGTGTACTCTGCCCTCGCCCGAAGTTGGCTGGGATGGGCGCCAGCCTCCCCGCGACCCTAATTAGGATTAAGCGGGTACAGAAAATGAACTGATGAACCATGCAGTGGGCCGCATTGTACGCGGGCTATGAGTCATCTCCCTGCAGTTAAAGTTAGAAGTGGTTTCCTTAAGAGCTGGAGGATGGAATTTGTGGAGTAGTGAATGAAGGCATCCTTGGGGCGGTGGAGGAGGATTCCCATGGAGTTATGCAGTGGAGGGGCCACAGGAATAAACTCCAATGGCGGAGAAAAAAATCCAGCTTGAGGAATACATATTTACTTTCCTCCGAGTGAAGATTAATACACTTTCAGCTGTAATATATAATGACATATTGAAGTGTATAATTGAACGTAAGACAATGCCATCTTAAAAAAGTTAGTGGTGGTGTGAAGTTAGTATACTTCTCTCAGGTAGCTTTGCAATATAAATGATGTCGTTGTGCATCCGCCGTAGAAAGTGATGTGAGCAAAGTGATGGTACTGAAGGAAATGAAAAGCTTACAGCACCTGGTAGTCCTAGGCGTTCTCCCATCCAAGTACTAAACAGGCACGCCCCTTCTCCGGTTCCAAGATGAAACGTTCTCAAGGTGCCATTGCCATAAGCAAGAGTGAGGCCTAAAATATCCCAATTTCAAGAAGTAAGAAAAATAAACTCGGCTTGGAAAAAAGTTTTGGATGTCCTGAGAACATGGTTGAATTGAGATGATAGAAGCTTGTGACTTGTGTATATAACAGAGCCGCCGCTGGATATGTTGGACAGAGGAACATAAGCAGTTGAAAGCTGTTTTACTCTCGAAGCTTGTGGCACATGGTGACACTGTACAGTATTTCACCGCAAACTCTGTGGCCTAATTGACATTAGTATGAAATTTACAAGATTTTTTTTCTCTCCATACATGTACAGAGGAGGGATAGTGAGTATATTGGTCGTAGGATGCTGAGGTTGGAACTACCAGGCAAAAGGCCCAGAGGAAGACCAAAGAGAAGATTTATGGATGCGGTGAAGGCGGACATGAAGGTCGTTGGAGTAAGAGTAGAAGATGCAGAGGATAGGGAGAGATGGAGGCAGATCATTTGCTGTGGCGACCCCTGAAGGGAACAGCCGAAAGGAGAAGAAGAAGAAGAAGATCCATTCTACTGTGGACCTGCTGCCTTATGTTTACTCTGTAAATAGGGACTAAGGTCAGGACTTTGAGGTGCCATCTCACATGTGAAAATTATTCCTCATGCTCCCTGAACCGCTCTTTCTCACTTTGTGCGGTCAGGAAAGTGGAACTTGATGGCATTTACCTGCTCGGTGCATTCAGGTTTTGAATTGACTTCATATTATTGTCACATGTTTCTCCTCTTATTAACTGATGAAAGAATGCCATTGTGATTACGATCTGTAGTCAAGGTTAAGGGTGGTCCAATAAAATACTGTACTGTATTACATTTCGACAGTTGATACAGATCCACAGGTCTTGCTATACCGCCATCTAGTGGACTTAGTTTAAAGTCCTGCCAAGCAAAACTACAGTATTTCACTTCATGATGATTGTGATAGAATCTTCTTCTTTTCCTTTCGGCTTTTTCCCCTTTTCAGGGGTCACCACAGCAAATCCTCTGATTCACACATTTGATTTGGCATAGGCTTTTACGTCGGATGCCCTTCCTGACACAACCCTTTAGCAAGGGACAGAAACACGCTGACGGCTTTGCAGCTACTCTTTACGAAAGTCAGCAATGGTTCTTTTACATGGACCTCTCACCATAGACGGTCAGAGACATGGCCCGCCTTTGATAACCCAGTTAGCTGCACTGAGGGGACAGTGACAACATTGTGGAGAGGACTTGAACCCCCAACCCTGGAATAAGCAATCCAGCGCCCTATACCACTAGGCCACCACTATCCGATGATTGTGATAGAATACACTGTTTAATCTTGAGAGTTCATTACAGTACGTACATCACAATCACGGAAAAGTGTTATCTTGAGGTCTTGAGAAAGGCGCACCCAGTTGTGTAGGGTTGGCACACTGGATCTGGAGTTCGAGTCTCAGGCTCAGCGAGGATATTACTGCGTGAGTGCATGCTGTGCTTGACTCGGTTCTCCCATTGTCTAGACATGGATTAATTCATTGCTTCTTAATTACTTTCTGTGGTGCCCCCTCTAGGAAGAAAAAAAATATTTCACGTCCCTTCACGACAACTGTATAAATACGGGATCCCTCACTTTCCGCGGTTAATTGGGACCGAGATCCCCACGCGACCATCGAAATCCGCGAAGTAGGATCAACCCCTCCACCTGCCACCCGCCACCCCGACTGACGTAAGCGGACATGTTTGTGTATATAATATCAATAAATATGTATGCAATGCTATAAATGCTTATTATAACAATTAAACATTGAAAAAATAACATAAGATATAAATAAAATATAAATGCAGACGCTCTCCAACTTATCAACATTCGTTTTGAAAGCATCCTGAGATACCAAGCTGTCCAAGGCCGAAAGTGAAAGTGAAATGAAATTGAAGAACAAGTAGAAATAGAAATGGAATAAAATCTACAGAAAGATAGATCATAAATATAAGTATGAAATACTTTATGATGATTAAACATCATCCTGAGGTACAGTACACTTAATACTAGGCTCCGGCAGAGGGGGGCGTGGTTGCGTAGTGCACACACAGATGCAACAAGTATCCAACTTTGATGGGAGATTTTGGGTTGGGGTTTTTTTTTTGTGTTTGTTATAAATAGTATTATTTGTCTATAAAATTATTAGTACACCTCTGCATAACACTGTATCTTTATTAACATTACCATGTTTGAATACAATAGAGAGGAATGAAAAATGTGTCCAGTTCGAGGAGGTTAGGGATAGACAAGTGTGTTTGGTTTTTATTTGTACACAATATAAAACAAACACAAATTACAAGAATCGCAGACGAAATATTGGGAAAACCATTTATTAGTGCAAACTGATTCATTTCCACCGTATGCATTTAGGCTTCTCTATTGCCATCCATTCTGCTAAGGCACCGAGTTCTACTAATACCTGTAATATCACTCTATGATATGACTCCATGCTTTCGACCGGTCTGTATGAAGGCATCTACAGCACGATCAATGTCTGACTCGGTGTGAGCAGCTGAGATCTGGACCCGGATGCGGGCTTTTCCTTTTGGAACCACAGGATAGGAGAATCCAATCACATACACTCCTGAGGAAAACGGAAAGAAATGACTGGCTTAATGTCCTTTTCTCCAGTCCCAACATAATAGTCCCAACTACCTCATAATTTCATTAATCTTTTTAAGGTTTTTGTTCAGTTCAGTTCATTTTCTGTAACCGCTTCATCCTAATTAGGGTCGCGGGGAGGCTGGTGCCCATCCCAGCCAACTCAGGGCGAGGGCAGAGTACACCCAGGACAGCTCGCCAGGCCATCGCAGGGCGGAAACACGCTGACGGCTTTTTCAGCCTACTCTTTACGAAAGTCAGCAATGGTTCTTTTACATGCCTCACATCATAGAAAGTGAGAGACATGGCCAGCCTTTGATAACCCAGTTAGCTGCACTGAGGGGACAGTGACAACCTTGTGGAGAGTGGGACTCGAACCCCCAACCTTTGGATCAGCGATCCGGCACCTTATACCACTAGACCAGCACTGCCCCCGGTTTTTGTTCAATTATTTATAATTCACTTGATATAACTTTCTACGTGTCCATTTCAATATAAAATGTTCCTATAAAATGACATAAAAAACTCCAAAATCTGAGGTTTTACCCAATTTCAGCATGTCATCAGCCATAATAGAAGCCAAGCGAGCATCTCCCAGCATCACAGGACAGATTGGATGAGCCGTGCCTGCGATGGTGAACCCCGCCTCAGTCATTCTGTTTCTAAATCTATTGGACAGAATCGCAGACATGTTTATGTTGGTCAAGGTGTTACAAAACTCATTTTTGGATTCATAGGTTTGACACAAGAGCATTTCAACAAAACTACCTTGGCATTTATTCAGCATAAAGATTATTATGTGTAACATGCACTGTGTATCAATTTATGTACAATCATGAGCAGTCTCGTGTAGCATCACTAACTGTATGTTGTGCGTTTACTGGAATTGATGACTGTAATATTTGGGTGTGATTATTGCATAATCTTTCAAAAACATCTGCCAGCTGTTTTGGCTCACCAACTCTATTTATTGATTTTCTGAATCGCTTAATCCTAATTAGGATCACGGAGAGGCTAGTGCAAATCTCAGCCGACTCTGGGCGAGGGCAGAGCACACTCTGGACAGCTCGCCAGGCCATTGCAGGGCAGGTACACGCGGATGGCTATGCATTAGCGCTTTATGAAAGTCAGCAAGTGTTCATTTAAATGAAATGGGGCAGTGGTTAGTTAGCTTAGTGGTTACGGCGATGGGTTACTAATCTGAAGGCCAGTGTGGATTGAACGCCACTGGTCTTGGGTGCTGTAAATGTAAATCTCTCATCAGAGACATGGAGAGACATGGTTGGCCTCTGATAACCCAGTTATCTGCACTGGGGGGGGACAGCAGAGACAACCAGTGATAGTGGAGCTTGAACCCCCAACCTTGGGATCAGTATTCCAACACCTTACCACCGGGGCCTGTGACCCCATCACCTACTCTATGTGAATGTGTTTTAGGTTCGTTTTTCTTGCTTTGCTACGTAGATGTTTCACACAATATACGTTGAATATAGGTTGGTGGTCCATTCCCTTGTATTATGTAGTGAAGATAGACACATTTCAGGGTTAAAAGCATTACCCATTGGTTTGAGTATATAATCTAAGTACCTTTAGTGCACTGTGTGATGATATACATGTCCAAACACATTTACATACTCAAAATAAAAAAGTAGAGAATGTAGTGTTCTACAGAACTTTGCTTGTTTTCACTTTCCTGAACATATCCAATGGTGGCACAGCTTATCTAGTATGGCAATGGTGGTGCAGTGGTAGGGACTTTCATTCATCCTACAGCAAGAAAGTCTCAGGGTTTGGCAAGGATGTTACCCACCATGCTAATATGGTTTATCTCAAGGTTCTCTGGTTTCCACCCACGATCAAAAGACATGCAGATTAGGCTGGCTGGCTGTTTGTGTGTAAAGACGCTCCTCGCTTTACGTCTATTTGCCTTACGTTTTTTTTTCTTTTCGATTTTACGTTTTTTTTGTAAAAAAAAACAAACAAAAAAAAATAGTAAGTCATTTTGAGTTTAGCGCGCTCTCCGGAGTACGACACGTTCTTACGTAGTAGCTGTAGTACGCTACTTACGCATGACGCTGCGTCCATTGTTTACATGCGCTGTGTCGTTCTACGTCATTGCGACAGACTGAACGTGCCCTGCTTCTTCCCAGTTCACCGCGTGTTACCCTTGTGTTAAGACGTCGTCTCTGTGATCTTTGTGTTTACACTGTTTTGCGTATTTGTAACCCTAAGCAAATATGGTTGGTCAGACGCGTAAGCCTACTAGTGATAGTGGTAATCAGAATCAGTGGTAATAAGTTAATTTGATTAAAATGTATTTATTTGAAATTATTTTGCTTGAATTTAATTTATTTGAAATTAATGTTGATATTATTTTCCAATGTTATGTTTATAATAATTGATTTAGGGATGTTTTATGAGCTACGGTAATAGTATTTATGGATGTATAGTACAGTATGAACGGTCATACATCACTGGAACATACAGTAACAACTTGCGTTTTTTTCACCTTACGTTCAACCGTTCGGAACGTAACTAAAATGTAAGTCGAGGAGCGTCTGTATTGGACCTGCGATGGACTTGTGAGCTGTTTAGAGTGTACCCTGCTTTTACCCAGAATCCGCTGAAATAGACTCCAGCCTCCCAGCAACCCTGGTAGGATTAAGCAGTCAAACAAATGAATGAAAATTCTTACCTATCTGCCACTATAATATAAACCCAAGCCTGTATACCTGCAGAGTTACACTTACATCATTCATTCCTGCCTCAGCTCCTACCTCATAGTTTTGGCAGCCATGCTCTGGGCAATGTCACTGGACGCCAGAAGTAGTTCCAATGCACGAGTGGCAGAGCCCACTACTGGAGGAGGAAGCGAGTTGGAGAAGAGATAAGGACGAGAGCGCTGCCTGAGTAGGTCAATCAGAGGTTTCGGTCCAACTGTATAACCACCTGGAAGAACGAAGGGCATCTTTGGATTTAGGGTTGTATATGTATAAGGCAACTCAGAAAACAAAAGTTAAAAATGATTGAGATGATGGTCCTCTTAAACCTACAGTAGCTTTCTATAAGCAAATGTTCATAGACATCTTCATATTCATGACAGTGCATTTGCAAAATTCCTTCCAATGGATTTGTATAAAGAATTTCTCCCAGTTAAACTGCAACTAAAGATAAAAACCGCAATTACATTTCCAAAGTGGAAAACAATAAACCACAGTGCTGTCGGCAGAACTGTTTTACAAGTCCGATATATATAAAAGTTGACCGTAAAACAAGTTTAAGTTGACCCAGATACAGTCTCACCCTATTCGTTCCTGAAGGGTACCCATTCACCAAATTTGGTGATCTCATGTCTTTTTCTTCCAAACTTATTGTACTAATAAGTCGCACCTATGGATGGACAGTGGGAGCCCATTTCTATAGCTCCATCTCTGCTTACCTTTGGTGTCGGTGAGAGCTAATGTTGTGAATTAAAAAAAAGATATTCATGCTGTATCTACAGTGTCTGATTTATTTGTTTACTGAAATTATTTGTATATTACATCGACTTTATATTAACTGTTCATATCTCACACTTACCTGCTGCACCACCGAGAGCTTTTCCCAGAGTGGAGTTCACAATGTGCACCCTGTCCATCACTCCCAGAAGTTCATCAGTACCTCTAAGTGAAAATACACACAGGATTCTCAGAGCACAGACAGAGTTACATCCAGACAGATTTCTCTGTGTTCAGGTTGTTACCTGAGATATTGATGAATTAGTAGTCTAGAAGTAGAAGTTGTGCAGTTTGCAGTGTGTTTATCATTTATTCAATCATTTTATGAACTGCTTATCCTAATTAGGGTAGCGGGGAGGCTGGCGCCCATCTCAGCTGACTCTAGGCAAGGGCAGAGTACACCCTGGATAGCTCAGGCCATCACAGGGCGGAAACACCCTGACCGCTATTCAGCTTACTCTTGACGAAAGACAGCAATGGTTCTTTTACGTGCCATCTCATCTTAGACAGTGAAAGACATGGCCGGCCTTTGATAGCCCAGTTAGCTTCACTGAGGGGACAGTGACAACCTGTTGAGAGAAGGGCATGAACCCCGAATCTTGGGATCCGTGATCCAGCACCTTACCATCAGGCCATCACTGCCCGCACTGTGTTTATATGATAAATATTTATTTATATGATAAATAATTATTACACATGTAGCAGGTGTCACCACACCACTGTCTTCTACTCACCGGCCACGAGGACCCAAGAATCCAGTTGCGTGGCATTCATCGATAAAGACTAATGCTCCATACTTCTCAGCAAGCTCACAGATACCCACCAGAGGCGCCACATCACCATCCATAGAGAACACGCCATCAGTTACCACCAGCTTGAGGCGGCAGGACTATGTGTGAGGAAAAAAGGCCAAGTACTACATTATTAGATATGCAATAAATATTCAAAATATTCAGTAATTTCAATTATTTGGAAAAAAAGTACAAATGTGTGCATAATTAAATTACTAACATATAAATTAATTATTTGTATTCTGTAACTTGGCTCAGTTCACTGCCAAATGTAATGAAAAATTAAGTCCTCAAAGCAGGGGAGGTGGAAAGGTGCTGGATTACTGATCCCAAGGTTGGGGGTTCAAGCCCCACTCTCAATGGTTGTCACTACTGTACTCCCAGTGCAGCTAACTGAGTTATCAAAAATGTCTCTCACTGTCTGTGTAAAAGAACCATTGCTGACTTTCGTAGAGAGGAGCTGCGTAGCCATCAGCGTGTCTCTGCCATGTGATGACCAAGAGAGCTGTCCAGGGTGTACTCTGCCCTCACCCAGAGTAGGCTGAGATGGGCTCCAACCTCCCCATGACTCTAATTAGGATTTAGTGGCTTAGAAATTTAAGAAATGAATGAATATGATCTTTTCTGTTTCCTGAGTGGAAGCATTATACTGCTGTATAAATCACAGATATCACACAAAAGCACATTTAAAAAATACTTTTAATAGCTTTAAGACAAATATCTCAAATAAAAAAAATCAGATTTATTCAAATTAATAATTTTTAAAGTATCTAAATCAGTGGTTCCCAACCTGGGTTCGATCGAACCCTAGGGGTTCGGTGAGTCGGTCTCAGGGGTTCGGCAGAGTCTCTGCCACGGAGGTCAAGACACACCCGACTCATCATGTCAATTAGTGATGACACGCCCCACTTGGTCATCACTGGCTGCAGATGATCACATTACATTGCTTGGCCAATCAGTGCTGTGGGGAATTTAGCGCGCTCAGTAGTCAATGTGTGAAGTCGTGAGATTTTTTTCGTAATATTTTAATCCATACTATGTCGAGCAAAAAAAGAAAGTGGTCGGACGAATATGTACAACATGGATTCACATGCGTCACAGAACGTGATGGGACCCAGCGTCTGATCTGAATGATTTGCAATGCCAAGTTGAGCAACTCTAGCCTTGCACCGGCAAAACTAAAGGAACACTTCGTGAAACTGCATGGAGACGGGGAATACAAGAACACAACAGTACCTATGTCTTGAATTTGTAAAAAATCATATTTTTATTTTTCACTGATGAAGGGTTCGGTGAATGTGCATATGAAACTGGTGGGGTTCGGTACCTCCAACAAGGTTAAGAACCACTGATCTAAATAAATAAATTTTAAGTTAAATTAATTTTCCAGAATAATAAAGAAAAAGAAATTATGGAATCACTCAATGTTGAGGAAAAAACATGGAATCCACCTGCAATTTGCATTTCTACAACAAATACAGATGCTCCTTGACTTACGTTTTTAATTGGTTCTGGACGGCCGAACGCAAGTTGAAAGTGAACGTAAGTTGTTACAGTGACGTATGACGCTCATACTGTACTATATATCCATAAATACCATTACCATATCTCATAAAGCACCCCTAAATCAATTATTATAAACATAACATTGTAAAATAATATCAAATATATCAAATAATATCAACATTAATTTCAAATAAATTAAATTCAAGCAAAATAATTTCAAATTGATATATTTTAATCCAATTAACTCGTCAAATATGAAACACAGTATCAAATATAACCTTTAACATTCTCTATAATGCGATCTTTCTGCCTGTTAATGGTTCCGATGGTCGAAGGATGGTAACATGAAGCTGAGCTGAATCACATGACATGAAGCTGAGCCGACTCACTTTATATGAAGCTTAAAACAGCCAATCAACGCTTACAATATGTGAGGCGCTCAATACCAAAAGTAGTGCACTTGCTGAAAGTAGTTTACTTGCTTGAAACAAAGCGCGGGTTATGCGGACTTCCAGCTTTCAAGTGAGCAAGGGTGCCGTTGAGCTCGTTTAGTACTCAGCCTGCACTGTGAAGCACCAGCAGAGCAGAGTTCTCTCTTTCCTGGATTCAGGTTTTCATATTTTACAACTCTCTTTGCTTAACTGAGTATGCATGGTAGATTGTGCCGATCCGAGCAGATAGTTAATTCATCTCTGTGTATGCGACTTGCACCCATGCTAGTAGGCTTACACTTCTGACCAACCATATTTGCTTCGGGTTACAAAAGTCCGCAAAACAGTGTAAACACAAAGATCACAGAGATGACGTCTTAGTCTTAACTCAAGAGTAACACGCTATATAACTGATTATATATATATATATATATATATATATATATATATATATATATATATATATATATATATATATATATATATATATATATATACACACACACACACACACACACACACACACATATACTAAGGGCAGAGGTCAGCATTTGTGAACAACAGTTTGGTTTCATGCCAAGAAAGAGCACCACAGATGCAATGTTTGCTTTGAGGATGTTAATATGTTAATAGAGAAGTACAGAGAAGGTCAGAGGGAGCGACATTGTGCCTTTGTGGGTCTGGAAAAAGCATATGACAGGGTGCCAAGAGAAGAACTGTGGTATTGCATGAGGAAGTCTGGAGTGGCAGAGAAGTATGTTAGAGTGGTGCAGGACATGTATGAGAGATGTAAGACAGTGGTGAGGTGTGCTGTCGATGTGACAGAAGAGTTCAAGGTGGAGGTGGGACTGCATCAAGGATCAGCTCTGAGCCCCTTCTTGTTTGCTATGGTGATGGACAGGCTGACAGACGAGGTGAGACAAGAATCTCCATGAACTATGATGTTTGCAGATGACATTGTGATCTGTTGTGAGAGCAGATAACAAGTGGAGGAAAATCTAGAGAGGTGGAGGTATGCCCTGGAAAGGAGAGGAATAAAGGTTAGCCTCAGAAAATCAGAATACATGTGTGTGAATGAGAAGGACCCAGGAGGAACGGTGATGTTACAGGGAGCAGAGATAACGAAGGTGGAGCATTTTAAGTACTTAGGGTCAACAATCCAGAGCAATGGAGAGTGTGCAAAAGAGGTGAAGAAGCGTGTGCAGGCAGGCTGGAATGGTTGGAGAAAAGTGTCTGGTGTGATGTCCGATAGGGGAGTGTCAGCAAGAATGAAGAGAAAAGTGTACAAGACGGTGGTGAGGCCAGCGATGTTGTATGGTTTAGAGACAGTGGCACTGGGGAAAAGACAGGAGGCAGAGCTGGAGGTAGCGGAAATGAAAATGTTGAGGTTCTCTCTGGGAGTAACGAGGATGGATAGGATCAGAAATGAGTATATCAGAAGGACAGCCCATGTAAGATGTTTTGGAGACAAAGTCAGAGACGCTAGATTGAGATGGTTTGGACATGTACAGAGGAGGGATAGTAAGTAAATTGGCAGTAGGATGCTGAGGTTGGAACTACCAGGCAGAAGGCCTCGAGGAAGACCAAAGAAGAGATTTATGGATGTGGTGAAGGAAGACATGAAGGTCGTTGGAGTCAGAAAAGAAGATGCAGAGGACAGGGTGAGATGGAGGCGGATGATTTGCTGTGGCGACCCCTGAAGGGAGCAGCCGAAAGTAAAAGAAGAAATATATATATATATATATATATATATATATATATATATATATATATATATATATATGCGGGGCAGTGGTGGTCTAGGGCACTGGATCGCTGATCCAAAGGTTGGGGGTTCGAGTCCCACTCTCCACAAGGTTGTCACCATCCCCCCGAGTGCAGCTAACTGGGTTATCAAAGGTGGGCCATGTCTCTCACTGTCTATGGTGAGAGGCATGTAAAAGAACCATTGCTGACTTCCGTAAAGAGTAGGCTGCAAAGTCGTCAGCGTGTTTCTGTCCCTTGCTAAAAAGGGTTGTGGCAGGAAGGGCACCCGACGTAAAAACCTCTGCGAAATCAAACGTGCGAATCAGATGACTCGCTGTGGCGACTCCCGAGTAAAAGGGAAAAAGCCGAAAGGAAGACAGACACACACATATATATATATAAAACTGAACTGGGAAGAAGGAGGGGCACGTTCAGTCTGTCGTTTATAAACAATGGACGCAGCATCATTACGTCATTACGTCAGCATACTACGCAGGTACGTCTAAACTCAAAATTTGACTTTTTTTTTATTTTTGGGAAAAAAAAACACGTAAAAGCGAAAAAGCGTCTGTACTGACACAAGTCTAAAAATGATAACTCACGACACTGTCCAAGTGGATGATACTGGAATTCCTGTCTGATGCTGTTCTGATGAAAAATAAATCTGAATCGCCTGAAGAGAACAATTTTTAGTAAGATGGGGCTGCATGTCAGGTGATGGACCAGGGGAGATGGTAATCATGAGCCCAACACTCAGTGCTAAGGGTTCACTGAAATTTTACCAACTTTCCTCATTCTATTAATAAAACATAGTGGTGGTAATACAGTCAACCCTCTTCCAACAAAATGAATCCGTTCCAGCACCTTTTTCGGAATCTGGATTTTTCGTAAATAGAGCCGCATTTTACATGTAAAACGCATGATTCATTCCAAGGCTCCCAAGACCACCCTTTAAAAATTATAAAAGTATACCTCTTAAGGTACTTACTTCGTGTTGACCATGTCTTCTTAGCGGAGTTATAATCTTACAATGACCATGGCCAGGAATCACACACGGACGTGGGTGTGTGTGTGTGTGTGTGTGAGCACGTGTGTTGACCATGTCTTCTTAGCAGAGTTATAATCTTACAAATGTTTATGCAAGGTTATAAGCCTTAGCAAATACAGTTGGAATGACACTCAAACATGAACAAAGTTCACACAAACTTGAACAAAGTTGGAATAACAGTGTCATCCCTCCTAGCCAATGGGAGGACAGCGGGGCGGGATGTTGAGAGATAGCCAATGGGAGGCTAGTGGGGCGGGATGTTGAGGTGCAGACATCGCTTTACCTTACTCTCTCTAACACACAGTATGGATCAAAGTGCATTCAACATTACAGCTCACGTTTTTTTGCCACCTATTGTTTTAATGTTTGAATGGCATGTTTGGCGCTTTTAGTAAGAATTTGTTTTGTACACAGAGGAAAAAAATTTAGGAAAATGTGTTTCCTATACTGGATTTTTCGTATTCAGGGGCTTTCATAAGAAGAGGGCCGACTGTATTAGAATGGTGGTGATATTTTTTATGAAGAAAATTTAGAAAAAAATGATATAGCTTTCCTTCAAAATGCACAGTAATACAACCATATTCGCTTTATATGTACAATGTGATCATTTATTGTATTTTAATTTTAATTAGTTTTTTTACATAGTTTATTGGGACAGCAGGGACCTGGTGGGAAAGGTGATGAATCACTGATCCCAAGGTTGGGGGTTCAAGCCCCATTCTCAATGGGTTGTCAATGCTCCCCCCGTGCGCTAACTGGGTTATCAAAGGCCAGCCATGTCTCTCACTGTCTACGGTGTGAGGCTGTAAAAGAACCATTTCTGACTTTCAACAAGAGTAGGCTCTATAGCTGTCAGTGTGTTTCTGCCCTGAGATACACTGGCAAGTTGTCCAGGGTGTACTCTGCCCTTGCCCGGAGTCGTCTAGCACTTAGGATTAAGCGGTTATAGAAAATAAATGAATGAACATGGTTTAATGAATAATTGTGTGAAAGAGGAAAAAAAATAATGTGTCTACTTGGGACTCTTTCAGCTTCTCTTCTAAATCATCCAGGTTCATGTGCTTGTAGCGAAATCTTTGTGCCCGACACAGTCGAATTCCATCAATGATTGATGCATGATTCAGTTCATCAGATAACACAGCATCATTGGG
>CM045738.1:18124796-18282296 GCA_024760905.1 Plotosus lineatus
TGTCAATATTATGTACACAAACATGTGATAACGGGGCAGTGGTGGCCTGGTGGTAAAGGGTGCCAGATCGCTGATCCTAAGGTTGGGTGTTCGAGTCCCACTCTCCACAGGGTTGTCACTGTCCCCCCAGTACAGCTAACCGGGTTATCAGAGGCGGGCCATGTCTCTCACTGTCTATGGTGAGATGCATGTAAAAGAACCATTGCTAGGGAACGGGCAGTGGTGGTCTAGTGGTATAAGGCGCCGGATTGCTGATCCAAAGGTTGGGGGTTCGAGTCCCACTCTCCACAAGGTTGTCACTGTCCCTCCCCCCAGTGCAGCTAACTGGGTTATCAAAGGCCGGCCATGTCTCTCACTGTCTATGGTGTGAGGCATGTAAAAGAACTTTCGTAAAAAGAGTAGCTGCAAAGCCGTCAGCGTGTTTTCGCCCTGCAATGGCCTGGGGAGCTGTCCAGGGAGTTGGCTAAATAAGCCATCTGGCCTCCATCTCCATCTGGCCTCGCCCTGAGTTGGCTGGGATGGGCACCAGCCTCCCCGTGACCCTAATTAGGATGAAGCGGTTACAGAAAATGATGAATGATGAGAACCATTGCTGACTTTTGTAAAGAGTAAGCTGCAAAGCTGTCAGCGTGTTTCTGTCCCTTGCTAAAAGGGTTGTGTGAGGAAGGTCATCTGACATAACTTTTATGAAAATTTAAGAAAATGTCTATACAGTACAGTATTACAGAAGTGTGAAATTTAGGTGAATCTGAGCTTATTCTACACTACATTTATTTGCTTGGGAAACGCTTGGGAAATGCTATAAGTTCTATAAGTAGTGCTTCTCAAATAGTGGGGCGTGCCCCCCTTGGGGGGCACGGTATGATGCCAGGAGGTCACGGTGAGATGTTGGGGGAGCGCGTATGACCCTGGGGAACATACTTTTCTAGAATTGTGTACGAGATTTAAGTGTAATTGCACCTCCACTCCAGTAGTATGGCAGGAGCGCTCTCACTGCCGCGATAAGGTGTAGCGGTTTTTCACACGAGCAAACTACTTCTCAAAAAATTTGCATATTGTGATAAAATTAATTATTTTCTGTAATGTACTGATAAAAATTAAACTTCCATATATTTTAGATTCATTGCACATCAACTGAAATATTTCAGGTCTTTTATTGTTTTAATCCTGATGATTTTGGCATACAGCTCATGAAAACCAAATATCCCTATCTCAAAAAATTAGCATATCATGTTCAGGTACTCTAAACGAGCTATTAACCTAATCATCTGAATCAACCAATTAACTCTAAACACCTGCAAAAGATTCCTGAGGCTTTTAAAAACTCCCAGCCTGGTTCATTACTCAAAACCGCAATCATGGGTAAGACTGCCGACCTGACTGCTGTCCAGAAGGCCATCATTGACACCCTCAAGCAAGAGGGTAAGACACAGAAAGAAATCTCTGAGCGAATAGGCTGTTCCCAGAGTGCTGTATCAAGGCACCTAAGTGGGACGTCTGTGGGAAGGAAAAGGTGAAAGAAAGGCCGATTCCAGACCTTGGGGGACCTGTGGAAGCAGTGGACTGAGTCTGGAGTAGAAACATCCAGAGCCACCGTGCACAGCTGTGCACGCATTCCACTACAGGTGCCGCATTCCCCAGGTCACGCCACTTTTGAACCAGAAACAGCGGCAGAAGCGCCTGACCTGGGCTACAGAGAAGCGGCACTGGACTGTTGCTCAGTGGTCCAAAGTACTTTTTTCGGATGAAAGCAAATTTTGCATGTCATTCAGAAATCAAGGTGCCAGAGTCTGGAGGAAGACTGGGGACAAGGAAATGCCAAAATGCCTGAAGTCCAGTGTCAAGTAGCCACAGTCAGTGATGGTCTGGGGTGCCATGTCAGCTGCTGGTGTTGGTCCACTGTGTTTTATCAAGGGCAGGGTCAATGCAGCTAGCTATCAGGAGATTTTGGAGCACTTCATGTCTCCATCTGCTGAAAAGCTTTATGGAGATGAAGATTTTCATTTTTCAGCACGACCTGGCACCTGCTCACAGTGCCAAAACCACTGGTAAATGGTTTACTGACCATGGTATTACTGTGCTCAATTGGCCTGCCAACTCTCCTGACCTGAACCCCATAGAGAATCCGTGGGATATTGTGAAGAGAAAGTTGAGAGACACCAGACCCAACACTGTGGATGAGCTTAAGGCCGCTATCGAAGCATCCTGGGCCTCCATAACACCTCAGCAGTGCCACAGGCTGATTGCCTCCATGCCACGCCGCATTGGAACAGTCATTTCTGCAAAAGGATTCCCGACCAAGTATTGAGTGCATAACTGAACATAATTATTTGAGGGTTGACCTTTTTTGTATGAAAAACACTTTTTTTTTATTGGTCGGATGAAATATGCTAATTTTTTGAGATATGGATTTTTGTTTTTTATTTACTTTTTTGCCAAAATTATCAATATTAAAACAATAAAAGGCTTGAACTACTTCAGTTGTGTGTAATGAATCTAAAATATATGAAAGTCTAATGTTTATCAGTACATTACAGAAAATAATGAACTTTATCACAATATGCTAATTTTTTGAGTAAGACTAGTATATGAAGCACAGTAAACAACCCAATGACGTATTGAAACAACCCCTCTTAGAAACAACACATAAAAATTTCTAATGGAAACAAAATGAAAGGTGGAGAGAGACGGAGATATTAACACATAAGTATGTGAAATGAGTTTAAATAAGGATGTATTTTTTTAATTCTAGGCACACTGGTGAACATTAAATCTTTTCTATTACAGATTAAAAAACAATGTTAATGAAAAAAAAGACATTTAAAAGTGCAGAATTGAAAATATAATAACATACAGAAAGTGCAAAAAAAGCAGATATCAAGATGAAACATTGTCAAGAAAATCTACAAATGTACAAGGTGAGGTATGTGCAACCATTCATTTTTCGGTTTCTTCCCAATTATAAAAGCATACCTTTTAAGACCTCCTTCTGCTTTAATATCGTACCGATCGTAGATGGGTTTGGCCGTATTCCTTTGCGATATCACTCGAGCCTGTTTCTTCTCACTCGCACCGGAAATCACACGCGCGTGTGTGTGTGTGTGTGTGTGTGTGTGTGCGTACGTGTGTTGATCATGTATTCTTAGCAGCGTTATAATCTTTCAAATGTTTATGGAAGGTTAAAAGCCTTCAAGAAATGCTTCAAGATATAAAGCATGAAACAAGAGTAACTCTGTCCTTTAAACAAAAAGCATTATGGTTGATGCAGCTCCATAATAGCCAATGGTAGGGAGCTGCATCATCCCTCCTAGCTAATGGGAGGCCAGTGGGGCAGGATGTTGAGAGGCAGCCAATAAGAGGGAGCTGCGTCATCCCTCCTAGTCAATGGGAGGCCAACGGGGCGGGATGTTTGAACGTCATCGATGGGAGTGCAGTTTGAATGGTGCCTATTAATGTTTGAATGGCACGTTTGAAGGTTTGAATGGCACGTTTGAATGTTTGAATGGTGCGTTTGAATTTTTAAGATGGCACTTTTGTAACGTGAACTTCTTTCGTATCCAGAGACAAAAATTTTAGGAAAATGCACTTCGTAACTTGCATTTTTCGTTTGGTGAGACTTTCGTAAAGTGAGGTACCACTGTATTTAGATAATTTTATGGATACTGATTGGGGTAAAACTCATAAGTAAAACTCATAATTCAGATTACAGGGTACAAAAACATGCACATGAGGACAAAGGGCTGTGAAACACTACACCTAGGCCTGAGTTTGATTCAGTAGGATTTATAGAGAACCGTTCAAACCATAGAAATTTAAACTTGACCAAAACTGTTTACTGTGCAAAATTGGTTTTGTACAATATCAACTGTAAAGATTACTCAACAAATACAACTGAATTCAATTGAAAGGTTTAGTGTACTGGCCCTGCGATGGACTCAAACTATTTTTGGAGTACCCTGCCTTCAACCAGAGACAGCTGTCACCAAGTAAGATGACGAGGTTCAGAAAATAAATTAATAAATTAATACTTCCCTTTGCACATCGGCCAAAGTTCCTCAGTCCTTGTCAAGTATAAAATATAAAGCAGACAACAAAGAGCTTAAAATCAGTAAAAAAATAAAAATAAAAATACCCTGAGGAGAATAATATCGATATGCATCAGTTTTTCAAAATTTGTTGGAGATCAGTCCTTCCAGTTTTGATGGTGAGAGAAGGCGACTCAGACAACTACATTTTGCAGACTTCAGAAGGCACAGCGAGAAGATAAGCTCTTATATAATCTTCATTGCCAGAGACAGGTCATACTTCAGAGACAAGTTGGTTTTTAAACATGCTTCAGTTCCACGGTCTTACAGAGCTCGGATTTGTAAATTCTTCAGATGTTGGGCTTGTTTCCTGCACAGGATGAAGAGGCTGATCTTCTATTGGAAAAAAAATGAAGATTGTACAAATCACAATTGTATCCTTAAAAAGACTTTCCTCATTTGGTTATGATACAATCGATGGACGTTCCATTATCCTTAAAATACACTTTAGCACTGGGTGATATGACTGAATAATTTCATGATTATTTCAACTTTTTACTTTCGAATGGTTAATAATCAAAAATCGAATGGCTTATATAATCAGGGAGACAGCTAGGAGAGTACTTGGTGTCCTCTGGAAGGAAAGTAGATGAAGAGACTTGGTGGTGGAATGAGGAAGTGCAGGAGTGTGTACAAAGGAAGAGGTTAGCTAAGAAGAAGTGGGACATTGAGAGGACTGAAGAGAGTAAACAGGAGTACGGGGAGACACAGCGTAAGGCGAAGGTAGTGGTGTCAAAGGCCAAACAGAGGGCCTATGATGACTTGCAGTCTATGTTGGACGGTAAGGAGAGACAAAATGATTTATACAGGTTGGCACAGCAAAGAAATAGAGATGGGAAGGATGCGCAGCAAATTAGAGTGATTAAGAAGAGAGATGGAAATGCATTGACTGATGACAGAAGTGTTCTGGGAAGATGGAAGGACTACAGTCGGCCCCCTACTTAAGAAATTAATCCGTTCCAGAGCCTTTTTCTTAACGCAGAAGTTTCGTAAGTAGAGTCGCATTTTACATGTAAAATGTGTGATTCGTTCCAAGGCTCCCAAGACGACCCAATAAACCCTTAAAAAATGATAAAAGTACACCAATTTTGTATGAAATATGCATGAAATATGTGTTAAAAGTAAAAGAAAATGATTCATTAAACCATTTAAGCATTTTATTAACATATTTATTAATTAAACCATAATTAAACATTTTTATTAACGCACAGACACAACACTTTCTCTCTCTATCTCTCTCTCTCTCTCTCGCTCTCACACACACACACACACACACACACACACACACACACACACACACACACACACACACACACACACAGAATACACACACAGAATACACATACACATACAGAATACGCATGGCACCACTTCTTCTTTTTCTTTCGGCTGTTCCCTTCAGGGGTCGCCACAGTAAATGATCTGCCTCCATCTCTCCCTATCCTCTGCATCTTCTACTCTTACTCCAACGTCCTTCATGTCCGCCTTCACCACATCCATAAATCTTCTCTTGTCTTCTTCTGGGCCTTCTGCCTGGTAGTTCCTACCTAAGCATCCTACTACTAATATACTCACTATCCCTCCTCTGTACATGTCCAAACCATCTCAATCTAGCCTCTCTGACTTTGTCTCCAAAACATCTAACATGTGCTGTCCCTCTGATGCACTCATTTCTGATCCTATCCATCCTCGTTACTCCCCAAGAGAACCTCAACATTTTCATCTCTGCTACCTCCAACTCTGACTCCTGTCTTTTCCCCAGGGCCACTGTCTCTAAACCATACAACATCGCTGGCCTCATCACCGTCTTGTAGACTTTTCCCTTTATTTTTGCCGATACTCTCCTATCACACATCACACCGGACACTTTTCTCCATCCATTCCAACCTGCATGCACGCGCTTCTTCACCTCTTTTCCACACTCTCCATTGCTCTGGATTGTTGAGCCTAAGTACTTAAAATCCTCCACCTTCTTTATCTCTGCCCCCTGTAACCTCACCGTTCCTCTTGGGTCCTTGTCGTTCACACACATGTATTCTGACTTACTGAGACTAACCTTCATTCCCCTCCTTTCCAGGGCATACCTCCACCTCTCTAAATTTTCCTCCACTTGTTCTCTGCTCTCACTACAGATCACAATGTCATCTGCAAACATTATAGTCCATGGAGATTCTTGTCTCACCTCGTCTGTCAGCCTGTCCATCACCATAGCAAACAAGAAGGGGCTGAGAGCTGACCCTTGATGCAGTCCCACCTCCACCTTGAACTCTTCTGTCACACCGACAGCACACCTCACCACTGTCTTACATCTCTCATACATGTCCTGCACCACTCTAACATACTTCTCTGCCACTCCAGACTTCCTCATGCAATACCACAGTTCTTCTCTCAGCACCCCGTCATATGCTTTCTCCAGATCCACAAAGGCACAATGCAGCTCCTTCTGACCTTCTCTGTACTTCTCTATTAACATTCTCAAAGCAAACACTGCATCTGTGGTCCTCTTTCTTGGCATGAAACCAAACTGTTGTTCACAAATGCTGACCTCTGCCCTTAGTCTAGATTCCACTATTCTTTCCCATAACTTCATTGTATGGCTCATCAACTTTATCCCTCTGTAGTTGCCACAACTCTGTACATCTCCCTTGTTCTTAAAAATGGGCACAAGCACACTTCTCCTCCATTCCTTTGGCATCTGCGCACTTTCTAAGAACTTGTTGAATATCCTTGAAAATCTACTGCTACCTCCCCTAGACACTTCCATACCTCAACTGGTATGTCATCAGGACCAACTGCCTTTCCACTCTTCATCCTCTTCAATGCCCTCCTCACTTCTCCCTTACTAATCTTTGCTACTTCCTGGTCCTCAACGGTCACCCCTTGTACTCTTTTTTCTCTCTCATTTTCCTCATTCATCAGCTCTTCAAAGTACTCTTTCCATCTTCCCAGCACACTTCTGTCATCAGTCAATACATTTCCCTCTCTGTCCTTTATCACTCTAACATGCTGCACGTCTTTCCCATCTCTATTTCTCTGTTGTGCTAACCTGTATAAATCATTTTCTCCCTCCTTACTGTCCAACCTATCATACAAGTCATCATACGCCCTCTGTTTGGCCTTTGACACCGCCACCTTCGCCTTACGCTGTGTCTCCCTGTACTCCTGTTTACTCTCTTCGGTCCTCTCTGTGTCCCACTTCTTCTTAGCTAACCTCCTCTTTTGTACACACTCCTGCACTACCTCATTCCACCATCAAGTTTCCTTATCTACTTTCCTTCCAGAGGACACACCAAGTACTCTCCTACCGGTCTCCCTGATCACATTGGCTGTGGTTGTCCAGTCATCTGGAAGCACTTCCTGACTACCCAAAAGCCTGTTTCAACTCCTCCTTGAAGACAACATGACACTCTTCCTTTTTCAGCTTCCACCACTTTGTCTTCTGCTCTGCCTTTGCCTTTTTCACCTTTCTCACCATCAGCATCATCCTGCACACCACCATCCTATGCTGTTTGGCAACACTCTCACCCACTACTACTTTGCAGTCACTGACTTCCTTCAAATTACATCGCCTGCACAAGATGTAGTCTACCTGTGTGCTCCTACCTCCGCTTTCATAAGTCACCCTATGCTCCTGTTTCTTCTTGAAGAAAGTATTCACCACAGCCATTTCCGTCCTTTTTGCAAAATCGATCAACATCTGTCCTTCTGTGTTTCTGTCCTGGATACAGAACCTGCCCATCACTTCCTCGTCCCCTCTGTTGCCTGCACCAACATGTCCATTGAAGTCTGCCCCAATGACCACTCTTTCACCTCTGGGGGTACTCTGCATCATTTCATCTAACTCACTCCAGAATCTCTCCTCTTCTAGCTCACATCCTGCCTGTGGGGCATAAGCACTAACAACATTGACCATCACGCCTTCAATTTCTAACTTGAGACTCATCACTCTGTCTGACACTCTTTTCACTTCTAGAACATTCCTGACAAGATGACTCCTACTCCATTTCTCTTCCCATCCACACCATGATAAAACAGCTTAAACCCTGCTCCTAAGCTTTTAGTCTGGCTACCTTTCCACCTGGTCTCCTGAACACACAGTATGTCCACCTTCCGCCTCTGCATCATGTCAGCCAGCTCTCTGCCTTTTCCTTGCATAGTTCCAACATTCAAAGTCCCTACTCTCAGTCCTAGGCTCATGCCTTTCCTCTTCTCTCTCTGCCTACGGACACGCCTCCCGCCTCTCCTTCTTCGACGTCTTTGACCAACAGTAGTCCAAGTCCCATCAGCACCCTGTTGGTTGACAGCACTGATGGCGGTTGTTGTTAACCCGGGCCTCGACCGATCCGGTATGAATTTTGTTTTGACCATTCGCATTTTAATGTGGCAGAAGTTTTACGCTGGATGCCCTTCCTGTCGCAACCCTCTGCATTTATCCGGGCTTGGGACTGGCATAAGGGGGAGAGACACTGGTTACCCCCCCCCCCCCCCCCCCCCCCCCATGGCTGCATTATACACATGGCACCACTGAATCCCTGAATCCCTTGAGAGATCTGAGGTCCAGATGAGTTGCGTTTTGCTCACATTTGGCTGAGCGCACCAATTTATTAAACATTTACTGAATTCACACACACACACACACACACACACAAAACTCTGTCTCTATGGCTCCGCACACACGCAACGCGCAGCTGACGGAACAATTCTATTTAAATATTTAAATGGACGGGATGTTGTATTTAAAACAGAATTACAGTACTGTACCTGTTTGAAAGATCAGAGGTCCTGATTCAATATTAATTTTCTTCCTTGCGAGATCGGCGGTCTTGTTTCACGGAGCACACTGTTTCCATGCTTTTTCTGCTTCAATATTGTGCTGAAATAACTGCCTCCGTCACTGTATTTCTGCTTTAAGGTCTGCTTCTGCTTCAATATCGTCCCGATTGTAGAGGGGTTTCAGCGATAATGAAATATAATGCTACAATGATCTCAAAACAAGCAACAGTCCTGTTCAACTCTCCTTAACGCATGTGACAAACGAGCTTTATGGGTGCAGTACTATGGAGATTCAGCTCCCTCCTGGCCAATGGGAGGAAATGCGGGATGTTGGGAGACAGCCAATGAGAGCAACTCGCGCATCGTGTGAAATTTTGATTGGCGCGTTTGGCGCTTTTCGTAACAGGAGGTTGTTTTTGTATACAAGGGACGAAAACTTAGGAAAATGTTTTTCATAACCCGGAGTTTTTGTACCCAGGGGGTTTGTAAGTTGGGGGCCAACTGTACTTTGAAGAGCTGATGAATGAGGAAAATGAGAGCCAAAAAAGAGTCGAAAAGATGACTGTTGAGGACCAGAAAGTAGCAAAGATTAGTAAAGGTGAAGTGGGGAGGTCATTGAAGAGGATGAAGAGTGGAAAGGCACTCGGTCCTGATGACATACCAGTGGAGGTATGGAAGTGTCTAGGAGAGGTAGATTTTCTGACAAGAACATTCAACAAGGTCTTAGAGAGTGAGAGGATGCCAGAGGAATGGAGAAGTGTGCTGGTGCGCATTTTTAAGAATAAGGAAGATGTGCAGAGTTGTGGCAACTATAGAGGGATAAAGTTGATGAGCCATACGATGAAATTATGAGAAAGAATAGTGGAAGTGAGACTAAGGGCAGAGGTCAGCATTTGTGAACAACAGTTTGGATTTATGCCAACAAAGAGCACTACAGATGCAGTGTTTGCTTTGAGGATGTTAATAGAGAAGTACAGAAAAGATCAGAGGGAGCTGCATTGTGCCTTTGTGGACCTGGAGAAAGTATATCACAGGTGCCGAGAGAAGAACTGTAGTATAGCATGAGGAAGTCTGGAGTGGCAGAGAAGTATGTTAGAGTGGTGCAGGACGTGTATGAGAGATGTAAGACAATGCTGAGGTGTGCTGTCAGTGTGACAGAAGAGTTCAAGGTGGAGGTGGGACTGCATCAAGGGTCAGCTCTGAGCCCCTTGTTTGCTATGGTGATGGACAGGCTGACAGACGAGGTTAGACAAGATTCCACATGGACTATGATATTTGCAGATTACATTGTGATCTGTAGTCACAGCAGAAAACAAGTGCAGAAAAATCTGAAGAGGTGGAGCTATGCCCTGGAAAGAAGGGGAATGAAGGTCAGCCTTAGTAAATCAGAATACATGTGTATGAATGACAAGGACCCAACAGGAACGGTGAGGTTACAGGGAGCAGAGTTAAGGAAGGTGGAGGATTTTAAGTACTTAAGCTCAACAATCCAGAGCAATGGAGAGTGTGGAAAAGAGGTGAAGAAGCGTGTGTAGGCAGGTTGGAAAAAAAGTGTCTGGTGTGATGTGTGATAGGAGGGTATCTGCAAGAATGAAAAGAAAAGTGTACAAGATGGTGTTGAGGCCAGCGATGTTGTATAATTTAGATACAGTAGCCATGGGTAAAAGACAGGAGGCAGAGTTGGAGGTAGCAGAGATGAAAATGTTGAGGTTCTCTTTGGGAGTAACAAGGATGGATAGGATCAGGAATGAGCACATCAGAAGGACAGCACATGTAAGACATTTTGGAGACAAAGTCAGAGAGGCTAGATTGAGATGGTTTGGACATGTACAGAGGAGGGATAGTGAGTATATTGGTAGTACGATGCTGAGGTTGAATCTACCAGGCAGAAGGCCTAGAGGAAGACCAAAGAGACGATTCATGGATGTGGTGAAGGAGGACATGAAGGTAGTTGGTGTAAGAGTACAAGATGGAAAGGATAAAGTGAGATGGAGGCTGTGATGACCCCTGAAGGGAAAAGCCGGAAGGAAAAGAAGAATTAAGCTTCAATGCATGTTTTTGTACTGTGGGAAGAAACCAGAATACCTGGAGAAAACTGCACTGAGGTGGATGTGCTAACTACTATGCCACCATGCAACTTTATGATAAATCAGACAGACCTTTCTTACAGATATCCTTCAGAGTAAATTTCCAAAAAACTTTAGATATTAATCAATGTGGACAATGCACTTGCTTAAAATTAAAAAAAAAAAAATCATAATTATAAATTTGGACACAGGTTATCAAAGGCGGGCCATGTCTGTCACTGTCTATGGTGAGAGGCATGTAAAAGAACCATTGCTGACTTTCGTAAAGAGTAGCTGCAAAGTCGTCAGCGTGTTTCTCTCCCTTGCTAAAAGGGTTGTGACAGGAAGGGCATCCGACGTAAAAACCTCTGCCAAATCAAAACGTGCGATTCAGATGATTCGCTGTGGCGACTCCCGAGTAAAAGGGAAAAAGCCGAAAGGAAGACAGACAGTTGAAAAAAAATCAAGTATCAGAGTATCAGTTTTTTAAATCCCCGAACTCTACAAGTCAACCATTATCTACATCACAATACACATCCAGTCATTATCACTCAAATTTATTCCTTTTGGAAATTTGGAGGAGCTAGTTGGTGGAATCTGAATGTCCCTGGACTGTGGATGGAAATATATAGTACAGTGGTACCTCAATTTACAAAATAAATCTATTCTGGAAGTGGTTTTGTCACCTGGATTTTTCATAAATTGAACCGCATTTTGCATGTTAAACGTGTGATTCGTTCCAAGGCCCTCAATACTACCCCCTAAACCCTTTAAAAATTTATAAAAGTATACCTTTTAAGGCCTCCTTCTGCTTCAATATCGTACCGATGGTAGACGGGTTTGGCCATATTCCTTTGCGATATCACTCAGCCACATGCCACGAGCCCACTTCTTCTTTTCACTCGCACTGGAAATCACACACACGCGCGCGTGCGCATGCGTGCGTGCGTGTGTGTGTGTGTGTGTGTGTGTGTGCGCGTGCGTGTGTTGACCATGTCTTCTTAGCAGTTATAATCTTACAAATGCTTATGCAAGGTTTAAAGCCTGAGCCAAAAAATAAAGTTGCAATGAGCACACTAAAAACTCATGAAACAAGCTGCTGCTCAAGGGAGCTGCGTCATCCCTCCTAGCCAATCTGAGGCCAGCGGGGTGGGATGTTAGGAGATAGCCAATGGGAGGGAGCTACGTCATCCCACCTAGCTAATGGGAGGCCAGCGGGGTGGGATGTTAGGAGATAGCCAATGGGAGGCCAGCGGTGCGGGAGTTGGGAGATACAGTAGTCAATGGGAGAGCAACTCATGCATTGTTTGAATTTTTTTTTAATTGACCATGTCTTCTTAGCAGAGTTAAAATCTTACAAATGTTTATGCAAGGTTAAAAGTCTGCGCCAAAAAATAAAGTTGCAATGAGCACACTCGAAAAACTCATGAAACAAGCTGCTGCTTAAGGGAGCTGCATCATCCCTCCTTGCCAATGGGAGGCCAGCGGGTGGAATGTTGGGAGATAGCCAATGGGAGGGAGCTGCGTCATCCCTCCTAGCCAACAGGAGGCCAGCAGGGCGGGATGTTGGAAGATAGTCAATGGGAGAGCAGCTCGTGCATTGTTTGAATGTTTTAATGGCGCATTTTAATGTTTGAATGGTGCGTTTCGTAAGGACAATTTGTTTCGTTTACAGAGACAAAAAATTTTGGAAAATGTTTTTCATAACCTGGATTTTTCGTTTGCTGGGACTATCATAAGCTGAGGTACCACTGTATATAATAATATAGTAATATAGTACCAGGTAGAAACCCAGGTAAGCACGGACAGACCTTTTCCCCACTAGTTTAAAAAGTGGCTTTATTAAAAAAAAAAAAAAAAAAAAAAAAAATATATATATATATATATATATATATATATATATATATATATATATATATATATATATATATATATATATATATGTATAAAATGCACTGAAGTGTGCATGCATTATTTTTGATAACTTTCAAAACACTGTCAAGTTGATTTTAAACAAAGTGTATTAGCGATCTATATTTGTTTTCCTATGGCTGAATGTGGTGGCTCAATTTTCTATAGTGTTACGGCTTACAAACAAAAAAGCAGCAAAAACTTTAATAGCAAATTGGGATGTTTATAGAATTGTGATAGTTATATGAACTCATTATAAACCCAGTGAGCACCTAGCTATCATGATATAGTGGTATTGGGTAGTCCCTGGTGACTCCAATCCCTATTATCTAATATAATAATATAACATGATATTCGTTGTATATCAGGGCATATGAGTCCAAGTTAAATGGGCCTTCTCTTAAATCAATACCTAATACCAGTATAGGTAACAATATGCTTGGTAATGTCAGAAACAATACTCTACATCATTCAAAATGGAAGAAGGGTGTTGGGCCCTGTCACTCAAGTGGATGGAGAACACAATTGTGCCTGTCAAATACCGAACGGACAACTACGTATTATAACAACATCCTGTTAGATTAAGGAATGCTGCAAGGCACAATACCTGAAATATATGGGCCATGTTTGCCACTTGGAAAACAATGCACTACATAAACAAATGCTGTTTGATAAAAGAAAACACATTAAGACTTGGACAAAAATATAAAAGCTGTTTGCGATAAATCAAGCACAAACATGGAGAACTATGATGGATTCCAGAGAGTCAAATCAGCTGTTGGACTGTACATTCTCTACAAGCGCAGGTCATATGAGAAGAAATGATGAGGATGGTCCTTTAAAGGCGCTCATTCATTAGTGAACATCCAATGTGATTAATCAGTCATTGTTAGTTCATTTCGACTGAATACCAGGAAACCTTTTTTTGTTCTGCGTCTACAATAACAATAAGAATACCAGAGGAACAATCTTGCAAACCAGCTTGGATTTCACAAAAACAATTCAATCCCCAGAAACTCTTATTTCCCCTGGAATACTTTTTATTTTTTGTTATTCAGAGACTCCAACTGAAGGTCCAGATCTTTTCCAAGTACTGCATATTCATATTCGGGAGTGCCAAATCACAATCACTTATCTGCTCCTTTTTTACATAAACTCACATATAACCGTCATTGTAAGTGAGTCAGCACAATTAAATATCAATTACATTTCAGCGGTCGAGAACATTCATTTTTCATTTTCTGCATCGCTTAATCCTAATTACAGTCACAGGGAGGCCGATGCACATCTCAGAAGACTTTGGGCGAGGGCAGAATACACCCTGGAACAGCTCGCCAGGCCATCACAGGGCCCAGTCAAGGACAATAGTGCTATTTTCTGTTGTACCACTCAAGGCACGGTGGCGTAGTGGTTAGCACGTCTGCCTCACAGCAAGAAGGCCCGGGTTCGATTCCCGGCCTGGGCGTTTCTGTGTGGAGTTTGCATGTTCTCCCCGTGCTTGTGCGGGTTTCCTCCGCAATCCAAAGACGTGCACTGTAGGTTAATTGGCCGTTCTAAATTGACCGTAATTTCTCTCCTGCAGCGGCACTGGAACCCAGCCGTATCGGCACTTGCCTTTCCATTGGATCCTTCCGGTGGTGCCGAGACAGGGGGGGACTTGCTGCTTGGGTAACAGCCTGTCCCTCATTACTCCCTATCCAGGCTCTGTGCACTGGGGAGTATCACCAGTCGGGATACTGGCCAGAGCGCAGCCATAGTCCTTCGGGACTGACGGAGGCCTACGCTACGCTACTCAAGGAACCAAAAATGTAATAATTAGTATATCAGTTGAAGAGCTGCATGCCTATAAATCAATAGCCACAGACTGGCCACCCCAGCACTAGTAGTTCACAGGACTCCATGCATAGTTATTATGCAAGTCTTCATCATTAAACGAGCGCCAGATGGGTTCAACACTGGCTTTCTAAGAAAAGAAAATGCTTCAAGAACTAATACACATGTCTGGGCTACTTAAACCGTTGTGATTGACAGATGAAAATTATTTGCACTCTGACAATGCACATTAGTGCTCAGCTCCACTTTTAGTTGTTGGGCTTCGGCGACTTAAATAAAAATCGTTCTGCATCAATGACATGACATTTTTGTTACAATATTTTCAGGGATGCATCAGGACACATTATTGTTCACACTATGGGGTCAAATGTATGACAGACCAACTCAGAAATTTAATGTTTGGATCACAATGCACATTTTTTACACTTTTATTTTCGACTGACCGTTTCTGACCTGATCACCCAACACAAATTGTTAGTCGAGTTCTTTAAAGCAATTCCTGACCGCTGCTTTTATTTTCATTAATTCATTACTCTGAATTTTTAACCAGATCAGTTTGTAAAATGGTGGATTTACCTGACTCCCCAAAGCCACATCTGAGGAATCGTAGGACCGCTCTTAGTTTTCGTCGAATCCATGGATACCTGAATGCTGGAATAAAAAAAGAAATAGAACTTAGGTGCTGTACTCTCTGTGAGATTAATAATTAATCTCAATTTTTAAGCCTTGTATCCAGCTGTACATTATTACCCTGCAGGAATGTACTTCAACACTATTATTATGTGCCAAGCACAACCATAGTCCATACATCCTGTTATGTAGGTACCCATTGAACAGCAAGGTGGACTGAGTGAAATGTGGATTAAGTGCCTTGGCCAGGAACACAACACAGCTTCAGACCCAGGACACAATTTTTTTTTTTGGTGTCTCCACCTGGATTCGAACTCAGGCCCTTGCGGTGATAGGCCAGCAAGCTAACCATTACACCACCATGCTCCGTGCTCAGCCAGAGTTTATTCTCAGGAAAATCCTGGAGGTCAAAGTCACAATTGGTGTTTCATTCTATTTTTACTAATAAAGGTTGATTGGAACAACTTGTCAAATTAACAATGATAAACAATGATAAATGATAGGGCACAGGATCGCTGATCCTAAGGTTGGGGGGGGGGGGGGGCTCGAATCCACACAGGGTTGTCACTGTCGCCCCAGTGCGGTTAACTGGGTTATCAAAGGCGGGCCATGTCTCTGTCTATGGTGAGAGGTTCATGTAAAAGAACCATTGCTGACTTTGGTAAAGAGTAGCTGCAAAGTCATCAGCGTGTTTCTGTCCCTTGCTAAAAGGGTTGTGACAGGAAGGGAATCCGATGGAAAAACTGTGCCAAATCAAATGTGCGAATCAAATGATTTGCTGTGGCGACTCCTGAGAAAAAGCGGACAGAAAGAAAACAATGATAAACAATGCGCCAACATAACAGGAATAAAGCAACTCTTTTTACGCAATTAACAGGTTAAAATAATATTTTCATGGTCATCTTCACTTTATTTATGAATTTTACATTCTCAGAATCATGAGATTAAATTAGTAAATTTATATATCATGTACTCAACGGTTTATTTTGGGGGTAGGGAGTAAAGTAATAAAATAAATTCATTGCAAATAAACAGTCAAAACGATACCAACAAGAACTCCGGAAGAAATGCGAGTTGGTGGTCTGGTGCCGTAATGTTCAGCATGTCCAACTCACAGCAAGAAGGTTCTGGGCCCTTGGACATGCACATGTACAGTAGGCTAAACGGCTGTTCGAGTTTGCCTTTAGGTTTTATATCAAACGGGTGACCCTTGCCCCCTCCCAAAAAATGAGATGAGAATTTGTGATTCATAGTGTTTAGCACGTCGTGTCACGGCAAGAAGGTCCTTTGTTTCCCAGCTTGGGTGTTTCTGTGTAGAGTTTGCATGTTCTCCCTGTGCTTGTGTGGGTTTCCTCTGGGTACCCGGGTTTCCACCCGCAGTCCAAAAACATGCACAGTAGGTTAATTGGCTTTTCCAAATCACCCCTTGGTGTAAGCATGAGTGTGAATGATTGTGTGAGGGTTGGCCCTGTCATGGCCTGGTGTGCTGTCAAGGGTGTACTCCGCTTTCGCTAGGGTCAGCTGAGATGGGCGCCAGCCTCCATGCAAATCGACTTAGTCCTAAGCAATTCAGAAAATGAATGCATGAATTTGTGATTTCCTCAATTAATTAATTCATTCATTCACTCATTTTCTGAACCTTTTAATCCTAATTACGGTCACGAGGAGGCTGGCAGCCATCTCAGCTGCCTCTGGGCGAGGGCAAGGTAGACCCTGAACAGCTTGCCAGGGTCATCGCAGGGCACAAACATGGTCACGGCTCCTCTTTTTGAAAGTCAGCAATGGTGATTTTCTCTCCTGTAAATAAATAAGACCCACATGCTACTGTGAGGTGCAGCAGCACCATGTTTAAAACTTCTCTCTCCTCCATCTTGAGTTCTGTGTCTCTGCAAGAAATTAATAAAAGTATTACAGTCGGCCCCCAATTTACGAAATTAATTCGTTCCAGAGCCCTTTTCGTATAGCTAGGATTTCATAAGTAGGGGTCGCATCTTACATGTTAAATGTCCTAATTCGTTCCAAGTCTCCAGTCCTTGGACCGGATAAACCCCATAAACACTTTAAAAATGATAAAATTACACCAATTTTTGTATGAAATGTGTGTTAAAAGTAAAAGAAAATTATTGATTAAACGATTTAAACATTTTATTAACATATTAAACCATTTTATTAACATATTTATTAATTAAACCATTATTAAACATTTTTATTAACACACACACACACACACACACACACACATCTCTCTCTCGCTCTATCTCCTTCTCTCCTGCGAGCTGCGATCCACCCCCACATGACGTGGAATTCATAGCGCATTCCCTGCTTGACAAACTCAACTTGAATTTGATTCCTTGAGGGATCGGGATGCCAGATAAGCTCAAATTCACCCACATTTTTTAAACATTTACTGCCAAATCAAATGTGCGAATCAGATGATTCGCTGTGGCGCCTCCCGAGTAAAAAGGGAAAAAGCCGAAAGGAAGACAGACTGAATTAAACAACTTAAAAAAAACCTAAAGTGTTGTTATTCTCTCTCTCTCTCGCTGTCTCTCTTGGGCGCTCACTGTGGGCCACGCCCACAAGACGTGATTTCACAGCGCATTCCCTGCTTGACAAACTCAACTTTAATTTGATTCCTTGAGGGATCGGGATGCCAGATGAGCTCAAATTCGCAAACATTTATTAAACAGTTACTGAATTAAACAACTTTAAAAAACGAAACTAAAAACTAAAGCGTTATTCCTTCTCTCTCTCTGTCTCTCTGTCTCGCTCTCTCTCTCGTGCGCGCACTGCGGGCCACGCCCACAAGACGTGATTTCAAAGCATTCCGTTTGACAAACTCAACTTGAATTTGATTCCTTGAAGGCTTGGGATGCCAGATAAACTCAAATGCACACATAAATTAATTAAACATTTACTGAATTAAACGTCTTCTTTTCCTTTTGGCTTTTCCCTTCAGGGGTCTCCAAAGCGAATCATCTGCCTCTATCTCCAGCTATCCTTTGCATCGTCTTCTCTTACACCAACTACCTTCATGTCCCCCTTCACCACATCCATGAATCGTCTCTTTGGTCTTTCTCTAGGCCTTCTGCCTGGTAGTTCCAACCTCAGCATCCTACTACCAATATACTCACTATCCCTCCTCTGTACATGTCCAGACCATTGTTGAATGTTCTTATCAGGAAATCTACTGCTACCTCTCTGAGACACTTCCATACCTCTGACGTATGTCGTCAGGACCAACTGCCTTTCCATTCTTCATCTTCTTCAATGCCCTCCTCACTTCACCCTTACTAATCTTTGCTACTTCCTGGTTCTCGATGGTCACCTCTTCTACTCTTTTTTCTCTCTCATTTTCCTCATTCATCAGCTCTTCAAAGTACTCTTTCCATCTTCCCAGCACAGGCCTTCTTGCTGTGAGGCAGGCGTGCCAACGCCACCATGCTGCCAACCTGTATAAATCATTTACTCCCTCTTTACTTTCCAGCCGAGCATACAAGTCATCATACGCCCTCTGTTTGGCCTTTCACACCGCTACCTTCGCCTTACGCTGTGTCTCCCTGTACTCCTGTTTACTCTCTTCGGTCCTCTCAATGTCCCACTTCTTCTTAGCTAACCTCTTCCTTTGTACACACTCCTGCACTTCCTCATTCCACCACCAAGTCTCCTTATCTACTCTCCTTCCACATGACACACCAAGTATTCTCCTACCTGTGTCCCTGATCACATTAGCTGTAGTTGTCCAGTCATCTGGAAGCACTTCCTGACTACCCAAAGCCTGTTTCAACTCCTCCTTGAAGACAACCCGACACTCTTCCTTTTTCAGCTTCCACCACTTTGTCTTCTGCTCTTCCTTTGCCTTCTTCACCTTCCTCACCATCAGCGTCAACCTGCACACCACTATCCTATGCTGTTTGGCAACACTCTCACCCGCTACTACTTTGCAGTCACTGACTTCCTTCAAATTACATCGCCTGCACAAGATGTAGTCTACCTGTGTGCTCCTACCTCCGCTTTTATAAGTCACCCTATGCTCCTGTTTCTTCTGAAAGAACGTATTTACCAATGCCATTTCCATCTTTTTTCCAAAATGTACCAACATCTGTCCTTCTGCGTTCCTGTCCTGGATACCAAACCTGCCCATCACTTCCTCGTCCCATCTGTTGCCTGCACCAACATGTCCATTGAAGTCTGCCCCAATGACCACTCTTTCACCTCTGAGGGTATTATGCATCACTTCATCTAACTCACTCCAGAATCTCTACTTCTCTTTTAGCTCACATCCTGCCTGTGGGGCATAAGCACTAACAACATTGAACATCACATTTTCAATTTCTAACTTTAGACTCATTACTCTGTCTGACACTCTTTTCACTTCTAGAACATTCCTGACAAACTCCTCCTTCAAGATGACTCCTACTCCATTTCTCTTCCCATCCACACCATGAAAAACAGCTTAAACCCTGCTCCTATGCTTTTAGCTTTGCTACCTTTCTACCTGGTCTCCTGAACACACAGTATGTCCACCTTCCTCATCTGCATCATGTCAGCCAGCTCTCTACTTTTTCCTGCCATAGTTCCAACATTTAAAGTCCCCCCAGTGCAGCTAACTGGGTTATCAAAGGCGGGCCATGTCTCTCACTGTCTATGGTGAGAGGCATGTAAAAGAACCATTGCTGAGATGTATGGGGCCATTGTTGCTCTTTGGACATGAGAATAGAAAACAGAAGCTCATGCTGTCAGAGTAATTGTAACAGATCGACACAATAGCATGAACTAACTAACAGTCATATCACAGATTCAGCAAATTATAATATTAAATATGACAAGGGGGCAGTGGTAGTCTAGTGGTATAGGGCACTGGATCGCTGATCCAAAGGTTGGGGGTTCAAGTCCCACTCTCCAGAAGGTTGTCACTGTTCCCCCCCAGTGCAGCTAACTGGGTTATCAAAGGTGGGCCATGTCTCTCACTGTCTATGGTGAGAGGTTTATGTAAAAGAACCATTGCTGACTTTCGTAAAGAGGAGCTGCAAAGCCATCAGCATGTTTCTGCCCCTTACTAAAGGCTTGTGTCAGGAAGGGCATCCCACGTAAAAACCTATGAACCAAATCAAAACATGAGAATTAGATGATTCACTGTGGCCCCTGAAAAAAAAAGTTTGTAGAGCAGTGGTCCCCAGACTACGGCCCACCTCCACATTTGGCCCGACCCCCTGAACAATACCAAAGACACATTATGATTTTTTTTTTTCAGTCTGGCCACGTGATCAAGACTAATACACACCCAGAAGATGACACCCTATTCCAGCCTTCTGCCGTCTGTGCCCCTATCTGACCCCCGAAACAAAAATCCTAGACTCTCCCCTGTCAAATAAAACAGAATAATGGTGAAAAGGTTATGGAAAAGAAAATTTGATTCAGAATTATATTTTATTAAAAATTGATTCAGTATTCAACCTGCAGTGGACAAACAATTATTATTTTTTGTTCAATGGAAAGACAGCGTTGTTTGTATCATCTGTCAGGAGGCAGTGGCGGTATTCGAAGAATACAACCTGTGCCGACACCCTGAATCTTGTCACAAAGACGACTACGATCAATTGCAAAGCCAATTGCGAGGAAACTGACTCTGAACGTTAAAGCCTGAACCGTTAGCTCAGGAAACGCGCGCCAGTCGAACCAGTCGGGCAGCTTTTGGGTTCTCAACTCATTACTGTTCTATATTTATTTGCTGACATTTGTTCTGTGAAGGTCCCGGAAAGGGTTACTAATACTGTGTCTGGTTATGCGTGGCCTATTGGAAAACAATAAATGTTTACGTTATGTTGGAGTAAGAGAAGAAGATGCAGAGGATAGGGTGAGATGGAGGCAGATCATTTGCTGTGGCGACCCCTGAAGGGAACAGCCGAAAGAAGAAGTAGTTCGGATTTGTTTTCATGGCGATGAGGAGACTCTGATATTAAACAGATATTACATCGAACCTGTACCGGGGCCGGTGGAGTAGTGGTTAGAGTGCTGTGCTCATGACCGGGAGGTTGTGTGTTCAAATCCCCAGTTAGACCCTCAGTAGTGTGCTAAACACCCAGCAGTCTAAAGTTCACCCGTCAGTGTAAATGGAGACCAGTTTAAAAAAAATATATATATATATATATATATATATATATATATATGTCTGTCTTCCTTTCGGCTTTTTCCCTTTTACTCGGGAGTCGCCACAGCGAATCATCTGATTCGCACATTTAATTTGGCAGAGGTTTTTTTTTTTTACGTCGGATGCCCTTCCTGTCACAACCCTTTTTAGCAAGGGACAGAAACACGCTGACGACTTTGCAGCTACTCTTTACGAAAGTCAGCAATGGTTCTTTTACATGCCTCTCACCATAGACAGTGAGAGACATGGCCCACCTTTGATAACCCAGTTAGCTGCACTGGGGGGGACAATGACAACCCTGTGGAGAGTGGGACTCGAACCCCCAACCTTTGGATCAGCGATTCAGCGCCCTATACCACTAGACCACCACTGCCCTATATATATATATATATATATATATATATACACACACACATATACATATATACATACATACACTGGGAAGGTAACCTGCGCTGGACTGGTGTCCCTTCCCGGAGGAGTTGAACTAGGTGCGCCAGGTGTACCGGCCTGATGAGGCACCACGGCTCGCGTTTAAAACGGCCAGACCTTTTACATCCAACCCGCCGTAATAACCGCGATAGATTCCCCCAGTGCGGCTAACTGGGTTATCAAAGGCGGGCCATGTCTGTCACCGTCTATGGTGAGAGACATGTCAAAGAAGCATTGATGACGTTCGTAAAGAGTAGCTGCAAAGCCGTCAGGGTGTTTCTGTCCCTTGCTAAAAAGGGTTGTGACAAGAAAGACATCCGCCGGTAAAAACCTCTGGCAAACCAGATGATTCGCTGTGGCGACTCCCGAGTAAAAGGGGAAAAAGCCGAAAGGAAGACAGACAGACATTATTACAGCTTCTTTAAGCTTCTTTAAAGGTATCCAGAACTTGGGGATTTCCTAAATGTTCAGGACGAATGTCCCAGCGCGGGACTGTTTTCCACGGCGACTCGACACCTGACAACCACCGCACTAATAGAACTCATATCTTCTTTTCCTTTCGGGTTTTTCCCCCTTTTTCAGCGGTCGCCACAGCGTGGAATGTAAAAATAGAGCATCGAACTAATGCACTGCGTTGTTTATCTACTTACCGCCCCGATCTGATTCCATCCCGAGGTTTCGGCTGAACGGACACGGTCGGTGCTGATTCCCTTCTTCTGCTCTACTTTCGCGCGGAAGGTTTGATAGCTACTCTTCCCTCGCTTTGTTCAAGATGAGTAACTCAAGAGAACTACACACCACGTGACCCAAGGGGCCAATCAGCCGCAAGCAGTTGTTGAACTTGTGTGTTGTTCTTTCAGAGCTGGTGAACACGCACCCTGACCGCGAACTCCCGGAAATCGGGTGGGATAATTCCCCAGGTAGTCTAAAACGTGTGATTTGATCTATCAGGCACGAACAGATTAAGTAACTACTGGAAGAGACCACGTGTTTCCAGATGTTAGACGTCTTTTCAGTGATCACTGAAGCTCGAGCACCTTATTACTACAAATCCAGTTATTTATCTTGTGACTTACCTTCAAACGTGGGCAGTGGTGGTCTGAGTGGTTCGGGCGCAGGCTCGCTGATCCTTGGGGGAAGGTTGGGGGTTCAAGTCCCCACAGGGTTGTCACTGCCCCCCCCAGTGCAGCTAACTGGGTTATCAAAGCCAGGTCATGTCTCTCACTGTCTAAGCATTGCTATTGCTATTGCTGCTTTCGTAAAGAGCAGGCTGCAACGCCGTCAACGTGTTTCTACGACCTGGAGAGGGATGGGCTCCGCCAGGCCAAATCAGCCCAAGTCTTACACCGACATCAGTCTTCAGGGTTGAAGTTGCTCGGTTTGCCACGGAGAAGAACAAAATAAAGTTCAGGTGTCGTCATCAATTTCCTTTCTGTTTTCCATGTAAATTCCCAAATGTGTGGAATTCGCGTGCATCCAAAAGCACATCTTCAGCTCCTTTCATTTAAAATAAACAACTAAAGAAAATAATACAAAAATTAAAACCATAAAATTTCAGAACCGAGTTAGAGACAGCGCTGGGTAAGGAAACCTCTTCGCGCTCCAAGTTCCCGCGAAAATGACGTCACACGTAAGCACGTGTCACATGTCACATCACACGTCACACTCTGTCCTGAAGTAAGGACCTGCAACAATATACAGTACACTACACAGTTGCTTCATGCACATACTTTTATTTGTTTGATTTTAGTTAATGGTTTGAGATGTGAAGACGGTTCAGTGATGGAGTGAAACCTGCTGCATGAGATTGAATTTCCAGAGCGTCACAGAAAACTCGCAGTTGTGACACTTTTTCCTGTTAATCTTCTTCTTCTTCAACTAGTGGAGTGGAGACGCAATTACACTTAATTCTCGTACACAATTACAGAATAGCATGTTTCCCAGGGTCATATGCACTCGCCCCGGCATCACACCGCACCCCCCGGCATCATATCGCACCCCCTAAAGGGGGCGCACCCCACTATTTGAGAAGTATATTCATAGGAGCAAGTTTCAACAAGGCATAGAATTTGGGTGTTAAACTCATACCACGAAGAGCCATGAGGCTGCAGGTTTTTGTTTCATCCAAGCAGCAGCACACCTGACTTTTCTCATTTAAACGAACTGTTAGAGTCTTCAGGCAGGTAGAGGTAGTGGTGGCCACTTACAGGGCACTGGATTGCTGATCCTAAGGTTGGGGGTTCGAGTCCCACTCTCCACAAGGTTGTCACTGTCCCCCCCAGTGCAGCTAACTGGGTTATCAAAGGCCCTCACTGTCTATGGTGAGAGGTTCATGTAAAAGAACCATTGCTGACTTTCATAAAGAGTAGCTGCAACGCCGTCAGTGTGTTTCTGTCCCTTGCTAAAGGGTTGTGTCAGGAAGGGCATCTGATGTAAAAACCCATGCCAAATCAAACATGCAAATCAGATGATTCTCTTTGGTGACCCATAAAAAAAGGGAAAAGAAGAAGTTTGAGTGGACAGGCAGTTGATTGGTCAATCTGTGTGGTCTTTTCAGAGACTGAACAATTAACTGCCTGAAGACTCAAACAGTTGTTTACATGAGGACTGGTGGCTTAAGGTGACAAGAAACCCCCCAGTTTTGTGCAGCTTATGGCAGAAATGAAGAATGGGCATGTAGGAGTCACTATGTGCAGTTATGTAATATAACTTTCATGATACAATAATGAAAAGTGCCTTAATTAATGTTTATAGAATATAAAACATATATAAATATGATTATTGATTCAGTTAGAATGTGACACATATATCTCTATATTTACCTGACTATGTATTTATCAATAAGTTGTTAGTTTTGGTTATATTGGCAGTGGTTCATTGGTGGATTCATACTGGTTCTGTTTCTTAATAGTTCAGGCACTTAATATCAAGTGTTGTAGAACCCAACTAGCCTTGTCTTTACCAGTATGATATAACTATATGATGGGGGGTAGTGGTGGGCCGGTTTACTGATCCCAAGGTTGAGGGTTCAGGCCCCACTGTCACCACATTGTCATTGCTGTCCCCACAGTGCAGCTAACTGGGTTATCAAAGGACGGCCATGTCTCCCACTGTCTGTGGTGAGAGGTTCATGTAAAAGAACTGTTGCTGACTTTCGTAAAGAGGAGCTGCATCGCTGTCAGTGTATTTCAGCCCAGCAATGGTACGGCAAGCTGTTTAGAGTGTACTCTGCCCTGATGGATGCTCGCCTCACCGTGACCTTAATTATGATTAAGCAGTTCAGAAAATGAATTTATGACTTGATGATCATGATGTATTGGTTCAGTTCATTTTTCATTATATAGTATACTATGTTAATGTTACTATGTTTAATGTTACTATGTTTAATGCAGCCGTGAGGGGGGGGGTATAAACAAGTGCCCGTCCTCACGCTAGACCCAAGCCCGGATAAATCCAGAGGATTGCGACAGGAAGGGCATCCGGCGTAAAACTTTTGCCAGAATACAAAATGCAAACCGTGAAGACAAATTTCATACCGGATCGTCGAGGCCTGGGTTAACAACGACCGCCATCAGTGCTGTTAACCAACAGAGTGCTGGTGGAAATTGGACTACTGTTGGTCGAAGAAGGAGAAGTCGAAGAAGGAGACGTGTCCATAGGCAGAGAGAGAAGAGGAAAAGCATGAGTTTACGACTGAGAGTAGGGACTTTGAATGTGGAACTATGACAGGAAAAGGAGGGGTTGGTCAGGAATGTTCTAGAAGTGAAAAGAGTGTCAGACAGAGTGATGAGTCTCAAGTTAGAAATTGAAGGCGTGATGTACAGTGTTGTTCGTGCTTATGCCCCACAGGCCGGATGTGAGCTAGAAGAGAAGGAGAGATTCTGGAGGGAGTTAGATGAAGTGATGCAGAGTATCCCCAGAGGTGAAAGAGTGGTCATTGGTGCAGACTTCAACGGACATGTTGGAGCAGGTAACAGAGGGGACGAGGAAGTGATGGGCAGGTTTGGTATACAGGACAGGAACACAGAAGGACAGATGTTGATAGATGCTGAGGTTGGAACTACCAGGGAGAAGGTCTAGAGGAAGACCAAAGAGAAGATTTATGGATGTGGTGAAGGAGGACATGAAGGTAGTTGGAGTATGAGTAGAAGATACAGAGGATAGGGTGAGATGGAGGCGGATGGTTTGCTGTGGCGACCCCCTGGAGGGAACAGCCGAAAGGAAAAGAAGAAGAAGAAGAAGGAGCGTCTACTGTCTTTTCCTCAGCGCCACTGTCTCTAAACCATACAACATCGCTGGCCTCATCACCATCTTGTGCACTTTTCCCTTCATTCTTGCCGATACTCTCCTATCACACATCACACCGGACACTTTTCTCCATCGATTCCAACCTGCCTGCACGCGCTTCTTCACCTCTTTTCCACACTCTCCATTGCTCTGGATTGTTGAGCCTAAGTACTTAAAATCCTCCACCTTCCTTATCTCTGCTCCCTGTAACATCACCGTTCCTCCTGGGTCCTTCTCATTCTCACACATGTATTCTGTCTTACTGAGACTAACCTTCATTCCTCTCCTTTCCAGTGCATACCTCCACCTCTCTAGATTTTCCTCCACTTGTTCTCTGCTCTCACTACAGATCGCAATGTCATCTGCAAACATCATAGTCCATGGAGATTCTTGTCTAACCTCATCTGTCAGCCTGTCCATCACCATCGCAAACAAGAAGGGGCTCAGAGCTGACCCTTGATGCAGTCCCACCTCCACCTTGAATTCGTCGGTCACGCCGACAGCACACCTCACCACTGTCTTACATCTCTCATACATGTCCTGCACCACTCTGACATACTTCTCTGCCACTCCAGACTTCCTCATGCAATACCACAGTTCTTCTCTTGGCACCCTGTCATATGCTTTTTCCAGATCCAAAAAGGCACAGTGCAATTCCCTCTGACCTTCTCTGTACTTCTCTATTAACATCCTCAAAGCAAACACTGCATCTGTGGTGCTCTTTCTTGGCATGAAACCAAACTGTTGCTCACAAATGCTGACCTCTGTCCTTAGTCTAGCTTCCACCATTCTTTCCCATAACTTCATTGTATGGCTCATCAACTTTATCCCTCTGTAGTTGCCGCAACTCTGCACGTCTCTTTTGTTCTTAAAAATGGGCACCAGCACACTTCTCCTCCATTCCTCCGGCATCTGCTCACTCTCTAAGACCTTGTTGAATGTTCTTGTCAGAAAATCTACTGCAACCTCTCCTAGACACTTCCATACCTCCACAGGTATATCATCAGGACCAACTGCCTTTCCATTTTTCATCCTCTTCAGTGCCCTCCTCACTTCACCCTTACTAATCTTTGCTACTTCCTGCTCCTCAATGGTCACCTCTTCTACTCTTTTTTTTCTCCCATTTTCCTCATTCATCAGCTCTTCAAAGTACTCTTTCCATCTTCCCAGCACACTTCTGTCATCAGTCAATACATTTCCCTCTCTATCCTTTATCAATCTAACTTGCTGCACGTCCTTCCCAGCTCTAGCTCTCTGCTGTGCCAACCTGTATAGATCATTTTCTCCCTCCTTACTGTCCAACCTATCATACAAGTCATCATACGCCCTCTGTTTGGCCTTAACCACTGCTACTTTCGCCTTACTCTGTCTCCCTGTACTCCTGTTTACTCTCTTCGGTCCTCTCAATGTCCCACTTCTTCTTAGCTAACCTCTTCCTTTCTACACACTCCTGCACTTCCTCATTCCACCATCAAGTCTCCTTATCTACCTTCCTTCCAGAGGACACACCAAGTACTCTCCTACCTGTCTCCCTGATCACATTTGCTGTGGTTGTCCAGTCATCTGGAAGCACTTCCTGACCACCCAAAGCCTGTTTCAACTCCTCCTTGAAGACAACACGACCCTCTTCCTTTTTCAACTTCCACCACTTTGTTTTCTGCTCTGCCTTTGCCTTCTTCACCTTCCTTACCATCAGCGTCATCCTGCATACCACCATCCTATGCTGTTTGGCAACACTCTCACCCACTACTACTTTGCAGTCACTGATTTCCTTCAAATTACATCGCCTACACAAGATGTAGTCTACCTGTGTGCTCCTACCTCCGCTTTTATAAGTCACCCTATGCTCCTGTTTTTTCTTGAAGAAAGTATTTACTACAGCCATTTCCATCCTTTTTGCAAAATCGATCAACATCTGTCCTTCAAACGTTCCGCAATTACTCCCTCATCTTCCGTGTCATTCCGTGTGATTCCGTAGTTATTCCTCAAGTTTTCCTCCACTTCTGTATGCTTCTGGCAGGCCAAAATATTCCATGAATGTGCTTTTGAACATATTCAAAAGCACGTTTACGGAAAAAAATTCCGTGAGTGTTCCGTGGGGTTACTTTGGCGTACAGTACCTGTTCCGCACATGCTGTGAACATTCCGAGAGTGTAAGAATTTCCACTTTACCATAGGATTTTCACCCATTTTACGTGTATAAATGCTGAAGCTCTTCTGTAGACTGCGTTCCGCGCCTTTCCGCTACACGATCCTTGCATGCCGTAGTCCTGTGAAATGGGGGTATTACTTGCTGTGATACCAGAAATGCTCTTCTTCAGGATGATGAAGATCAGCAGAAGCTTTTCCATCAGAAATTCAAGCAACCCCCAGAGTGCCTCCCAGCTTCCCATGTAAAGTTCATGAGTACAGGCCAAAACATTCCCTATACTTATTTAAATTCAAGCGACAAGATCCCCTTAAAATTCTTGTTGCCGGCCTTCTGGGAGGACCGGAGCGCAGCAGATAGCATCAAGGCCCATGGCAGATCTCGTTAAATAAACCTGGTGTACTGACTGTAGATTATCTCTAAACCTTGCTCTGAGAATGTGGGACATCTAACTTTGAAGTTGCAGCCATTTTATTTACCCAGAGAATTGTTCTTTTTTTCCAAACAAAGGGCCTTGTTGCTATCCGCTGCGCTCCGGTCCTCCCTGAAGGCCGTGTAGCCGGCTGGTGTAATCGCCTCGTCGGGTGTACTCTCCTCGAGCCATGTTTCACAGAAACACAGCATGGAGCAATAATGTAGATCCCTCTGCGCTGCAATCCGAGCATGATGCTGGTCCCTCTTGTTTCACAGAGACTGAACATTTCCAAGCAGTATGACCGGGAGTGCTAACCTTAAACTTCTGACCAAGCGTCAGAGTCGTCGTTCAGCCCCTCCCCACCTGCCACATCTCCGCCTGGGCTTATTGTTATCCGGGGTGCAGCTAGCATTGAGCTGCTGTAGCATGTTAGCTCAGGATAAGAGTTGAGCGTGCTCAGTTCTAAATGTCCAAAAGGCCTGTGCTCTCATAACTGTACTAGGGTCGGCGGTCATAGACCAGCATAGAGCAAAAGATGAACAAACAAAACAAAATACAAAACAACAAATAAAACAAATTAAAAAATAAAAACAAAAGAAACAACATGACTCGGAAAACTCCGTGACGTTGCCCTCAAGGGAAAGCCATCTTATACATACATATACATCAAATATATATATATATATATATATATATATATATATATATATATATATATATATATATATATATATATATATATATATACTGTATGCTGTATAATATTTATATTTTATTATTAATATTATATATTATTTATTATCACAGTAAAAATTAAAAATTTTTACTTAATCATTACTACATTTTACTACATTAACCCTTTATAATTATTTTCTAACTGTAATAAAAAAAATTCATGCTTTTTTGGGACTTAGGTAAGCTGTTTAAAGATAATATGTACTGAAAATATTAATTTTGCATTAATTCTAAAAAATAATAATACGTGACTAATTAGTCACAACCGGTAGTCTGTCTGTCTGTCTTTCTTTCGGCTTTTTCCCTTTCACTCGGGAGTCGCCACAGCGAATCATCTGATTCGCACATTTGATGTGGCAGAGGTTTTTACGTCGGATGCCCTTCCTGTCACAACCCTTTTTAGCAAGGGACAGAAACACGCTGACGACTTTGCAGCCTACTCTTTACGAAAGTCAGCAATGGTTCTTTTACATGCCTCTCACCATAGACAGTGAGAGACATGGCCCGCCTTTGATAACCCAGTTAGCTGCACTGGGGGGGGGACAGTGACAACCTTGTGGAGAGTGGGACTCGAACCCCCAACCTTTGGATCAGCGATCCAGCGCCCTATACCACTAGACCACCACTGCCCCGACAGTCACAACCGGTAGGAAAGATTGAATAAATATTAATAATAATGGGTGACGAACTCACATTCGTAGGAAATGTGCAAATTTTGTAAAGTGAAAAGTAAAAGATTTTTTTTTTATCACATTACTTTTATTGCATTATCAATAACGTATCACAATATATCACAAACCTTGAAAAAAAAATTCTCTTTTCCAAAAGTAACAGTATAAAACGAGCCTTATAAGAATATTTTGGCATAGAAATACTGGCACAAATGGGACTTATAAATGTATATAAAATAAATTGGATCAAGATGAAATAAAAAAACTTATTAAAAAAATCCTTTGGTATGAAAATAAGGGTGTTCACGGTTCTGCGGTACTTTATCCTGCAACTACTCATGGGAAGCTTCGAAGCAGTTGGATTTGCTGTTCAGGCTCATGTTGCATTTTTTGCATTGAAAATTTTTTGCATCTTTGCCTTTTTTTCTGTAATTTGTGGAAGATTCCCAACGCCGTATTTTTGAACGGCAACTGAAGGACGATGGCAGCCCTGTTTAGGAGGTTTGTTTGGCTCTGTGCTCTGTGAGGGTCTTCCCCTCTTCTTCCCGCACACGTTACCAGCCTTCATCAGATCAGATGACAGGAACACTGCCTCATATAATATTTCTCAGATCTGATGGTATTCCTATAAATCGAGATTAGTTGATCTGCTAAAGCTACTCCTCCCATTGATTTATTGTACTGCTTCACGATATCAGGACAATCAACTTCAACTGTCTTCTTTGTCCTGTAGTCATGGGGTCAACTTTTGCGAATGTGGATAATAACATGTTCTCGACTCTATTGTTGAACCATTTTACATATGTATACTGCTTCTGAGTTCTTTCCTGCCATAAAAAGTTCTGGGGGTGATTGGTATACCGGTGGTGAAATTGAATAATGAGAAACACTCACCTGTCAAATTGACTCAATGATTATGTTTTAAATAATGAAATTGGGCCAGACTTTACCTCATGATGACTCACTTTGAATCAATAAATAACACCAAGATATTCCTCACAGAAAACAATAATAATGTTTATAATTGATGCTCATATTCAGTTTCCATAAAAATTATAAGCATATTGGTATAAAAACACGATTTTTTTGCAGGAATTCTACTTTTTGTAAACTATGTTGTAAGTACTCAGTGTTGACAGCCAAGCTTGTTCATTACACCTGATGTGACCAAAACTTTTCACATAAAATGTGGGGGTTTTTTTTAGTAAAATAAACTCAATAAATTATTTCTACCTCATAAAATTACAAAACTAACATTATTCTTCAAGGACAATATGTGCATGAATCTCACCTGGTATTTGATCCGTTGTGCTTTTAGTACTGACAATTTGAACGATGACTCACAGACGTCACTTACTCGCGATGTCTCGATCCTAACTGAAAAAAGCGCAGGAAAAGATGATGCAATTCCAATCTCTGCTTCAACAGGAAACATACCGCATTCATCACAGTCATTCCCCAGATGCCTGTAGTGATATAAATTAAAATTTTAGGCTCTTAATTCTTGTGTGACGAATTCGTCACCGTTGGGCGTAAAGGGTTAATACTGTATTAATGAGTAAGACTGTCTATAGAATGTATTTAAGAAGCATATTTTAGCATGTAATAGATACATAGTATTTTACTTCCGGTTGATCAGGGTCGCCACAGCAAATGATCTGCCTCCATCTCTCCCTATCCTTTCCATCTTCTTCTCTTACACCAACTACCTTCATGTCCTCCTTCACCACATCCATGAATCGTCTCTTTGGTCTTCCTCTAGGCCTTCTGCTTCCACTGAGTATATTGGTAGTACACTCAATATCCCTCCTCTGTACATGTCCAAACCATCTCAATCTAGCCTCTCTGACTTTGTCTCCAAAACGTGTTACATGTGCTGTCCCTCTGATGTACTCATTTCTGATCCTATCCATCCTCGTTACTCCCAAAGAGAACCTCAACATTTTCATCTCTGTTACCACCAACTCTGACTCCTGTCTTTTCCCCAGGGCCACTGTCTCTAAACCATACAACATCGCTGGCCTCATCACCGCCTTGTACAATTTTCCCTTCATTCTTGCCAATACTCTCCTATCACACATCACACCGGACACTTTTCTCCATCCATTCCAACCTGTCTGCATGCGCTTCTTCACCTCTTTTCCACACTCTCCATTGCTCTGGATTGTTGAGCCTAAGTAATTAAAATCCTCCACCTTCTTTATCTCTGCTCCCTGTAACCTCACCATTCCTCTTGGGTCCTTATCGTTCACACACATGTATTCTGTCTTACTGAGACTAAACTTCATTCCCCTCCTTTCCAGGGCATACCTCCACCTCTCTAGATTTTCCTCCACTTGTTCTCTGCTCTCACTACAGATCACGATGTCATCTGAAAACATCATAGTCCATGGAGATTCTTGTCTAACCTCGTCTGTCAGCCTGTCCATCACAATAGCAAACAAGAAGGGGCTGAGAGCTGACCCTTGATGCAGTCCCACCTCCACCTTGAACTCTTCTGTCACACTGACAGCACACCTCACCACTGTCTTACATCTCTCATACATGTCCTGCACCACTCTAACATACTTCTCTGCCACTCCAGACTTCCTCATACAATACCACAATTCTTCTCTCGGCACCCTGTCATATGCTTTCTCCAGATCCACAAAGGCACAATGCAGCTCCCTCTGACCTTCTCTATTAACATTCTCAAAGCAAACACTGCATCTGTGGTGCTCTTTCTTGGCATGAAACCAAACTGTTCTTCAAAAATCCTGACCTCTGCCCTTAGTCTAGCTTCCACTATTCTTTCCCATAACTTCATTGTATGGCTCATCAACTTTATCCCTCTGTAGTTGCCGCAACTCTGCACGTCTCTTTTGTTCTTAAAAATGGGCACCAGCACACTTCTCCTCCATTCCTCCGGCATCTGCTCACGTTCCAAGACCTTGTTGAATATTCTTGTCAGAAAATCTACTGCTACCTCCCCTAGACACTTCCATACCTCAACCGGTATGTCATCAGGGCCAACTGTCTTTCCACTCTTCATCCTCTTCAATGCCCTCCTCACTTCTCCCTTACTAATCTTTGCTACTTCCTGGTCCTCAATGGTCACCTCCTCTACTCTTTTTTCTCTCTCATTTTCCTCATTCATCAGCTCTTCAAAGTACTCTTTCCATCTTCCCAGCACACTTCTGTCATCAAGTCAATACATTTCCCTCTCTGTCCTTTATCACTCTAACTTGCTGCATGTCTTTCCCATCTCTATTTCTCTGCTGTGCTAACCTGTATAAATCATTTTCTCCCTCCTTACTGTCCAACCTATCATACAAGTCATCATACGCCCTCTGTTTGGCCTTTGACACCGCTACCTTCACCTTACGCTGTGTCTTCCTGTACTCCTGTTTACTCTCTTCGGTCCTCTCTGTGTCCCACTTTTTCTTAGCTAACCTTTTCCTTTGTACACACTCCTGCACTTCCTCATTCCACCACCAAGTTTCCTTATCTACTTTCCTTCCAGAGGACACACCAAGTACTCGCCTACCGGTCTCCCTGATCACATTAGCTGTGGTTGTCCAGTCATCTGGAAGCACTTCCTGACCACCCAACCATAACGGTTGTTCTAAATTTACCTTACGTAGTATTACATATACATATACATATATATATATATATATATATATATATATATATATATATATATACAGTCTGTCCCCAATTTACGAAAGCAAGCGTTCCAGAACCCGTTTCGTGAAGCGGAATTTCGTAAGTATGGGTCGCAGCTTACATGTTAAACGCCTAATTCGTTCCAAGGCTCCTGTCCTTGGACCGGATAAACCCCATAATCCCTTTAAAAATTATAAAAGTGCACCAATTTTGTATGAAATATGTGTTAAAAGTAAAAGAAAATTATTTATTAAACCATTAAACCATTTTATTAACATGTTAAATCATTTTATAAACATATTTATTAATTAAACCATTATTCAACATTTCTATTAGCACACACACACACACACACACACCTCTCTCTCTCTCGCGCGCTGCGGGCCACGCCCACAAGACGTGGAATTCAAAGCGCATTCTCTGCTTGACGAACTCAATTTTAATTTGATTTCTTGAGGGTTCGGGATGCCAGATAAGCTCCAATTCATCCACATTTATTAAACATTTACTGAATTAAAACAACTTAAAAAAACTAAAGAGTTATTCTCTCTCTCTCTCTCTCTGTCGCCGCGCTGCGGGCGGGCCACGCCCACAAGATCTGCGCGAGTGTAAATCCGTTCCGAGAAACCACAGAGTCCAGTGTGTGTTCATTTAGTCACGTCTCCGAAAAACACAGGAGTCTGCAGTCCCGGTACGCCCTCTGCTGCCGGGTCAGCGCCGCCAGCTCCTCGGTCTTGACGATCACGCGGACGTTTCCCATGATGACAGAGGGAACATATGTCCTCTGCGTCTTTCGTCCCACTCTCTGCAGCCTCTCCTTTTCCTCCGTATTTCCACGGGGACAACAGGCTTTTCCCGCATGAAGGAGAGAGGAGCCGCGCAGGCCGAGGAGGGGCTCACGTGTGCAACACCTGCTTTGTTCAGAGCCGCCGGTGAATGAGTTTATAATGAGTTTATGAGGATTATCATCATTGGCGGGAGGGGCTGGAACCGAACCCTCATGAATAACAAAGGCCTACTGTAATGTTTGCAATGAGGGAAAGTGTTTTGAATAAACTTAAAGCTAAAGCTCTGAGAAAGAAAAATGTAAAAATTACGCTTATACTCAACAAAGTTCTTTTCAATCAACTATACAGATGAGCCTCCCGGGCTTGTGTTCTGTCCGGGCTGAGAAGGGGAAGCTCTGCTTCGGTCCTAGGAGCAAGTGGCCATATTTAAGGAGGGAGAAAATGATTTATACAGGTTAGCACAGCAGAGAAATAAAGATGGAAAGTGCAGCAAGTAAGAGTGATAAAGGACAGAGAGGGAAATGTATTGACTGATGACAGAAGTGTGCTGGGAAGATGGAAAGAGTACTTTGAAGAGCTGATGAATGAGGAAAATGAGAGAGAAAAAAGAGTAGAAGGGGTGACCGTTGAGGACCAGGAAGTAGCAAAGATTAGTAAGGGTGAAGTGAGGAGGGCATTGAAGAGGATGAAGAGTGGAAAGGCAGTTGGCCCTGATGACATACCGGTTGAGGTATGGAAGTGTCTAGGCGAGGGAGCAGTAGATTTTCTGACAAGAATATTCAACACGGTCTTAGAAAGTGAGCAGATGCTGGAGGAATGGAGGAGAAGTGTGCTTGTGCCCATTTTTAAGAACAAGGGCGATGTACAGAGTTGTGGCAACTACAGAGGGATAAAGTTGATGAGCCATACGATGAAGTTATGGGAAAGAATAGTGGAAGCTAGACTAAGGGCAGAGGTCAGCATTTATGAACAACAGTTTGGTTTCATGCCAAGAAAGAGCACCACAGATGCAGTGTTTGCTTTGAGGATGTTAATAGAGAAGTACAGAGAAGGTCAGAAGGAGCTGCATTGTGCCTTTGTGGATCTGGAGAAAGCATATGACAGGGTGCCGAGAGAAGAACTGTGGTATTGTATGAAGTCTGGAGTGGCAGAGAAGTATGTTAGAGTGGTGCAGGACATGTATGAGAGATGTAAGACAGTGGTGAGGTGTGCTATCAGTGTGACAAGAGTTAAGGTGGGACTGCATCAAGGGTCAGCTCTCAGCCCCTTCTTGTTTGCTATGGTGATGAACAGGCTGACAGACGAGGTTAGACAAGAATCTCCATGGACTATGATGTTTGCAGATGACATTGTGATCTGTAGTGAGAGCAGAGAACAAGTGCAGGAAAATCTAGAGAGGTGGAGGTATGCCCTGGAAAGGAGAGGATTGAAGGTTAGTCTCAGTAAGTCAGAATACATGTGTGTGAACGACAAGGACCCAAGAGGAACGGTGAGGTTACAGGGGGCAGAGATAAAGAAGGTGGAGGATTTTAAGTACTTAGGCTCAACAATCCAGAGCAATGGAGAGTGTGGAAAGGAGGTGAAGAAGCGTGTGCAGGCAGGTTGGAATGGATGGAGAAAAGTGTTCGGTGTGATGTGTGATAGGAGAGTGTCAGCAAGAATGAAAGGAAACGTATACAAGACGGTGTTGAGGCCAACGATGTTGTATGGTTTAGAAACAGTGGCCCTGGGGAAAAGACAGGAGGCAGAGCTGGAGGTAGCAGAGATGAAAATGTTGAGGTTCTCTTTGGGAGTAACGAGGATGGATAGGATCAGAAATGAGTACATCAGAGGGACAGCACATGTAAGACGTTTTGGAGACAGTCAGAGAGGCTAGATTGAGATGGTTTGGACATGTACAGAGGAGGGATATTGAGTATATTGGTAGTAGGGTGCTGAGGTTGGAACTACCAGGCAGAAGGCCCAGAGGAAGACCAAAGAGAAGATTTATGGATGTGGTGAAGGCGGACATTAAGGTCGTTGGAGTAAGAGAAGAAGATGCAGAGGATAGGGAGAGATGGAGGCAGATCATTTGCTGTGGGGACCCCTGAAGGAAACAGCCGAAAGAAAAAGAAGAAGACTGCTTCTTTAAATCTCTGTATGCGGATTGGCTTGATCTCCTAACATTAAATACATATATTATTATTATTATTATTATTATTATTATTATAATCTTAGAAAATCACTCAGTGTGTAATTTTTAATTCGAATTTACATTTGATTGAATTTTTAGAATGTTTAATCCCTTCCCTTTAAAGGACAGTATCCCAGCTGCCTCTAGAGGGCGTCACAGTCTAATGTATCACTATTTTTAATACTGGAAGTAAAGTACTCAGTGATAGGAGTGTTGCATATTTTCCATGGGAGCCTCTGTTTTAAATCCCACAATTGCATTTCCTGTGGTTGAAGGAAGTCTTCTCAGCCTGTCCTTCCAGTTAAACCTTACATTACATACTTTGTACCAGCTGCCATTAGAATTTAAACCAACCTTATAAATACTAGCTTGGATTATCTCTTAGTTCACACCAGTGACTGTTTTAGTGGAAAATCTCTTCAATGGCAGAACAGGTTTTCCTTTTGGAATCTACACTGCTACTGTGGAAATAATCAGGGTCGGGCACAGTCCCCAGAAGGTTAATTTTGTACACTTGGTTTAGATTTCCCAAGTTACAACATCAAATTTTATTCCTCAGACAATAGGCATTGCAAAACACTTCTGCAAAATCAACCATAAATGACATGGTTAGGGCTTAAAATAAACAGGCTCCAGTATATAACCCCAGAACAATAAGAGAAAGACAGACATGTTTGTTTTTAGCTCAAGACTGAATCTTTACAAGGAACTACAAGTACAAATGTAGCAAGTGTCCACTGGAACAGCAAAGTCAAATGTAAAGAAATTAATTTGAAAAATGTAACATCCTGTAATTGATTATTTTACAATACAGTGTTTGTCTTTTTACATTTGAATTTGCTATTCCAGTGTACAACTGTAAAAAAAAAAAAAAAAAAAAAAAAAAAAAAAAAAAGGACTACAGTAAACAATTTACTTAATCAAAGACTGGGCAATGGTGGCCTAGTGGTAAAGGTGCTGGATTACTGATCTTAAGGTTGGGGGTTCAAGCCCCACTCACCACAGGGTTGTCACTGCCCCCCACCCCACCCCAGTGGAGCTAACTGGGTTATCAAAGGCCGGTCATGTCTCTCACGGTCTATGGTGTGAGGTTTATGTAAAAAAAAAAAAAAAACATTCCTGACTTTCAACAGGAGTAGCTGCATAGCCGTCAGTATGTTTCCATCCTGCGAAGGCCTGGCGAGCTGTCCAGGGTGTACTCTGCCCTCACCTGGACTCGGCGGGGATGGGCACCCGCCTCCCTGTGACACTCATTAGGATTAAGCGGTTATAGAAAATTAACTGAACTTCATCAAAATAACCAAAACCAGATGTATTTAGCTCACACAGCTTATGTTTACATGACTAAACCTTTTATCATTTTGCAAAATAAAAGTGAAAAGTAAGGTTGACTGGTCTTCATAAATAATTCTCACTCTTCTTTATACACCTATTTACCCTGCAAAAAAATTGTCTTGTATTAATATGATAATAATAATATTTATAATTACAAATGATATCCATTATGTGCAATGTTGCATTTTGAATATGTGTAGAATAAATGACGAGGTGCCAGGCTGTTAGTGGTTAGTTTAGCATGAGTCCTGAATGTTTCCTCTTTTTTCCTGAAATGATATTGATACGATTGTGCTCCAGGTATTAAATTCGAAACATGCACTGGAGACACTGGGGGAAGATATGAATACATTCTGGAGGGGATGTCAGCACATTTTCACACCTCAGATCAAATTATTCATTCAATCATTCATACATTTTCTTCTTCTTCTTTTCCTTTTGGCTTTTCCCGCCACAGCAAACCATTCGCCTCCATCTCACCCTATCCTCTGTATCTTCTACTCTTACTCCAACGACCTTCATGTCCTCCTTCACCACATCCATAAATCTTCTCTTTGCTCTTCCCCTCGGCCTTCTTCCTGGTAGTTCCAACCTCAGCATCCGACTACCAATGTACTCACTATCCCGCCTCTGTACATGTCCAAACCATCTCAATCTAGCCTCTCTGACTTTGTCTCCAAAGCATCTTACATGGGCTGTCCCTCTGATGTACTCATTCCTAAGCCTTCTAATTCTCATTGGGGTTGCAGGAAGGCTGACGTCCATTTTACCCAGGTATCCTGGACATCTCGCCAGACCTTTGCAGGGCAACACAAACACAAAACCATTCACATGCACACCTAAGGACAAAGTGGAACAGAAAATTAGCCTACTGTGTATGTTTTTAGACTGTGAGAAGAAACCGGGGTACCTGAAGGAAACCCACACAAGCATGAGGAGGACATGCAAACCTCCACACAGAAATGCCCCGAGCGCAGGCCCTTCTTGCCGTGAGGTGGACATGCTGATCACAGCACTACCATGCCGACCAGGGCAAATTAGAATAAGCAAACAATTTCCGGGGAAAACAAACTCAGGAGACACAAGGAGAACATATGATATTCAGCACATACAGCAAACCATGTTCTGCACTGAGCCAGGAGGACTTCAGCTGTGAGACAGAGACAACAATGTAAACATTGAAAGTGTCTTACAGTCAGTTAAGGTGGAGGCGAACCACACACTGCTCAAAAGTGCTTTCTATTTTAATCCCGCGAATTTCATGAGGCAGGCTCCTCTCAGTCTTCAGAATCAGTACCGCTTCAGAGCACCTCAGTATTATCCACAAACCACCAGGCATCTCAGACCCACGAGTGTGGCTTAAGCAGAATCATTTCACAGCCACGTTGTGTAACGGGAGCTCAGAGCTCGGGGTGATGCACTGAAAACCTCAGTGCTCTATAAATGGTTTCGCATGGGGGACACACCCTTGGCACATTTCTCCTCCAGATCTCCACTGGCACGACACAAGGCTGTACAGTACTCCTCATTCAGTCCACAGTGGGGCATTTCTGCCGAATTCATAAACCATCTCAGGGCTAAACAGGTTCAGCAGAAATGGGTTTTTTCCCGAAGCAATGTACAACTTACCAAATGTAGACGAGCACAAATTTGAAAACGAGCAGTAAATAAGCGGAATTACATTTAAAGACTTTAAAGGAATTAAACCTTTATTAACGAACCTACACAGCAGACACGAATGTAAAACAAGAAATCTCAAAAAAGGAGACGCTCCATATGGCTTAAAAATGAGCAATATTTATTTAAAATGTAAATAATACATAAAAAGATAAAAGAATATAAATATCACAGACAAAATACTGTACTTTGCTATCATATCAATAATGTTGATCTAATACTGTTAATCTGTCACTGGGGAAATATGCCACTTAAATGTATATCATGATGCTCAGTAATGCCTGCTGTGAAACATACAAGACAATTCCTTGGAAATATGATCCATGGCTTTTAGTTTTAAAACATTATACAACAGACACACTTCGCTCTGAGCAGAGCAAACTAAAAACAGCACTTGATACAAGCAGACTTTGGTTAACATGTACAAAATATAAAACTGGTATAACTATAATATTGCATGTGTAAGCACGTCCGCCTCACAGCAAGAAGGCCTGGGTTCGATTCCCGGCCGGGGCGTTTCTGTGTGGAGTTTGCATGTTCTCCCCGTGCTTGTGCGGGTTTCCTCCGGGTGCTCCGGTTTCCCCCCGCAATCCAAAGACGTGCACTGTAGGTTAATTGGCCGTTCTAAATTGACCGTAGATTCTCTCCTGCAATGGCACCGGAACCCAGTCGTATCGGCACTTGCCTTTCCATTGGATCCTTCCGGGGGCGCCGAGACGGGGGACTTGCTGCTTGGGTAACAGCCTGTCCCTCATTACTCCCTACCCAGGCTCTGCGCACTGGGGAGTATCACCAGCCGGGTTACCAGCCAGAGCGCAGCCATAGTCCTTCGGGACTGACGGAGGCCTACCATACCACATATATATATATATATATATATATATATATATATAGCTGGGATACCAGCCAGAGCGCAGCCATAGTCCATCGGGACTGACGGAGGCCTACCATACCACATATATATATATATATATATATATATATATATATATATGACAACAGCTTTGACCACTGATGCTAAAAGAGGCAAAATAATTGTGGTGCATTCAGTGCTGATGACAAACAAATGCACACTGCATTTAATTAATGTGAATTTGTTCTGAATCATTTTGGATTCATTTCTGCGTAACAAATAGAAAAGTACAGGTGATTTAAATGTTCTCACCAGGGATTCTGAAACTTAGAAGAAAATTGAGATTGTTAAAAGTTTTCAGTGAATTTAGGTATCTTAATTTGAAAAGGACAGTTCTATCGATGGGTGGTACGGTGGTGTAGTGGTTAGCAGGTCCACCTCGCAGAAAGGTCCTGGGTTCACTTCATGGGCTGAGATGGGTTCCTGTATGGAGCTTGCATGTCCACCCCATGCTTGTGTGGATTTCCTCTGGTTTCCTCCTAAAGTCCACAGTCGTGTACATTAAGCTAATTGGCTATTCCAAATTGCCCCGAGCTGTGCATCAATGAGTGACTGAATGAGTGAGTGATTGACTGATTGAATGAGTGAGTGAATGAGTGAATGAATGAGTGACTGAATGAACGAGTGAGTGAGTGACTGAATGATGGAATGAATGAGTGAGTGAATCAGTGAGTGAATAAGTGCGTGAAATAGCAAGTGTTCGTTTGATTGTCACAGTACAGGGCTTAAAATTGGACAAGAGTAAAAGGTGTACATAATTTAAACACTCAATGAACTTCAATAATCTGTCAAAAATCTTTAGTAAAACAGGATCAAGGTCCTCCTCCACTTTAACATCTGGTGCTGGAGGTCCTGCTTCCGACCTCAGTTTTGGCCACTAGCAACCGGAGAGACTCTCCTGATGTCCAGATGATCTCTCTACCTCTAGGACAAAAAAGGACGCAGGTGTTATTTTATACTGTACAAAGTGCTCTATAGAAACTGCTTTAGGACACGAGGAAATCTGGTTAATATGTCTGGCTGGGGTTTCTTTCTTTCATTTTTCCATAATTTAAATTTTAGAGACAAATAAAAGAATTACTACATTTTGAAAAAAGGATGTTTTCTAGTCTTTATAGACCTTTTTAAAATTAATTAAAAGTCTATAAAGACCAGGGCACATCTTTTTTTCAAACATCCTTGGTTTCAAGAGTCTTATATACATTGCACGTAAGACTCTTGAAACTATACTGTTCTATACAACACAACAACTTGTCATTATTTATTAGGAAATGCCTTGTTAAGTATGAAGTCCTTTGCATCAGAAAGTCCTGAGTTCGATTCCCAGGTGTGAGTGTTTCTGTGTGGAATTTGAATGTTCTCACTGTGCTTGTGTGGGATTCTTCTGGGTATTTCGGTTTCACCTGACAGTCTAAAGACATTGGGATAACTACTCCTTCTTCTTTTCCCTTCGGCTGTTCCCTTCAGGGGTTGCCACAGCGAATGATCTGCCGCCATCTCACCATATCCTCTGCATCTTCTACTCTTACTCCAACTACCTTCATGTCCTCCTTCACCACATCCATAAATCTTCTCTTTGGTCTTCCTCTAGGCCTTCTGCCTAGTAGTTCCAACCCAGCATCCTACTACCAATATACTCACTATCCCTCCTCTGTACATGTCCAAACCATCTCAATCTAGCCTCTCTGACTTTGTCTCCAAAACCTTTTACATGCGCTGTCTCTCTGATGAACTCATTCCTGATCCTATCCATCCTTATTACTCCCAAAGAGAACCTCAACATTTTCATCCCTGCTACCTTCAGTTCTGCCTCCTGTCTTTTCCCCACGGCCACTGTTTCTAGACCATACAATATCGCTGGCTTCAACACCGTCTTATACACTTTTCCTTTCATTCTTGCCAATACTCTCCTATCACGCATCACACCGGACACTTTTCTCCAACCATTCCAACCAGCCTGCACACGCTTCTTCACCTCCTTTCCACACCCTCCATTGCTCTGGACTGTTGTGCCTAAGTACTTAAAATCCTCCACCTTCTTTATCTCGGCTCCCTGTAACCTCACCGTTCCTGTTGGGTCCTTGTCGTTCACACACATGTATTCTGTTTTACAGAGGCTAACCTTCATTCCTCTCCTTTCCAGGGCATACCTCCACCTCTCTAGATTTTCCTGCACTTGTTCTCTGCCCTCACTACCAATCACAATGTCATGTGCAAACATCATAGTCCATGGGGAATCTTGTCTAACCTTGTCTGTCAGCCTGTCCATCACCATAGCAAACAAGAAGGGGCTCAGAGCTGACCCTTGATGCAGTCCCACCTCCACCTTGAACTCTTCTGTCACACCGACAGCACACCTCACCACAGTCTTATATCTCTCATACATGTCCTGCACCACTCTAACATACTTCTCTGCCACTCCAGACTTCCTCATACAATACCACAGTTCTCTCTCAGCACCCTGTCATATGCTTTCTCCAGATCCACAAAGGCACGATGCAGCTCCCTCTGACCTTCTCTGTACTTCTCTATTAACATCCTCAAAGCAAACACTGCATCTGTGGTGCTCTTTCTTGGCATGAAACCAAACTGTTCACAAATGCTGACCTCTGCCCTTAGTCTAACTTCCACTATTGTTTCCAATAACTTCATTGTATGGCTCATCAACTTTATCCCTCTGTAGTTGCCACAACTCTGCACATCTCCCTTGTTCTTAAAAATGGGCACCAGCACACTTCTCCTCCATTCCTCCGGCATCCTCTCACTTTTTCACCCTTGTTCTTAAAAATGGGCACTAGCATACTTCTCTTCCATTCTTCTGCCATCTGCTCACTCTCTAAGACCTTATTGAATGTTCTTGTCAGAAAATCTACTGCTACTTCGCCTAGACACTTCCATACCTCCACCGGTATGTCGTCAGGACCAACTGCCTTTCCACTCTTCATCCTCTTCAATGCCCTCCTCACTTCACTCTTACTAATCTTTGATGCTTCCTGGTCCTCAAAAGTCACCTCTTATACTCCTTTTTTCTCTCTCATTTTCCTCATTCATCAGCTCTTCAAAGTACTCTTTCCATCTTTCCAGCACACTTCTGTCATCACCCTCTTTGTCCTTAATCACTCTAACTTGCTGCACGTCTTTCCCATCTCTATTTCTCTGCTGTGTCAACCTGTATAAATCATTTTCTCCCTCCTTACTGTGCAACCTATCATGCAAGTCATCATACGCCCTCTGTTTGGCCTTTGACACCGCTACCTTTGCCTTACGCTGTGTCTTCCTGTACTCCTGTTTACTGTCTTCGTTCCTCTATATCCCACTTCTTCTTAGCTAACCTCTTCCTTTGTACACACTCCTGCACTTCCTGATTCCACCACCAAGTCTCCTTACTTTCCTTCCAGAGGACACACCAAGTACTCTCCTAGCTGTCTCCCTGATCACATTAGCTGTAGTTGCCCAGTCATCTGGAAGCACTTCCTGACCACCCAACCATAACTGGTTGTTCTAAATTTACCTTACATAGATGTGTGTGTGTGTGTGTGTGTGTGTGTGTGTGTGTGTTGCCCTGCTCTGGTTTAGCAAGCTGCTCAGGGTATAGCCTCCCTCGATCTGGCAGTGATGGCAGATGTATGAATATCCAGGGACTTTTCCAGTGATTAATAATAATGGATTATAATGAAAAAAGTTTTTCTTTCTTTTTCATGCATGTTTAAACATTCCATTTATATGATCAATCTGTAAAAGGTCCAGAGAATATAAAATGGGTTTAGTTTTTTCAGTTAAACCTAACTTGGTTAGCTATATTTTGGGAAATTTATCTTGTAATTCTTTGACCATGTTGGTGGCCTACTTCCTGTAAGCCTGAAGAACGGTATGATAAATTATTTTGTGTACAGACGCTCCCCGACTTACGTTCACCCGTTTTACGTTTTTTTGATTTTACGTTTAAAAAAAAAAAAAGTCAAATTTAGTTTAGACGTACCTACGTAGTACGCTGACATAATGACGTAATGATGCTGCGTCCATTGTTGACAAACGACAGACTGAACGTGCCCCTCCTTCTTCCCAGTCCAGTTATATATCAGTTTTATAGCGTGTTACCCTTGTGTTAAGATGTCGTCTCTGTGAGCTTCATGTTTACACTGTTTTGCAGACATCTTTAACCCTAAGCAAATATGGTTGGTCAGAAGCGTAAACCTACTAGCATGGGTGCAAGTCTCATACACAGAGATGAATTAAATATCTGCTCGGATCGGCACAATCTACCATGCATACTCAGTTAAGCAAAGAGAGTTATATAATGAATGAAAACCCAAATCCAGGAAAGAGAACTCTCCGCTTTGCTGATGATTCACATCAGTGCAGGCTGTGTTCTAAACGAGTTCAACGGCACCCTTGCGCACTTGAAAGACTGGAAGTCCGTATAACCCACAGCAAGTACACTACTTTTGGTTTTGAGTACCTCACATATTATAATGTTGATTGGCTGTTTTAAACTTTATGTAAAGTGACTCGGTATAAATAAGTGACTTATTTGAAATTAATGGTGATATTATTTGATATATTTGATATTGTTTTACAATATTATGTTTATAATAATTGATTTAGAGGTGTTTTATGAGATACAGTAATGATATTTATGGATGGATAGTACAGTATGAGCGTCATACGTCACACGTCACTGTAACAACTTGCATTCAACCATCTGGAACCAATTAAAAACGTAAGTCGGGGAGTGTCTGTACACTGTTCACTCTGACCCAAGGATGAAGTATCATACTGATAAGTGCCCTGGGTACTTTAAAAAAAATTTTTGGGGGGCTTATTAAAATACTTCCAGCACAGTGGAAGGGTAAGTGCTTATTACCATCAAGGTGGAAAACATGAATAATAACAGAATAATAAAAGAGTTTTACTGGTATTTGTGTTTTGTGGTATCAACCAAACTACTTGCATGAAAGCTGAAAATAAACAGAAAACAGTATAATTTAAAAAAAAGATCCCTTACTTCCCTCTCTTTAAATATTTTCCCTGAAGTAATATGGAGCCAATCAACACTGTCAACTTTAGCACATGGCACATTGAACCAATCAACACGAACATAAATAAAAGCACATGGCCAGAGGAACGTCTTTTAAATGTATGAAGTTAGTGAGCAGGAGAATTGGGTGAAAAATCCTTGTCATCACTTTCTGATAGGTCCATATCTGGTTCATCGCTCCATTCATTCAGAGCATTTGATAGTTTTGCTGTAGCAGTTTCTAATGGTTCATCGGTTGTTGGACATTTACCAAGAGAAAACAGCAAAATATTTTCCTGTTTTTAAAACATGGAGGAACAATCAAATGTGGTGTTTGTTATTGATGAACATTACAGACATTCCCCAGTGGCAGGGGGTCGTGAAATACCGTGTAAACTCATTTTTACATGCAGTGAACACCTCATTTTACTGTTACAGAGACTGATCAAATAAAATTGGTAAGTTTGATCTACGATTTTGCTCCCAGTACACATGGGCAGTTATTAGACCTAAGATAAAAACACTGGGGGTGTGTGTGTGTGTGTGTGACTGTGACAACGTTGAATACGGTAATTCGATTTTGGCGGTAGCAGGTCAACTTGGTTTTCCATCCCAAGATAAAGGTAACTAAACTCAGTTCAGTTACCACCAGAACCACATCTGTGAGCCTAACTTGCTCGCTGCGAGATGTTCTCAGGCATTCTGTGTCCTTTCCTCGTTAACCTGACTAAAATTAAAGGAAAAATACTTTGCACAGCCTCACACCAGGCAAGCATTTTCAGAGCATGTGTTGATATGCTATGTAAACATTGGGGTATAAAATATATAAAATATATCCATAATGAAATTCCAATGTACCTTTTTTCAGACTGCTGATTGGACTACAGTACAGTGAAGTTTCCACCTGAATGTAGGCCAACATTTGTTCCCCTCACCAGTCACCTTGGTCAACCATAACATTGGAGTTGCTGATGGCTTTAGAATTCATTACACAAACATACTCAACTTTTTTTTCTCAAACCTGTTGTCTAGTCTCTTTCTTACCAGGCCCCGAAACAGACCATGACATTTAGCATCCTGTTTGAGCAGAGCTATGTAATGATGTTTTGTTAAGATGCTTCCATTGTTGTCCAAGTAAATATGCACATATACAGTACTCACATCTGGTAGTCCATGCCAACAAGACTGACTCCATTTACAGCCAGGATACGATCACCAACCCCAAGCTTCTGGCTCTGAGCTGCTGGTGAACCTGGTACCACTGACTTTACGTAGATCCCATTCACCCCCAATGGAGATTTCTAGATATAGACAACACACAGCCAAACCAAATTCAATAAGAGTCATCCACAGACCACCATTGTCTCCAGTTTATAGCATGCATCACCAAATGACAAGGGATTCTGGGAAAAAAACCTAAAATTGTAAAGATCTCAGAATAGTCAACATTAGTCATTTCAAAAGATTCTTGGCAGGGCCAAAACAAAGCCATTTACCTCCCATTGACAAAATTACTCTAAAGCCTGACCCCTCCCACACACCTCCTTTATTAGCAATCTCATGCCGTGTGGGTAAGATAAACATTGCATCCATCTACATACACACATAAGATACAACTGTACAGGCCTAATGTGCCCAATCAATTATTTTAGGCACATCAACTGTGTAGCGGCCAGGTTTTAGTGCCATTAAAACTAATGCCAGTCATGCATACAGTTGAAATAGCAAGACACAGTGATTTAATATTTGGTGTCTGAAAGGGTTGCCAGGCAGGGTTTCCTTATGACTTAGGTTAGATTATTATATTATCTTATCCTTTGAAGAAAAAAAAGGCCAAGAACATGACACCGTTGATCAGTTATAAAGTGCTTATGATGCCGTTTGCTAATATGAATTATATATGTGAATATATGATCACATGCTTCTAGAGTTCGTCACGGTTCAAAAATGTTATGACAGTAAAATTATCCTGTGATAATCCGGGGCATGTCAGATATATTTATGGACATGGTCAAGAGAGCTGAAATAAATATGTAATATAAAGCTTTAGGTGGGGCAGTGGTGGCCTGGTGGTGGGGTGATGGCTTACTGATCTTAAGGTTGGGGGTTCAAGCCCCACTATCACTTTGTTGTCCCTGTTGTTCCCCCAGTGCAGCTAACTAGGTTATCAAAGGCCGGTCATGTCTCTCACTTGTCTGTGGTAAAAGGTTCATGTAAAAAAAATTGCCATCGTTTGTAAAGAGTAGGCCATTGAGCTGCCCTCATATTGTGTTTCTGCCCTGCAATGGCCTGGTAAGCTGTTCAGGATGTACTCTACCCTCATCCAGAGTTGGCTAAGATGGGTGCCAGCCTCTCCGTGACCCTAATTAAGATCAAATGGTTTCAAAAATGAATGAATGTTTCTGTTAATGTTTAGGTTTTTTTTTTATTTATTTATTTTTTTTTAAAGTTTGTGTGTCTACCTGGATTTGATTGTGTTTTTTATTTGAGCATCTTTCAAGTCAGCCTGTATTTTTCAGTTTCAGTTTCCTTATTATAAAGAAATAAGTTTTTTCTATTGCTGGCTATCATCATGCAAGTGGCTGAAACACAACAGACAATAAGCATCATCGGAGACATGTGGAAGGTTTATTGGTATTTCTGTGGCATGGACACTGAACAACCATCCAAGTCATGTTCCATGTGGGTGGTGCTCTGCTTGGAAGTTTCAATAAAAAGGAATCTACGACGTACAGTGCAATTTAGAAGTATTTAGATAAATCAGTATTTTAGTCTTTACAGTTATGTCCTCTTCGTTATTATGTCACAATTAAAATAAAGTGTACACCATGCCTACGATGGCCTGGCGAGCTGTCCAAGGTGTACCCTGCACTCACCAAGAGTCAGCTGAGATGGGCGCCAGCCTCCCTGCAACCCGAATTAGGATTAAGCGGTGAAGAAGATGAATGAATGAATGTGTGTACACCATAAGTAGTAGATTAATACACAGAAACTTTAGTGCAGGAGTAGTTATAGAATTTGCATTCTTATACAAATAAGCACAATAAAATCAAATATTTTGTCACTTTTTGCCTTCAATTTAAAATTTCTATTAAAAAAAATTTTAAAGTTAGACAATGTGTGCATATTTTAGGATTCTAGGATAACTCTTTGAAATTATTTATCTATGGACCCCCTCATTGTACTAAGAGCTGTACTTCCTACAAAAAGGCCAACAGGTAATCCATCAATCTGATGCTTTATCTCAAGCTCAATCTAAAATAGAGAGTCTAAATTACAGAAAAACTCCTGGACACAATGCTATCAAGATTATAAAGCAGAAGAATTGACTTAAAATAAAGTAAAACGTTTTCTCACCAGTCCATCAACCAATGCGAGGCCAAGGCCATGAGGTCCTTTTGACAGCTCTACTGTGAACACTTCGTCCCGCTCGTCCTCGTCCTCGTCTGTATTTCCTCCATGACCGTTCTCTACACAGCAACACACACAAATCGCCATGTCACCACATTTCAAGTGATGTGGATGCTTAGTTGGCTATGCATAGGTTGGGGTTCTCGTTTTGGAAGCTCCTCACTCCTGCTGATGATGATCCATATGGACCTACCTAAATCTACACTCAGAAACTGCACAGATGACTTTTCACTGCTGGTGATGTACATTCTTTTACTAAAATGATTTGGAACTTGTCTCACCGAAATGAGGATGAGTTTCCCTTTTGATTCTGGTTCCTCTCAAGGTTTCTTCCTCATACTGAATGAGGGAGTTTGTCCTTGCCCGTATCACCACTTTGCGACAGTGTCAGTTGTTTAAAGTGTTATACAAATAAAATTTAATTCAATCAAATAGGGTGCAATTTTAAGGTATTGATTTATTAATAAAATCATTCATTCATTTTCTGAACCGCTTAATCCTAATTAGGGTCATGGGAAGGCTGGTGCCCATCTCAGCTGACTCCGGGCGAAGGTGGGATACACCATGGACAGCTCGCCAGGCCATCACAGAGCCAACACTCACACAACCATTCATACACTCACATCTTGGGGAGATTTGGAAAAGCCAATTAGCCCATTGTGCATGTTTCTGGACTGTGGAATGAAACCGGAGTACCCGGAGGAAATAAAATAAACATTATGGGACAGCCCATGTAAGATGTTTTGGAGACAAAGTCAGAGAGACTAGATTGAGATGGTTTGGACATGTACAGAGGAGGGATAGTGAGGAAATTGGTAGTAGGATGCTGAGGTTGGAACTACCAGGCAGAAGGCTGAGGGGAAGGCCAAAGAAGATTTATGGATGTGGTAAAGGAGGACATGAAGGTAGTTGGAGTAAGAGTAGAGGATACAGAGGATAGGGTGAGATGGAGGCGAATGGTTTCCTGTGGCGACCCCTGAAGGGACGAGCCGAAAGGAAAAGAAGAAGATTATTTTTTTTAAATGTAAAAATAAATCATTACAGATTTCTTTATAGAAATGATTAAAAATAATTTTTATCTGAGGTCAGACCCCATTTTAGTCCTACCGGTTTAGTACTACTGTATCACCTTTACCCTGTGTATGGACAGAAAATATCAGTCCAGGAAATTCTCAGGCTTCTTTCTGCATTCTCAGCCTTCTTAATGCAGTGGTCCCACACCACCGGTCCCTGGACCAGTACCGGTCCGTGGCTCAATTGGTACTGGTCCACAGAAGAAATAATTCATTATTTCCGTTTTATTTATTATCTGAGTCTGAACGATCTTTAATTTTGGGAAAGTCTTTTAATTTGAAAAATGACCAGATTCTCTCGGTTATATGTCGGTTATTTGAGCGCTAAAATGTAACCCACAAGGGAACGTTACATGAACAAAGGCGCGCTGGACATGTTTTAAACAATAGCCGGGATTTTGGGTGAGACTGAGCCTGAACCTTCATTCCCCCAGCTGCTGCACTATCACCTGTTGTTGTTGTTTTTTTTTTAAGCTCAAGCTCGACTTCCCAACCAACTTTATTTCAGATGTTGAAAAATAACATTCATGGAGTGCTTATAATTATTATTATTATTATATTATATTATTAATAATATGAACAATCTTCTTCTTTTCCTTTAGTTTTTTTCCCTTTCTCGGGAGTCGCCACAGTGAATCATCTGATTCGCACATTTGATTTGGCATAGGTTTTTTTTTTACATCGGATGCCCTTCGTGTAATAAGCCTTTAGCAAAGGACAGAAACACGCTGACAGCTTTGCAGACTACTCTTTACGAAAGTCAGCAATGGTTCTTTTACATGAACCTCTCCCCATAGACTGAGAGACATGGCCCGCCTTTGATAACCCAGTTAGCTGCACTGGGGGGACAGTGACAACTCTGTGGGGACTTGAACCCCCAACCTTAGGATCAGCGATTAAGGTTAGGATCAACCTTAGGATCCTGTGCCTAACCACTAGACCACCACTGCCCCACTATTAATAATATTAATAATATTATATATAAATATAAAATGTTATATTGACAATATAAATAATCTATGACAACCCCCCCTCTCTCCGGTTTGCGGTAAATTTGTCAAGTGTTGACTGGTCCGTGGTGATAAAAAGGTTGGGGACCACTGCCTTAATGGACCAGACAAGCAAAATGAGAGACTGAAACTCTACGTTGTGCTTCAAATATGCCTCCTCATCGTAACAGCACCGCAGCAGCAACAGTAACATCCCCACATCCTAAAAGTTTTCACACCCCTGACCAGGCCACCGAACAATGGCTGTCCCAATTAAGATTCCACCCAACAACTCGACTGTAAATTCCCATGATGCCTCATCCACTACTCTTTTCTCTCCTGACATCACCAGCAACCTGTAGACCTTTCTCAAGATTATAAGATTAACCCAACTACTAAAATAGCTTTAATGTGTTCACAAAGAAATGCACTGCTCAAGTCACTTTTCAGCAATATGAGGAATCCACAGTCAGTACATAAAGACAAATCCAAACTATGCACTATGTGTATGTGAGGTACATGGCACATTAACTACTTAATAACTACTACTGTTCAAGTAAACAACAATTCCATATGAAAGACTACTGAGGCACATGTACTTTCTCCATCAGGGCTTAAGCTTAAACTGCCCATAAACATGCATTAAAGATTACAGATGCTCCCCGATTTACGTTTTAGTTTGGTTCCGGATGGCCGAACATAAGGTGAAAAAAAACGTAAGTTGTTACTGTATATTCCAGTGACGTATGACGTTCATACTGTACTATACATCCATAAATACCAGTACTGTATCTCATAAAACACCCCTAAATCAATTATTATAAACATAACATTATAAAATAATATTAAATATATCAAATAATGTCAACATTAATTTCAAATAAATTAAACTCAAGCAAAATTATTTCAAATAGATACATTTTAATCAAATTCACTCATCAAATATCAAATACAGTATCAAATATAACCTTTAACATTCTCTGTGATGCGATCTTTCTGCTTGTAAATGGTTCCGACGGTCGACGGAGCCATTTGGAAGAAACATGAAATAGTCACATGTTTTCCACCAGCATCAATTTTCTTGATAATAGCCATCTTCGTTTTTAACGAGACGGCTTGCCGCTTTTTCTGATTGCCACTATCAGTAGTAGGCTTACGCTTCTGACCAACCATATTTGCTTAGGGTTACAAAAGTCCGCAGAACAGTGTAAACACAAAGATCACAGAGATGACGTCTTAACACAAGGGTAACACGCAGTGAACCGGGAAGAAGGAGGGGCACGTTCAGTCTGTCGTTTGTAAACAATGGACGCAGCGTCATGCGTAAGTAACGTATTACGTCAGCATACTACGTAGGTACGTCTCGTACTACAGAGAGCCGCTAAACGCAAAATTTGACATAATTTTTTTTTTTTTTAAATGTAAAATCGAAAAATACGTAAAATGAATGAACGTAAGTCGGGGACTATCTGTAATCCTCTGCTTTAGTCTTGTGCTGAAGAGATTTGATGTGCAGAAATGTGCATTGTGAGAAAAAAAAATTAATTAAAAGAAAAATTTTATATTATCTTTTAAATATACAGTAGGTTCAGTTCAGTTCATTTTCTGTAACCACTTAATCCTAATTAGGGTCGTGGGGAGGCTGGCACCCATCCCAGCTGACTCCGGGCGAGGGCAGAGTACACCCTGGAAAGCTCGCCAGGCCATCGCAGGGCGGAAACACGCCAACGGCTTTGCAGCCTACTCTTGTCGAAAGTCAGCAATGGTTCTTTTACATGAACCTCTCACAATAGACAGTGAGAGACATGGACGGCCTTTGATAACTCAGTTAGCTGCACTGGGGGGGGACAGTGACAACCTTGTGGAGAGTGGGACTCGAACCCCCAACCTTAGGATCAGCGATCCAGCGCCCTATAGCACTAGACCACCACTGCCCTTATACAGTAGATGTACTCTTAAAATATGCAACCCCAATTTCACAGTAGGCCATCCACAAATGCAGGCAAAGGCTCTTACATGCAAAATAAAGAAACATACGTGAACATGATTCCAAAACTCTGCCATCTTCTCTGGGACAAAACTCAATAAAAGTGAACTGGGGCAGATTGGAAAAAAATTCTCTTCAAAAAAAGCAGGAACAACACGTTCTTCAGCCTAAAAAGGAAAGGCACCATCCTTACTGTGATCAGTAAGGACGTTCTTCAGCCTAAAAAGGAAGGGGCCGTCCTTACTGTGATCAGTGCTCGGTTTAAAAGCCTCAGTAATTTCTAAAAGTGTACCTAAGCTCGCGAAGTGAACTCCATGACAGGATCATGCCTGTTTTTAATGTAGTGCCTGAATTGTTTGCACTTTTACACTGAATAATATTTTACTGAAAATGTTCCAAAATTTTTGTTGCAGTTTTCTCCTGATTGGTAAACCTCTGCCCGGATTATCTTTTAATACCCAATTACATTACTGACCTTTTCCAATTAACCAAATTAGTTTCAGAATGTTCCTCTAGCTGCTTCTTTTCAGTTTCACTTACTTTTTTGAGATGTACTGGCGCCATCAAATTGAATATTTTTCTTGAAATAGTGAAATGTCTGACTTTTGAACATTTTAGTAGTAGTTATTTATACTGTATTGCGCTTTATCCGTACTGAATATTATGCTCAAAGCGCACTGGGGAGTGTTCAGTTAATGATGATAACTCTTTATTGTCAAAGTACACTACATACATGAAATTTTGGGGTTTTGTTGTGCACTGGGCACCTGTAGCCACTGTGCAGCGCCAGTTATTGTGTTGTTCTATCCTTTGATGCTGAGCGACAAAAGGAAGCAACAACTGCCAAATTTTAATTTCTTATGGTATGACATGGCCGGATTCGAACTCCGACCTTCCGGAGGATAAAGTGGACGCTCTACCAACTGAGCTAAAGCCTCGGTATATTTTATATGTTTTCTACATTTTATTCTAAATATAATGATTATATGACACTTGAGAATCAGAGCATTCCATTTATATTTTAATTAACAGCATCCCAGGTGTTTAAAATTAAGGTTATAATTACAAGAATAGCTAAACAACAAAATTAAAAGTGACACACCCGTGGTGCATTAAGACACAAGACAGAGTTTTAAAACACACAATGCGAAACGATGACATAATTGAGACAAAAATAAATAAGCATATTCCAAATGTCACAGAGAAGAAAGGCCTGTTGAGTAATTTCATGTGAACTCTGTTCGTTCATTTTTTTATGGGATGGAATGCACTGAATCACAGAGGTGGAGAAAGTCTGCCCATTGTCACATGAGCTAATTGAGCTTATTTCTCATGCTCCATGCCTTCTCAAAAATAACACCAATCAGAGCCAGAGCACACAATACCCCACATTTATATCGCATCTCCGCATGACCTCATCACTCCGGCTGCTAAAAACAATAGACCTGGAGAGGTGATGGCTCATCCTTTGAACTTGAAGGAACCCCACAGAGTGAACATGCCTCAGGCTTTGTCTTTCCGGCCCAAGTGGACAGGAGTGGAAGGGAGAGATGAAAGGAATGTTTGAGAAGTGCTCTTCAAATGATTTATATTAATAGTTCGCTCAGCAGTGACCTAATGTTACATGCTTGCTCATGTTATAATGTTATAGTCTTTTTTTCCTTTCGGCTTTTTTCCCTTTCTCGGGAGTCGCCACAGTGAATCATCCGATTCGCACATTTGATTTGGCATAGGTTTTTACATCGGATGCCCTTCCTGTCACAACCCTTTAACAAGGGACAGAAACACGTTGACGGCTTTGCAGCCTACTCTTTATGGAAGTCAGCAATGGTTCTTTTACATGCCTCTGACCATAGACAGTGAGAGACATGGCCCGCCTTTGATAACCCAGTTGTAACCCATGTTATAATGTTATAGTACTTCTCTCTATTTTTCCCAAACAAAAGGTTTCTGAAAATAACTGTTCAGAACCAAGTCCATGGAAGGCATTGGGTCCAGCTACTGTGTTTAAAGTTAATCAGATAATCAATTACCTTTGGTGTTCTGTGTTGCCTCTTCTTGGAGAACTTCAGAGAGCTCTAGGCCTTGGGGTGTGTTGGGCGGGGTTAGTAAGCAGGACGGGTCCAAGGCCAGGCTCTTGTGTGAGCGCAAGTCTGTTTCCCCGGGCAGGCTATTCTGGAGCTCAAGGCTCATCAGCTTCTGAGACAAAAGTGCTTCACAGGAACTGAGAGCATTGTGGAAGCCCCTGAGATGAGGAGGTGAGGCAGACAAAGACTGTGGTTGCACTGCTACACAAGCACATTTACTGGGTGGACTGTTGGCTTTGGTGGAACCAAAACACTGCGGGTCTGAGCTGGACAGGGAAGACACTACTTGTGTAGCTTCCTTCAGGTCACTGCTGTTATCCTAATTGAAACAAAGGAATATGAAAAGTACATTCATTACAGGAACCAACTACAGGCACAATGATTTCTAAACCCAAAGGCAGGTGAATGGGTATGACGGGTACAGTACCTGAAGTAGCTGCAATTTATTCTGTATCTGGTTGATAGGAAGGTGGTGAATAAACTCTTGAAGGCTCTGAAGGTGTGAAAAAAAAGTAGGCTCTGCGATGGGCTTCACCAGCTCCAAATGAAAGGTGTTGTTGGGCAGAATAAGTGGAGGGTGATTGTCAAAGCTTGCCAGAATTTCATCTGGAAAAGAGGATTCCAATTAAAATCAGGTTGTGCCAAGATTCAAAATAACACTGCAATTAAAGACGAGCTGTGAGTACTACCACGGAACATCAAAGCACTTAGCATATGCCACCCCGAAAGGACAACAACAGACTTGGAGTTAACTTGTCCGTCAGCCAAAAACAAGAACTCATAAGGCAGAAGGAGAGAGCGAGAGAGAGAGAGAGCGAGAGAGCGAGAGAGCGAGAGAGAGAGAGAGAGAGAGTGCAAAGTACAGGAGAAACAGGATCATGTTTGTTAGCGCTTGTAGATACTTATTGTTTTTCTTCACTCAGCGTTCTAGATTACATGGGTACAGGTGTCTGTTCATACACATGTGTATGTGTACGTGAGTGTGTGCTCACTGGTTTGGAGGGCAGACTCTACTTCCTCTGGGGAGGGGTTCCAGGTGGAGGGGCAGGGCCTGCTAGAGTTGTATTCTCTAAGCATATGGTGAAGTTGTGCTGGATTGAGGTGAGGGAAATCGGCTCTCAGAGAAAGCCAGGAAGTCTACAAACAGAATGTGAAATAAACATGCATTAGACATTTACTTAACACGTACAAAAAATACAATCAGAGCATAAAGCTCTGCATTTGGAAAGTCCCACTGTGGTCCTACCCCTCTTTCTCATCATCACAGTCTGTGTATCTCAACCAAGTAGATGATAATGTCAACGATTGAGTGGGTCATGTGACTCATTGGTGGGATTGAGTCTGGTCCCTGGCAGAGTATTGTTAAGCTGTCTGCTCAGTACATAGCACACCAGAGGAAAAAAGTGTAATACAGTGTTTAAAACAACGTATGGTGTCTCGCAATGAATGCTCGCGAGCACTTTGGTACCTTATGTTATTGTGAAAGAGAATGGCAAGAGTATGTAGTGAAAACGCCTCCTTCTCTAAATGTTATTATGGGTAAGAAATCATACAACTCACTTAGGCAAAGAAACAAACTCGATTGAGGTCTCATAATGTTTTAAGGCGTGTCCGCACTGAATATAAACAGAGAGGGTGATGACTGGGGCACTTTAAAAAAACCCAGAACAACTCTGGGAGGAGATGTTGCTTTAACATGCCAACTCATCAGAGGTCTCTTGACAAAAACTCCCTTTCACTTATGCCAGTCAGCACACTGAAGGGAGGTGATTGTGACGGAGGACATCACATGCTCTAATTTTTAAAAACTAGTCTTTTCTGTATGACTCGCTGCATTTTCGGTGAAATTTATATACTACAGTAAGTACTTACACCTGATAACAGAAAGCAACTAATGAATACAAAGCTGTTGCCCTTTGCTTTAATGTGCCGTGGTTTAGCGTTGGGACTCGTGCGGGGAAAAATGCTGTACTTTCTAATATATATTGAACCTAAACAACAGAACAATAGACAATTTTGGCTTTGGCTAAATGTCAGAAAATCAGTATTACTGCTAAAGGAAGCACCAGCAAGCCATTACTAATAGCAAAATAAGTAGCACATGTGGAAGGTAGGTTTAGAAATAGTAAATGAGAAAAGTGTGACGTATAAATGATTCAGCATGTTGCTTGGTTATAAACAAACCACAAAATGCCCAGTTACGTGGGTGGAACATTTAGAACGAGCCTCCTAGCAACAGGCCAACTCAACCGTTCTTTTTCTGAACTCAGCAAGTTGACTTCTGCTGATATGCAACACTGGGTTCAGCCACATGTTATATGGCACAGAGCAAAGTCATCTAAAAGCAAACTGATAGTAAAACAAAGTACATGAAAACAAATGCAAATTACTGTGTATCGGACACGACCATACTCATTCGTACAGTGTTACAACTCTTTAGAATTTACTTTAGATTAAATATTAAAGAATTATACAGCTGTTTGACAAATTAATGAATGAATTAAAGAAAAACAGGTACCGTCAAGTGCTAAATGGCTTCATTAATCTTGTATTTGTGATATAATTTTTTTTTTTTTTTTTACAGAGATACCACCTAGAGCAGTGCTTCTCAAATAGTGGGGAGGTCTCCCTTGGGGGGCGCGGTACAATGCCGGGATGGGGGGAGGCACGGTGTGTTGCCAGGGGGAAGTGCGTATGACTCTGGGAAACATGCTTTTCTGGAATAGTGCATGAGAATTAAGTGTAATTGCACCTCCACTCCACTAGTTGGAAGTGGTGCTCTCATTGTCGTGCTAATGGTGTAGCGGTTTTTCGCACGAGCAAACGATATGACATGCAGTAAACAACCCCTCAAGAAACAACACGGAAAAATTTCTAACAGGAACAAAGAGAAATGTGGAAAAAGAGAGCGATATTAAGACATAAATAAGTTGAATGAGTTTAAATAAGGATGTATTTTTTGTTTAATTTCAGGCACATTGGTGCACTTTAAATGTTTTTCTATTGCAGACTAAAAAACAACAATAATGATTTTTTTTTTTTTATTGTAAGTTGAACTATATTTTTCTTTTTTGTTTTTAATGTTAATAAAGATACAATGTTAAGCAGAGGTGTATTAATAACAATTTTATAGACAAATAATACTACTTATCAGCGTGTTTCTGTCCCTTGCTAAAGGGTTGTGACAGGAAGGGCATCCGACGTAAAAACCTCTGCCAAATCAAATGTGTGAATCAGATGATTCGCTGTGGCGACTCGAGAGAAAGGGAAAAGACGATAGTCACTCGCGGGGCGATTGGGGGGGTGGGGTGGATTTTTTTCCCCTTCCTAGAGGGGGCGCCATAGAAAATAATTGAGAAGCACTGACCTCGGGTTATGTTCTAAGGTCTGTCTTCCTTTCGGCTTTTTCCCCCTTTTACTCGGGAGTCGCCACAGCGAATCATTTTGATTCGCACGTTTAATTTGGCAGAGGTTTTTACGTCAGATGCCCTTCCTGTCACAACCCTTTTAACAAGAGATAGAAACACGCTGACGACTTTGCAGCCTACTCTTTACGAAAGTCAGCAATGGTTCTTCTACATGCCTCTCACCATAGACAGTGAGAGACATGGCCCGCCTTTGATAACCCAGTTAGCCACACTGGGGGGACAGTGACAACCTTGTGGAGAGTGGGACTCGAACCACCAACCTTTGGATCAGCAATCCAGCGCCCTATGTCAAAAAATAATTTCTAAAGAACATAAGTATCAGGGATGATCAGTTAGTCATTCTCGTTTCACATATAGTATACAAGAGTCAAGGTTAATTATACTATGAGCTCATTTACGGTCCCTCCCTGGCACCTCTATGACCTCACTTCCTCAGAGAAATACAATATAAAACAATATGACACCCCCTGTAAATCTTTAACAGCACATATGTGTACTCGTGACTCAGTGTAGCACAGTCACTTAACCACAGTAAAAGATTGCGTATATAAAAACCTGTAGTTATTATCTGTGGTGTGAATTTGCACAGAAAATCCTTTAGAAGTAAGACACATTCATGGGATTGCAAGGGGAACTGGTTTAAAAATAATTACAGGTTATTGTTACAAGTCAGTGTCTCCAGTATATTTCATTCGTGTTTTGAGTTCTGAAGGTGGTTCCACCCCCTGAATGTTCTTTCACATGTGTTTTCAAAACAGAGGAACTGATACATTAGCTGCATAAACAATATTTATTTACATCACTCACACCAGACTGATCCAAGTCTTTACAGGGAACTACACAAACTACATGCCACAGCACGACATCTGGAGCAACAGCCAGATGATATCAACTTAAATACACTCTCCTGTCTTAGCTTTGGCACTTTAAATGTCATATGATTAGTGACTAAAGAGACTTGACGTCATGAGGAAATAAATATGGACGAACTTTGTTATCAGAGATATCAGTATCATATTATATTGACCTCGACAATTTAAATGAGTTGCTTAACTGGTGGTACATGATCAGAGAATCGTGGGGAGCCACCTTTGATTTTAAGATCCAAGATCCATTGATTTGATCCAAGAGCGTTACAGTCGTGTGTACAATACAGTGATACCCCACCTTACGAAATTAATCCGTTCTAGAGTCTTTTTCTTAACCTGGATTTTTCGTAAATTGAACTGCATTTTACATGTAAAACTTGTGATTCGTTCCAAGGCCCCCAATACTGCCCCCTAAACCCTTTAAAAACTATAAAAGCATACCTTTTAAGACCTCCTTCTGCTTCAATATTGTACCAATGGTAGACGGGTTTGGCCATATTCCTTTGCGATATCACTCGAGCCCGTTTCTTCTTCTCACTCACATCAGAAATCCCACGTGTGTGTGTGTGTGTGTGTGTGTGTGTGTGTGTGTGTGTGTGTGTGTGTGTGTGTGTGTGTGTGTTGACCATGTCTTCTTAGCAGAGTTATAATCTTACAAATGTTTATGGAAGGTTAAAAGCCTGAGTCAAGAAATAAAGCACGAACCAACAGTAACTTTGTCCTTTACATGAAAAGCATTACGGTAGATGCAGCTCCATAATAGCCAATGGAAGGGAGCTGCATCATCCCTCCTAGCCAATGGGAGGCCAGCGGAGCGAGACGTTGGGAGATAGCCAATAAGAGGGAGCTGTGTCATCCCTCCTAGCCAATGGGAGGCCAGCGGGGCGGGATGTTTGAACATCATTGATGGGAGAGTAGCTCGTGCATTGTTTGAATGTTTGAATGGCGCGTTTGAATTTTTAAGATGCGCTTTCATAACGTGAACTTGTTTTGTGTCCAGAGACAAAAATTTTAAGAAAATGCATTTCGTAACCTGAATTTTTCGTTTGGTGAGACTTTCGTAAAGTGAGGTATCACTGTATATACTTCTGCCTGGGTGTCTACAAGATCATCAGAGGATGACAACTGGATATTCTTATGTTATTTTCCCCAAAAATGTGACCTCGTTTATGATTTCTATTGTGTGAGTCAGAAAGGTAATGGTTCATTTACATGATGAACATATACAATCCTATTCAAGTGCACAGGTCTGACCTGTAGTAAATTCTCCTTAGGAGTGGCAAGTAGGTTGACTGCTGAGGAGAGTTTCTGGAAGAATTCTGCTGCCAGGTCACCCAAACCAATACTGTGGGTCCAGTCCATCAACAAATCAAGGTTGGCTCGGATTTGTACTCCTCGGGACCACTGGTAAAACCCACCTCCTGAACCTTGAAAAAGAACCGCATTCACATGTACACACTTGCTCACTAATCATTCGGACACTAATCAGTTGGTTCACATCTATTCACTGACACTTCATTCATTTGTTCACATATTTTATTTTAGCTATTACTTATTACCGATCACTTTACATACTGCTTTATTTAATCTTGAAAATTCTATTTGCAGGCTTCCAAGTGGAGCAATGACTATCAACCTGGAGATCACCGGTTCGAATCCAGGTTGATACGGAGCCATCCGTGTGTGCATGGAACTGATTTATCACAGGACTCTCATGGGATGGCATACACTCAGTTCTCTGTCAAACATGGGTACCATTCGTACAAGAGGGCACTTATCTTTAAGTGTTAGCCCCCCCCCAAATAAAGTTAGAAAAGCGGTGGGTGGCAGCATTGGGCATCATGGAGGAGCCATGTGCATGCTTACGCCCCTCCCTGGTTAGTGCTGGTTGTATGATTAGGGCAATACATGACAGGTGGGGATTGGATATGACTAAATCATGTGAGACCAATGAGGAGCCCATCACACCAAAAATAAATGAATAAAAATAAATTAAATAAACAAATAAAAATTCTGTTTACTTACTTATGGTGTAAAATAATGTCTGATATGGCTATGAAAGTATTTTAATGCAGACATGTACAGTTTACACATAAACCTTAACAATAACATTAGTCTAAGCACTACACTTGGAGTACACCCATGTAAATTGTCTGTACCTACTGACTATCTATAACTATAAAATATACTGAATAGAACTTGCCTCTCTCCATAAGAATGTTGAAAAGTGAAGCGTTAGTGAAGAAAAAGAGATAGGCCAGGAGCTGTGAGGATATCCCTGAGTGCACTTCGAAGGTGTTGAGCAGCTGTAATGCCTCCTTTAGAACATCCAGTATGTTGCTAACCCCCACAGGCATGCATAGCTGTCCATTCTCAGAGAAGGGGTTACTATCTAGCAATCCAGGCAACACTGAATACAATATCTGCAAAAGTAAAAGACGAGAATGAAGGATAGAGTTTTACAATGTATAACACAGCTTACTGTATAGGATATCATGATGAACACACAGCTGAGAATGTGGAGGAATAGCTTTATTTCTATAAATTGCGAGAACAGGAGACTCCTTTCGACAGTGCGAAATGACTGTTTCATCATACCGTGATTTGCAGAGTCTGTCAGACAAGTATTTCTGTGGTCTGGAACTACCAACACGACAATGTACTTTAATAAAAAGAGTGTACAGTACAGTCTGATTAACATGTGCATGTCAGGGTTCAGTGCACCTCGACACATTAACAAGACCGCATTTTAGCTTTTCTGTTAATATTTTATGTAGTTTAGCTCGTATACGGGCGTGAACACGACCATGGATCAAAGCGAAATGCTGTCATATTGCTCTAATATGGTTAATTTCAGTGAAAAAATTAACCAAAAGGGTGCCTTTTGGTCATCCTGATGGTACTACTGTAATTTTGGGCTCCAAGTAATGGGGACATATTCAGCAGAAATGCATTTAAAAAGAGGTGCATATCAACCAGATTCTACTGTGTTCATGTAATCCTGTGATTTGCTGTGCACGCAGTACTACTGTCAAAACTGCAGTATTGTGGTATAAATAACAGCTAGTGCAGACTGCATAGGAATGGCATAATTTGATTGGTCCGCTATCTTATGCATTGAGATTAAAAGTGAACTTTCAGTGTGATTTCTTTGTTTGTGTTCACATTTAGTATACTGTATATTAAAATAATTATTCACCTCAGGCTCGGTGGATGTCACTGAACTGAATGTTTTTATCCTGGGGATTAATTAGCAACACCCACCTCGCCTTGAGTGAATAATTGCTAATTATCCCGAGAAAGTGAACCAGTCAGAGTGTGCCATTCCTGGGTAGTATATACTAATTATGATGAACATAATACACAAGATATGATGTCTTAACCACTTGTATAAGATATGGCTAATAAGCAATGTAAATGTAACACCTAAAAAAACCCCAGAAAGTCAAACACGTTAGCATTATAACTGAAGATACAAGTAACTATATCAGTATTCTCAGGAGTGCTGTATAATGCAAAATCTACTCCAGGCATTGTAAGTCCTATCTGAGCGCACAGGAAACACGGTTCAGGCAGACTTCCTTTCAGCATACAGATTGGGGCAGCTTAGGGAAATGTCTCAGCCCACGACAGTCCATTGTTACCACCACACTCTGTCTTGGGAGTTGACAAGATAAGATGCTACTCCCAGCCTCTGTACATAACCCACTGACTCACTGACTACATTTACAGATAATAGAGAAGAGTCATGATAGCAAAGGCAAAAAAAGCAATAGCCAAAAAAACGTACTAGATCCATTTGACTTTTTTTTTTCCACGCAGCAGCAAAGGTAATCGGAACTATGCAGAATTAATTTACTTCCTGCGAGAGGAAAGTCTCAGCGTATACAGGAAACATGAAGGGAAGTTCTGTGTTTAAACACATGGGTATAGCATATTGTGGTTTGCTTGGCCTGTAAAAATACCCATGAGAAAAATATCTGTTCCTGAGACTTTTCTAACTTTTATCCTTTTTACCTTATTAGTCATGGATTCGGTTTGTAAAGCAAAGTCTATTTTGACCTGTTACAAGAGAAATCAGAGCTCTGAAATCAGAGAGGGGACTCCAGTCTGCCAGTTAGAGTAGCATGTGAAAAAAAAGTGTAATTTAATTACAGTATCTAGCTCTCTCTCTCTCTCTCTTTATATATATATATATATATATATATGTATATATATATATATATATATATATATATATATATATATATATATATATATATATATATTCTGTCTTCCTTTCGGCTTTTTCCCTTTTTACTCGGGAGTCGCCACAGCGAATCATCTGATTCGCACGTTTGATTTGGCAGAGGTTTTACGTCGGATGCCCGTCCTGTCACAACCCTTTTAGCAAGGGACAGAAACACGCTGATGACTTTGCAGCTACTCTTTACGAAAGTCAGCAATGGTTCTTTTACATGCTTCTCACCATAGACAGTGAGAGACATGGCCCACCTTTGATAACCCAGTTAGCTGCACTGGGGGGACAGTGAGAACCTTGTGGAGAGTGGGACTCGAACCCCCAACCTTTGGATCAGCGATCCAGCGCCCTATACCACTAGACCACCACTGTCACACACACACACACACACACACACACACATATATATATATATATATATATATAAAATCACAGCTTGGTATAAAATAGACAGCCTTGACCATCCCTAGGCCTCTTTAAGAAACGTCAGTGAAGGTGAAAGAGAATACTCTGGAAAAAGGGTCACATCACTTCCATTTCTCCAACAAATGTATTTAACTTTTGTTCAAGAGCACTACATCACCACAGCTTAGTCATACTCACCCAGGGAGACAAGCCCCTGAAAGAAATGGTGACTCGCAGCACTTTAATGAGCCAACTTTACTTTTCAATCACAATGACTGCACATTCCTCCTGTCCCTCGAGGCACATTACACATTACTTACATTTTATTTATTCATTCATCCTAATAGGGTGACAGTAAGGCTAGCGCCTGTCTCAGCCAACTCTGGGCAATGGTTGGATACACCCAGCCTGTTGTAGGGCCAACACACAACCACTCACACTGCCAATTAACCTAATGTGCATGTCTTTGGACTGAAGGAGAAAACTATCGTACCCAAGGGAAACCAATGCAGATTATGCTAACACCATCATCACCATGCTCCCCTTTTCATAGAATTCAAAAGGGAAGTGGACACATTTAAGTAAATCAGCAACAGTAAAAAAAAAAAAAAAAAAACGTCTGCAAGTATGTGACACGCACAAGTTTTTCATATGTCATTCACACACAACCTCCTTAACCTGTGTTATAATTACTATAACAATATATTACAATATATTGGACCTATCTCTAACAAAAAACCCTCTCATTGATCAATTTTACTCTCACCCCAGTTTTACTTCATTTATGGGTCACTCCACATTATGTCTGTTAAATACTCTCACAAAGTGGAGATAATTAACTACAGAGCACACAACAATATTTTAAATCCTCTGATTTCAGAAATGTCTCCAGTTCTCTGTAGCCACTGTTTGTTCACGACTGCAGCTCTTTTCCTGAGCAGGAAATAGCCTGTGTACTTGGGCTACAGATTGACTTTATGTTCACAGGCTACAGCTGTTTCCCCATTAAATGAAAAGCAGGCGAATGATGAGCCACTCTGTCCTTCCTCTTCATACTCACAATGCCTCACCACTTAAAACAGGGCAGAATTGTAAAATCAGAACTGATATATTGGAATTGAGTGCATATGTTTCTGGAAGTAAAAAAAAAAAATGTCTCCAGGAAGAAGCCGCTGAAGATTGTATGGCTGCCTCGGCAAAACCAGTGTAGTCTTCAATCATGATTCAGATCTGGTACACACTGGTACTGTAAACACTGTAGGTGTGACTGGGATCATTAAGTGGATGCATGGTACTTGTAGCGAGCAACTGGATGTTTACATTAAAAAAAAAAAATCCATTCTCTCTGAGCGAAAGTAACACCAGCATACAGTACAGTGGTACCTCACCTTACAATAGTCCCAGCAAACGAAAAATCCAGGTTACAAAAAACATTTTTCAAAATTTTTTGTCTCTGTATATGAAACAAGTTCTCCTTACGAAACGAGCCAAATGCACCATTCAAACAATGCACGAGCTGCTTTCCCCATTGTCTATCTTCCAACACCCCACCCCGCTGGCCTCCCATTGGCTCGGAGGAATGACGCAGCTCCTTCCCATTGGCTATTATGGAGCTGCATCTCCCATAATGCTTCTCGCGTAAAGGACAGAGTTAGTGCTGTTTCATGAGTGTGCTCATTGCTTTATTCCTTGACTGAGGGTTTTAACCTTCCATAAATATTTGTAAGATTATAACTCTGCGAAGAAGACATGGTCAACATTGGTTGATTTCCGGTGCGAGTGAAAAGAAGAAGCGGGCTCGTGACATGCGGATGAGTGATATCGCAAAGGAATATGGCCAAACCAGTCTACCATCGGTACAATATTGAAGCAGATGGAGGTCTTAAAAGGTATGCTTTTTATAATTTTTAAAGGGTTTAGGGGGGTGGTATTGGGGGCCTTGGAACGAATCACGTGGTTTACATGTAAAATGCGGTTCAATTTACGAAAAATCCAGGTTAAGAAAAAGGCTCCGGAATGGATTCATTTTGTAAGGTGAGGTACCACTGTATAATAATTGAATTACTGCTGGAATTATAAGTAACGAGACGAAATATGAAGTGAAAGTCGAGTTGAGTGTAATATTGCGCAACAAATTAAAACCATGAAAGAATTCAGGTCAACATGTATTTGGTTTTCATTCCACAGTGGAAGACTGGCAGACAGTATCTCTCTCTGTCTCTGTCTGTCTGTCTCTCTCTCTCTCTCTCTCTCGCTCTCTCACCCCTACACACTTCCTTGTTCTCTAACCTGTCTATATGAATAGGAATGTATGTATATATTTGTGTGCACATTTTTGAGTGTATGCTTACTCTTGTAAGGTAATAGACAGTCTGCTGGAAAGTAAACATGATGACTTCCTCCAGGACAGTCATGGCCTCCTCACTCGCAGTACGTGTAGACAAGATCTGAGAATTCAGTAATTCTGTGAAGAAAAACAAACATGTCCTTAGTTTTATGTAGAAAATCCTTACAGGCTGAGATTACAAAACAATGTAACCTCAGGTATATACATATACGAGAATATTAGTACACAAAGTGCATAATAAAGATTTTTTTTTTTCGTTCCGAAAGGATATACACATCCAATTCGCAGAAACATTAAGAACATTACATCACGTTAAGAGAATGACTGACTGGTGTGTACTGTACACGTGACACTGGTTGTAGAGCAGCAGAAGTTTTACTGTATTACCTTTATTATCAGACAGCAGGCTGAATGCTTATCAGTGTTTTTGTTTAGTAAGGCAGCCAATCAACTGTAGTTATACCAACCGTAGTTATAGCGGTGACCCAATAAAACCTCCACATTTCAAAGGTAAATGGAAAAAATAAATAAAAATGTAAACAAATGAATTATTTGTATACATGACACTTTGTTCAGTACAGTGTTTGTATAGATGGAAGATGAGGTCTTTGTGTAAGTTCTTGCAGATTCCTGGGAAATTCCTTCAGCTGAAGCCTGTTTCTGCATTAGGTTTTGGAGTCTGCACAACAGATCACCTCAATGCTTCGGTATTCTCAGGCATACAAGGTTAAGCAGGTTATTTTCTTTTCAAAGCTGAGCCTGTATCTCCAAAAATCTCAACCCCCTGTAAGGTGTTTTTCCAATTAGGAATGTTTTGGAACATTGAAACGTTCTCGAAAGGGCCTCTGATCTGTGATCACGAAGAGCTTGTTTGTGAGAAATACTTTGGCCACGCCATGTTGGTGACTGAGGACAGTTGCGCCTCACCAAATTTCATCTGTGCAAATGATGATGAAAGCTTCAGGCGTGCCAATAAATTTTTTAAAAATCTTCAAGTTTTGTTTATATTATTTAAATTTGAAAGGTGGGTGGTTTTCGGACCATCTATACTTACACTTATTCGATGTGGCGACCCATGATAAGGGAAAAGGCCGAAAGGAAATCACTCTCTCTATACTTACACTTATTCTCTTATACTATTATTTATACAAAACTGCAGGGAAATAAATCTAATTTCTTACAGGAAGAAAAAAGCTAACAAACCTTCAGAAAAAGGTTTCTATTATCTGTATACTTAGGGGCAGTGGTGGCCTGGTGGTAAGGTGCGAGATTACTGATCCCAAGGTCGGGGGTTCAAGCCGCACTATCACCAGGTTGTCACTGCTGTCCCCTCAGTGCAGATAACTGGGTTATCAAAGGCCGACCATGTCGCTCACTGTCTGTGGTGGGAGGTTTGTGTAAAAGAACCATTGCTGATTTTCGTAAAGAGGAGTTGCATAGCCGTCAGCGTGTTTTTGCTTTCAGCGGGACTTAACGGACTTAATCCACCTCTCAATAACACCACGGCAACCCTAATTAGGATTAAGCAGTTCAGAAAATGAAGGAATATCTGTTTGCGTCCACCAGCAGTTATAAAGATAACAAAGTTATCTTGCTCTCACAGCAATAAAATTACTGTAAACATTTCTGGGACATGGGACATCAATACACTGTGATATATTCAGAACCCTAAATGTTAACCAAAAAAAAAAAAAAAAAAAAAGTACAAATATTCCACAAAAGAAACATAGATAAAATGTAAAAATGTAAAATATAAGGAAAGGAAACACAAAATTGAATTACATTTTAAGTCACTCAGGTGGCTATGGATACAACAGCTTCCCAAAACATCAATTAAAAAAAATAAATTTAATATTTACAAGCAAACTAATGGACAAACTAGAACATCAGGATGAGCTGAGAGAAATCATACCTTTGTCCTGCTCTTCATCATCTTTTGTCCATGGGAGGAGAAGAGGCACCTCGTGCTGAATGAAATGTAAGAGTTCAATGGAGTTGGCCATCCAGAGCACAAGCGGCTGCAGGCCTGGAATTAGTTCAGCCACACTTAACAGACAAATCTCTTCTGGCTCTGTGCGTCCGTCTCGGGGCCCACTGCAGCAAAAAGGAAAAACACTCAGATTTTCACACCGATAATACCAACGTACTGGAGACCACCCGGGAAAAAATACAGTGAACTGAGTAGAAATATATTGCCTTGATCATTACTGTATATGAAAAGACCGAGCTTTCTATCTTTATTCTGGGCTTGGAGGAATGATTGTGAAGAAGCAGACCCTGTGTTGACAGATTTTTTTAACCATGTTAAAGCATTGAAACTTTCTCCGATAATTTAATTAAGATATACTCTAAAAGAGGGCGCCGTGGCACAGTGGTTAACACGTCTGCCTCACAGCATGAAAGCCTGGGTTTCATTCCTGGATTCAGGCATTTCTGTGTGGAGTGTTCATGTTCTTCCTGCGCCTGCATGGGTTTTCTCTGGGTACTCTGGTTTCCTCCCACATTCCAAAAGCATGCACAGCGGGCTAACTGGTGGTTCCAAATCACAACTAGGTGTTAAGTGTGAGTGTAAATGTCTGTGAGTATTGACCATGCGATGGCCTGACGAGCCGTCCAGGGTGTATCCCACCCTCACCAAGAATAGGCTGAGATGAGCGCCAGCATCCCAATGATTCTAATTAGGATTAAGCTAATTATGGATAGCGAGGCCAGTGGTGTAGTGGTTAGAATGCTGGGCTCATGATCAGGAGGTTGTGTGTTCAAATCCCAGTTAGACTCCCACTGTGTTAAGACCCCTGGGCAAGGTGTTAACCACAAGTGTGCCTCTGTTCACCCAGCAGTATAAATGGGGACCAGTAAAATATACTGGGAAGGTAACCTGTGATGGACTAGCATCCCATCCAGGAGGAGTTGAACTCCTGGTCGCTTCGTGCTACATAAACCGGGGATAAGCACCGGCCTGATGAGCCGCTAGGCTTGGGTATAAAAAGCCCAACCTTACCTTTACCTAATTATGGATAAATGAGCCCTTTATGTGTTGAACCTCGGACAACCAAGATATTACACATTGCGAGTCACTGCCAACCTTTGTCCCCTCCCTCCGACTCTCTCTCTGTTTCAATAAATTGTTACACTGACCAACCCTGCCTGATTTAGATTATTCTAGATATTTCCAGGACACCCACCAGTCCATCACATAAATTAAGGGCTCGTCCGGGATAATTCCCTTTGGAGGACTATTGACTATCATCGATCTTCACAGATCATATCCGACCAAATCGCTGATCAGGGCTGATCAAAATCGATCCAAGAGTGCTTGCACTAAGCCATTAAACATAGCACAATGTCTTTGGTTACAGATGTTTTGATGAACCCTTCCCGAGAGGCTCAAGAGTCTTTTGCGCTGAAAAGTTCCTTCACTTCATCTTAAATATGGAGAGAAATAATCAACATTCAGAAGTAGCATGGAGGAACACTCTCTTGGCATGTGTTGAAAGCTAAACATAATAGCAGTAATTAAAAAGACAAAAAAAAAACAAACAAAAAAAAAAACCACTCACTTGTCTGGCTGAAGCACAGCAAGCTCTTTGGTCCTCTCCTATGATTGAAAAGAAAATCAGTTACTGCTCTCCTATTGTGCGGCAAACATTTTATTTCAATGATAACCAAGTGAGTACAGTAAAACCTCCGCTGACGAACGCTTAAGCTCACGAACTTTTCGCCTCAAGAACATTAAATTTGCGAGCATATTGTCTCTGCTGACGAACTAGTTTTCGGCGGACGAATCAAACCACGCGGTCGAACAGCCACGAGAAGCTGACGCACGCTCACGGCGTCACAGTTCGTCACACCCCTTTCTTTGAGTGCGGAAGTGGTTTGTGTTTGCTAGACATTTTGGACCATATTGAGTGGCCTTTTGCTATTATGGGACCGAAAAAGACCCCACCACAGGTGGAGATCATTGAAAAACACGAACGAGGTGTGCGTTTGTGTGACTCAGCGTCCCAGTACCAGTACGCTAAGTCTACCATTGCTCCCATCCTTAAGAACAAGGAAGCTATTAAGGGTGCGTGTGTGGCTAAGGGTGTTTCCAAACAGTAGGCGTTTCCAAACTCTCCTTCCAAACAGTAAGTCCCTCCCTCCCTCCTCCTCCCACTCCATTCCATCAAGCCATCAACTACCATCACAAAGGTAAATAAAACCACTTTATTATACAGTACAGTTTATTTCTTTAATTACAATACAATAGCACATTTATTATACATAAAATAAGGTATATTTTTGTGTAGTTTTAAGGCTTATTTAGTAGAAAATTATGTTTTATGGGGACCTGGGAATGGATTATTCTCATTTTAATGGTTTCTTATGGGAAATAAATATTCGGAATACGAACTTTTCGCCTCACACACACTTTCTGGGAACCAATTATGTTCGTGAGCAGAGGTATCACTGTACTTTTAATCTGTTGCGATCAACCAAGAATTTACAAAATGTAGCAAATGAATTGAATCTACAAGGCATAGTGAGACTGATTATTCCTGGAGACACCATGTACACCTGCTCAGTTCATACTCACCCACATGGCAAGCTGGATCTGGTTTGCGATATTCAGCAACAGTTTGCGGAGGTTTGCCATCTCCCAGCTAGCAGCCGAATGCTGAATGCATAAACAGAGCAGGAATGCTGGAATAAGTTTAGGATCTGGTCCACTTGGATCCACTATGGTGAGGATCTTCTCCAGCACCTGGTCCTCTTGATGTGGTTCATAGGTAAGAGAAAGCACACGCCCATCTAGAGCCCTCCAGCAGGGTGGGACTCTCTTAATGGCCCTGTGCCTTCTTACAGAGGAATCACAGTCATTACAAGAGAAGGCTGAAACTAGGGGAGAAAGAGCTGCCATCCAGGTGGGTATGTGCTGGATGTCAGGTGATGTAGGATCCTTGAACATAAAGAGGTAATGCTGGCCCAAGCCTATCAGGTCACCTGGTAAGAGTTCACTTTCACCCTTTAACTGCACACCGTTGTGTGTAACGGAGGCTCCAGAGAGGGGTTTTAGTAGGGTTGGAGTTCTCCTGCTCCCCTCAGTTTGAGTTCTGGGAGCATCTTTCTGCCGCACAAAGCAGTGTTGGGGTAGCACATCAGGGGCATAGAGAACCACATCCACCTTCAACTGCTCTCCATCCTCACTATGCCCAGCAGAACAGCCAAAAACACAGCTGTTCCGACTCATCACGTAGATCACAAAGTCCTGGAAAGTACCAAAGAACATTTTATACAAAAATACTGCGAATCATTGAAATAAGATTCTGATGTCTCAACAACTACAAATGTATTAGTCTGCATTATTACAACTGTTTATCCAGCACCGATGTTCATTTAGTCATTTCCGAACCATTTAATTGGGTCGTAATCTTACTAGGGAGGATGAAGTCTATTTTGGGGACACTCCAGACAAAGACTGGGTTCACAGTGAACAGCTAGCCAGTTGATTGCAAGGCCATCACAAGCACACACCATCCACACTCACACCTCAGAGTAATTTGGAACAGCCAGTAAGCTTAATGTGCATGTCTGGACTGCTAGAAGAAACTGGCGTATCCAGAGGAAACCCATACAAAACAGGAAGAGCATGTGAGTTCTGAGCTGGGCCGTGGTGGTCTAGTGGTATAGGGCGCTGGATCGTTGCTCCTAAGGTTGGGGGTTCGAGTACCACTCTCCACAAGGTTTCACCGTTAACAACACCCCCCCACCCCAATGCAGCTCACTGGGTTATCAAAGGCCGGCCATGTCTCCCACTGTCTATGGTGAGAGGTTCATGTAAAAGAACCATTGCTGACTTTCGTAAAGCGTAGGCTACAAAGCCGTCAACGTGTTTCTGTCCTTTGCTAAAGGGTTGTGTCAGGAAGGGCATCTGACGTAAAAAAAAAAAAAAACTATGCCAAATCAAACGTGCGAATCATGCGCTGTGGCGACCCCAGAAAAAAGGGGAACGGTCGAAAGGAAATCTCATGCGAGTTCTGAGCCCGGGACTTGAGAACTCCCTGAGAACTGGATATTAACAGAACGAATACAATCTGAATCCTGTGAAAATAGAAACAGTGAAATGTGAAAAAAAGAGAAAAGAAAACAAAGTAGGGACAAAACCAAAATACAATGGCTCAGTACTCTGATGTGGTTTTAAGAATTCATACTAATTAAAAATGCCCTGCGATGGCCTGGCGAGCTGTCCAGGGTGTACTCTGCCCTCGCTCTGAGTTGGCTGGGATGGGCACCAGCCTCCCCACGACCCTAATTAGGATGAAGCGGTTACAGAAAATGAACTGATGAACTGATGAACTAATTCAAAATATTGTTTGGCCTCAGCTGATTCTGGTTTAAGTACTCAAAGCAGTGCACTACCTACAACACATTCACAGGTAGGGGTGTGGCCTCCTGCTTCTGGAATGTTAACTCTTATTTACAGTAAGATCAACCTTCAGACGAATGCACACATGGACATAATCATAACATTCAAGAATTCAGCAAAGTTACACAAGCACACTGTGACAGGCATGAAGACATCACACAATTAAGTGCTGTGTTAACATGTAACTGTGTGTCCCTGTGCAACATGCACACCCATATGAACCCACACAAGTACATATTCACACCCTCACACCACTCTGCATACATGGCAGCATTTAAAATAAAGAGTAAACAGTGCAGTGATGAGAAGTTTCCTTCTCCTGGAAGTTAGCTAGGCAACACCAGAAAGTTTAGAAAATGAACTGAATCACATCCACAAATGTGGTGAAGGTATGAAGTTAATCCTGAGTTTTGCTGCTTCAGAAACAAAGCAGGAGTAATTGTGTCATGTATATTGGCTTGTGGTGGGAAAAAATATGTTTGTGCAGGTGCTTCATTATTCATGCTTTGGGAACCCTGTAATCTGTTAGACCTTGGCATGAGATCCAACACGGAGAGAACATTCCAGTCATGAGTTCCGCCAGAAGTCAGCTTGGATGTGTGCAAACTGAAATTATGGCAGGGGGCTATTATGACTCATGCTGAGCTTCCCACCCCTGAATGATCAGTTAGACCCAGGATGGCCAAAATATCAGCCGTTTTCTTTATACAGTGGTACCTCACCTTACGATAGTCCCAGCAAATGAAAAATCCAGGTTACGAAGAACATTTTCCAAAATTTTTTCTCTCCGTATACGAAACAGGTTCTCCTTACAAAAGGAGCCAAACGCGCCATTCAAACATTCAAACAATGCATGAGCTGCTTTCCCATTGACTATCTTCCAACATCCTGCCCCGCTAGCCTCCCATTGGCTACGAGGGATGACGCAGCTCCCTCCCATTGGCTATTATGGAGCTGCATCTCCCATAATGCTTTTCGTGTAAAGGACAGTTACTGTTTTTTTTTTTTTTTTACTCATGCTTTTAACCTTCCATAAACATTTGTAAGATTATAACTCTGCTCAGAAGACATGGTCAACACACGCACGTGTGATTTCCAGTGCGAGTGAAAAGAGGAAGCAGGCTCGTGATATCGCAAAGGAATATGGCCAAACCCGTCTACCATCGGTACGATATTGAAGCAGAAGGAGGTCTTAAAAGGTATGCTTTAATAATTTTTAAAGGGTTTAGGGGGTAGTGTTGGGGCCTTGGAACAAATCCCGCGTTTTACATGTAAAATGCGATTCAATTTACGAAAAATCTAGGTTAAGAAAAAGGCTCTAGTACGGATTAACTTCGTAAGGTGAGGCACCACTGTATATGGCTGCGTGACACTCCTTTAACCGCTCAAATACTCAAGCTCACCATCTCCAGAAAATACTGTTACTAACTATTTAAAATAATAATGTAGGATATCAGCGGATCCTTTAAGCAGCATCAGTGCTTAAAGTTCGTTGGGCTTTTTACACCCGAGCCATCGTGGGACTGGTGCTTATCCCCGGTTTTCAACATCACTGTTTGCCCCCTTGTAAAAGTATGGGTGTGAATCACAGAAATCATTTATTTTTGTTCCAAAAACAACTGACAACAGGAAAGCAGAGCTGGAAAAACGTTGACTGCATATGCCAGTTTGACCAGCATTCTCGCCCTCAGAGTCACTAAAACATGACGTCTCACTGTCACCACAAGACTCCGCTCGCTGGCCCCAATAGGTAAGTGTTTACACCTATTTCCTCCAAATTGCTAGCAAAGTTGTTTTTATAACCTAAATTGTCTCTCGCTGAATAGCTTTGCTTGTGTACACGCACTGGACAAAACTGACCAACAAGTTCATGCCATTTATGGGGAAAAAACAACTGCTAACCATTGGTTCAGCCCACTAGCAATCCACACGATAAAATTACGCAGATTTTTTGCTTTTCTTTAATGATTGATGTTAAAGTAAACTCTGTATTGCTGAGACGTACACATAAAAGTATGGTGCAAGAATGACCAATACCAGAACTTTTTAAAGGAAAAATTTCCACTGAAACATTTATTTAAAATACAGTTCTGGTTCTAATCGCATGTATCGGAATATACAAAGAGATAACAGTAAAAATGTGAACAGCACTGCCTACTTGTCTGTGGCTGTAACCTTGAAGGAGAAGAAAGTAAGGAAAATCACAGGGAGGGTGAATGGAGTACTGTGTGGTGTTGTCATCACTGCTCTCTGTCTCTTCTTTCTCTGTGATGAGGCCGGGTCCCTCCAAGTCAGCTTCGGCCTCTGGATCCTCGTGCAGGGCGCCTCCTTTATTAACCCTGCAGGCCTCTTTACCCATGGCAGAGATGTCCATTTCACTCAGGCTCCTCCACATACCGACACTGTCCATATCACCATTTCTCTCATCCACAAAGAGTGACGTAACCCTTGAATGGACTTTCTGTAGCTTCCGCATTTGGGGATTAAGACCCTGAGACAAACCTGGAATTAAAGCATGAAAAGATTAGTTTCCAGGTATTGACTCACCTGTCCAATGCTGTATGAAAATAAATAAATAAATAACAAAAACATTTAATTTGCCAAACCACTTAATCTTACTAGGTACCCCCTGAACAGCCTGCCAGTCCATCTCAGTGCCAACACACACACACACACACACACACACACACACACACACACACACACACACACACACACACACACGACCATTTACACTCACACATAAGGGAAATTTAGAATAGCCGATTAGCATAAAGTGCGCGTCTCTGGACTGTGGGACGAAACCAGAGGAAACTCTCGCATATATGGAAAGAAGATGTAAACTCCACACAGAAATGCCCTCGAGGACAATGGGACTTGAACCCATGATCTTCTTGCTGTGAGGCAGACATGCTGTCCACTATTGCCGCATTGTTACCAAATGATTAAAACAGCTTCTGTTGTTATCTTGGACACATAAGAGGTTTAGAGTAAAAACTTTTATGAATACAAATTTCAGCAAAGTTGGGATCAAACCTAAAATGCAATAAAAACAAAAATATTTTATTTGCTATTTCACATAAAGCTTTACCTAACTGACAAAAGTATAAAGAAAATATTCTGAATATTATTATTCGCTCATTCTAACGCACTCATTTGTCAAAACATTTAATCCCACTAGGGTTCAACACATTATCCTGTCTTCGCCTAGAGTTGGTTGAGATAGGCTCTAACCTCCCTGCCACCCTATTCGGATGAAGCAGTTCAGCAAATGAATGAATCAATCAATGAATTCTTTGCAATCTTCCATTGAGAAATTATCCTTTTATACTGACACAAACAGGCGAGCTGCGATCCACCTTTGCTTGGAAAATTGAATCTTTGAAAGATGGTCATTATAAACTCAATTTTAATACCTAAACTACTATCTATTACTTTTGGACTTGAACCTTCTACATGAGTTTCGTTCTATCTTTCCTGAATCTTCCGATATAATTAAGTCGGTCAGTTTTTGTCAATTAAATAAAAATGTATGAGAATCAACAGATCAGAGATTTGATGTTGGGCAGCATGGAGGCATAGTTGTGAGCACGTCCACCAAAGGTCCTGGGTTCGAGTCACTGACTCGGCCATTTCTGTGTGGAATTTACATATTATCCTTGATCTTGCATGCGTTTTCTCCATGTACTCCGGTCCAAAAACATGCACAGTAGGCCAACTGGCTGTTCCAAATTGCCCCAAGGTGTGAGAGTGAGTGTGAATGGCTGTATGTGTGTTGGGCTTGCAATGATCTGGTCAGCTGTTCAGGGTGTACCGTACCTCACAGAGTCGGCTGAGATGGGTGGCAGCCTTCCTGTAGCCATAATTAGATTTAAGCATCTTAGAGAATGAATGAGATTTGGGGTTTTCTCACATTTTGGAAAATATCCCAACTTTTCTGGAAACAGGGTTTAGTAGAATACATAGAATTAAATATGAAAAATATTTTAAATTCTTTTCAACTGGTACTTTTGTTTGTATTGTTTTGTGGTTTTTGAGGAAATCCTTGTTCTATTAAATATTTCATCTTGACCAGGATAAGCTGAGGAAACCAAACTGAAGTTCTATAGAAGCATAAATGTATTCTATGCATTTTAGAGCCTCCAAATCCCAGTGACGCCATCGTTAGTGAGAGGACTGTTGGAAATGCATAAAAGACCTGTTCACTTCCACCTAATTCAATCCATGTGTGAAAAGACCTGACCAAACACAAACACCATTCAGCTTAACCCTGGGGGCATTAAGCACCATGGAATGTTCAGAGGTCATGCTTTCACACTGAGGATGTTATCAGCTGTGGAAGTGGGCGCCTGTCCACATTGTTGTGGAGAGTCGGTGGTGACAGGCTCTGTCTCCCTGATCACTGCTCCATCAGGGAGCCTAGAGAAAACCCCACGTTTGGTGCCAAAGACAACAGGGAAAAAAAGTCTAAAGAGTGCGGGAACCAAGCTCAGATTAAAAGGAAAACAAGCAGGCATTACATATGATCTTGGTGGCCAGGCACGCTGGAAAAAGACAAGGGTGAAACATATGAGTCAATCCCAATAAGGTACTTGTATATTAAAAATATTTTTACATTTTATTTCTTTTTCCAAACTGTTTTATCCTCTATTTCAAGTCTCGGGGAGGCCGTAGCACATCCCAGCTGCCTCTAGGCGAAGGCAGGCTACAACTCACCACCAGATCATCACAGAACACACAGACACACAACCACTCAATGGGGCAATCAAGACACAGAAACACCCATGTAGGGCACAGGGCTCAAACCTTCTTGCTTTCACTTATTTGTCAAAAATGCTTAAACCTATTAGTGTCACATGGAGGCTGAAGTCTATCTCAGCCAACACTGGAAGAAGGTAGGAACACCCTGACCAGTTCACCAAACCGCTGCAGGAACAAAACACACACTCACACACACACACACATACAGACTCCGAGGGCAATTTGGAATTTGGCACATCTTTGGACTGTGGAAAGAAACCAAGGTACCCAGAGCAAAACCCACACAAGCTTCTTCTTTTCCTTTCGGCTTTTCCGCTGTTTCAGGGGACGCCACAGGGAATCATCTGATTTGCACATTTGATTTGGCATAGGTTTTTACGTTGGATACCCTTCCTGACGCAACTCTTTAGCAAGGAACAGAAACACGCTGATGGTTTTGCAGCCTACTCTTTACAAAAGGCAGCAATGGTTCTTTTACATGAACCTCTCACCATAGACAGTGAGAGACATGGCTGGCCTTTGATAAGCCAGTTAGCTGCACTGGGGAGACAGTGACAACCTTGTGGAGAGTGGGACTCGAACCCCCAACCTTAGGATCAGCGATCCAGCGCCCATTACCACCAGGCCACCACTGCCCTAGCATAACCCACACAAGCACATGAAGAAAATGCAAACTCCACACAGAAATGTCGATATATCACCTAGATTATGATTTAAAGAATTAAATGACATCGATTCATCCATTAATACATCTACAGTGGTACCTCACCTTACGATAGTCCCAGCAAATGAAAAATCCAGGTTACAAAAAACATTTTCCAAAATTTTTTCTCTCTGTATAAGAAACAAGTCCTCCTTACGAAACGAGCCAAACGCGACATTCAAACATTCAAACAATGCACGAGCTGCTTTCCAATTGACTATCTTCCAACATCCCACCCCACTGGCGTCCCATTTCCTATCTCCGAAAAATCCCGCCCCACTGGCCTCCCATTGGCTAGGAGGGATGACGCAGCTCCCTCCCATTGGCTATTATGGAGCTGCATCTCCCATAATGCTTTTCGTGAAAAGGACAGAGTTACTGTTGTTTCATGATTTTTTGAGTGTGCTCATTGCTTTATTTTTTGACTCAGGCTTTTAACCTTCCATAAATATTTGTAAGATTATAACTCTGCTAAGAAAACATGGTCAACACATGCGCGCGCGCGCGCACGCACGCACACACACACACACACACACACACACACACACACACACACACACACACACACGTGTGTGATTTCCGGTGTGAGTGAAAAGAAGAAGCGGGCTCATGGCATGTGGTTGAGTGATATCGCAAAGGAATATGGCCAAACCCGTCTACCATCGGTACGATATTGAAGCAGAAGGAGGTCTTAAAAGGTATACTTTTATCATTTTTAAAGGGTTTAGGGGGTAGTATTGGGGGCCTTGGAACGAATCACGCGTTTTACATGTAAAATGCGGTTCAATTTACGAAAAATCCAGGTTAAGAAAAAGGCTCTGGAACGGATTAATTTCATAAGGTGATGTACCACTGTATTATCATCATCATTTAGTCGTCAGAGTCGCAGGGGAAGCTGGAGCAAATCCCAGCTGACTTCAGGCAAGAGGCAGGGTGCATCCTGAAGAGGATGTTCGCCCATTGTAATGCTAACACAGAAATGAACAGCCTTTCACACTCACATTTACATGTGTGAGCAATTCCTAGTTTCCACCCGACCTAATCTACATACTTTAGGATTGTAGAAGGAAATCAGAGCACCCGAGGAAGCCTTTGTCAACACAGTTCGACCATGTTAACTCCACACAGTCCCAGTTGGCTGTGAGGATTTGAACACAGAACCATCTTTCTATGAGGCGACTATGTGAACCTCTGCACTAATTGCACAAATGATGACAGCAGACAGAAATCAGGTATAATTGAGTCATCGATTTAGCTTATGGTTCTGCATGTGCGGTGTAGAGACTTTACTTTACTTGGATTACTGTAAACATGTATTAAATAAACCTGCACCATCCTGACACTGTTATCCAATGAGATTTGTAAACATCTTCAGACTATCAGTGGAAGCCTTCCAATCTCAGTCGCAGTTAAAATTTCATAAAATTCCAATTTTAACAATAGTCAAAATGTTCCAGAGTACAGTGATACCTCAGCTCACGAACATAATTGGTTCCCAGAAAGTGTGTGTGAGGCGAAAAGTTCGTCTTCCGAACATTTATTTCCCATAAGAAACCATTAAAATGAGAATAATCCGTTCCCAGGTCCCCATAAAACATAATTTTCTACTAAATAAGCCTTAAAACTACACAAAAATATACCTTATTTTATGTATAATAAATGTGCTATTGTATTGTAATTAAAGAAATAAACTGTACTGTATAATAAAGTGGTTTTATTTACCTTTGTGATGGTAGTTGATGGCTTGATGGAATGGAGTGGGAGGAGGAGAGAGGGAGGGACTTACTGTTTGGAAGGAGTGTTTGGAAACGCCTACTGTTTGGAAACACCCTTAGCCACACACGCACCCTTAATAGCTTCCTTGTTCTTAAGGATGGGAGCAATGGTAGACTTAGCGTACTGGTACTGGGACGCTAAGTCACACAAACGCACACCTCGTTCGTGTTTTTCAATGATCTCCGCCTGTGGTGGGGTCTTTTTCGGTCCCATAATAGCAAACGTACACTCAATATGGTCCAAAATGTCTATCAAACACAAACCACTTCCGCACTCAAAGAAAGGGGGTGACGAACTATGACACCATGAGCGTGCGTCAGCTTCTCGTGGCCGCCACCGTGGCGCTGTTCGACCGCGTGGTTTGATTCGTCCGCCGAAAACTAGTTCGTCAGCAGAGACTATATGCTCGCAAATTTAATGTTCTTGAGGCGAAAAGTTCGTGAGCTTAAGCGTTCGTCAGCGGAGGTTTTACTGTACTGTATGGCTATTGATTCAGATATTGATATGACATATTTCATAATGTTTGCTGCGTGTTTTAACCTTATTGATTAGTAATGTATAAGCAATAGTATGTGACACAGACCCGAGAAATATAGAGAAGAGTAAACCCGGATTATAACCAGAATAAACGAGTTCATTCCACTTTTGTTGAGGTTAGCTGAATGTTCATTCATTAACTTCGGGCAGTACAATGGCGCAGTGCTTAGGACAGCGGTCTCACAGCAAAAAGGTTCTGGGTTTGAGTCCAGGGCTCAGCAAGGACCTTTCTGTGTGGAGTTTGCTTATTCTGCCTGTGCTTGCATGGGTTTCCTCCAAAAGTCCAAACACTGCTTTAGCTGTACTAAATTACCCCTCAGGTATGAGTGGTTGTGTGTGTTGGTTCTGTAATGGACTCCATTCTCCCTATTGCCCGAGTAGGAGTAAGTGGTTCAGCAAATGAATGAATGAATGAATGAATGAAAGGTCATTAATTTGAAAGAAGTATTTTCTCAGCATAAATGTATATATCAAATAAATACAAGTCAGGTATAAACATAGTAGTTGAAGCCCAGGATGAATTCTCACTAAGACAAACACAAATGTATTCTCATGGATTACCTGCAGTGACTGTATCTCTGTCTTTGGTGTTACGGTTTTCAATGTTGGCTCTTTTGTGGATCTCGAACCTTCTGCAGAATCCTTCTTTAGGTTTCCAAAAGGACTGCAATACAAGCGGTTTCTCACTGTCACCAATAACCCGAAGACACTCTGTTTGCCACTGGTGAGCTATTCCGGTACGTCCAATCACGTCACACAGGACATATGCATGTGGATCTTCCTTCTCGAGGCAGTATCTGTGAAAGAATAAAAATCAATTCACTTCTATCCTAGAATACACCGCAGATTAAAAAAAAAGTCAGGAAATGTTAATGGATGGTTAATAGATGGCACGGTGGCACGGTGGCACAGTGGTTAGCATGTTCGCATCACAGCAGGACGGCCTGGGTTTGATTCCCGTACTCGGACCTTCCTGTGTGCAGTTTGCATGTTCTCCCTGTACTTACTTGGGTTTCCTCCCACATTCAAAAACCATGCACAGCAGGCTAATTGGCTGTTCAAAATCAACCCTAGGTATGAATGGTTATGCGTGTTCTGGCCCGGTGATGGCCTCACAAACTATCCAGGGTGTAAACCGGCATCACCCAGAGCCAGCCGAGATGGGCACCAGCCTCCCAGCAACCCTAATTTGGATTAAGCATCTTAGAAACTGAATTAATGACGATTAAAAGATGATAGATTCATCTTCTGGAATGACTTATTCCTGGGAAAATCTGGATCCAGAGCCTATTTTGTTGGCCCAGAATTGGAATTCTGTAGGCCTTTGTTATTCGCAGGGGTTTGGTTCCGGCCCCTCCCGCGAATGAAGATAATTCGTGAGTTCTGAACTCAGAAGTAAAACCCCATGTATCATATTACATGCGCGAATTATCAACCGGAAGTAAAATACTGTGTATCTATTACATGCACTCAAAAATGCTTCTTAAACACATTCTATAGACAGTCTTATTCATAATACAGTATTAATGTAGTAAAATGTAGTAATGATTAAGAAAACGTAATTTTTTACTGTGATATTTATTGATAATAAAATATACACATTATACAGCATATATATATATATATATATATATATATATATATATATATAAATAAATAAATAAAAGAACACCTTTAAATGCATTCTCCTTGACACATATAGCACTGTAGTTTTCAAAAATGCCCACTAGAGGAAGGTATTGCATTATTTGCGAGGCATGACATACTGAGTTCAGGTACGGACTGCATTCATTCAGTCCAAGCAGCTCAGCCTCGCCCCTCAGCCGAAGAGGAGAGAAAACAGTTAGAGGCATACCTGCCAAAATCAGTCCCCCCAAAACACAGACCATAACAAAAAGGACACAAAAGAACAAGAAATGTAACAAATTGGATAAACAAAACAAAACGAGAAACATGCTACACCACAGTAAATAAAATCACACACGCAAACATAAACATTAACTTCGGTACTGTACTGGAATAATAATTGAAAAAGACTTCAATAGTGGTGTGTTTTACAATAGTTCAGATGATTACGTATTCCTCTTCAGGCACTTTAGAGGAAATTGTCATTTTTTACGGAAAAAGTCTTATTTTTTCAGACAAGACACCCAACGTCATTATCTTTTTCTGGCGCTTAGCCGACGTTTGAGTGGAATCATAGAGCTTAACTGGTAATTCAATCAAACTAAAAAAAGGCTCATTGACAACTTGTGCGCGAATGAGGAAAAAGGGGCGTTACATCATCTCAACCAATCAGCAGACAGCCATTGGCTGAATTTGAATGACGCGCCAGTTGCTCGGCAGTACGTGAATATGCAAACAGTGGGTGCAAACCCGTGAATAGTCAAGGGGCTATCCTTCCTTCCTTCCTTTTGGCTTTTTCCCTTTCTCGGGAGTCGCCACAGCGAATCATCTGATTCGCACATTTGATTTTGCATAGAGTTTTACGTCGGATGCCGTTCCTGTCACAACCCTTTAACAAGGGACAGAAACACGTTGACGGCTTTGCAGCTACTCTTTACGAAAGTCAGCAATGGTTCTTTTACATGCCTCTCACCATAGACAGTGACAGACATGGCCCGCCTTTGATAACCCAGTTCGCTGCACTGGGGGCTATGTACTGAAAAAAAACCCCCACTAATCTGTTGCAGTGAAAATGTTATAAAGAGGAGGGACCCCAGTGTATACCCACATGGTTATGAGGAAAACATACCAAACTTCAAATAAAGCAACTCAAGCTCAGGGTCGAACTTTTGCCCTTAAAGCTCTGTGATGGCAAAACTACCCACCAAGGGATGTTTTTCATTGTAAAGTCTAAAAGGATAAAAGTGTTTACCTTTCCAGGGCCTCCTTAACCAGCTCCCTGGCACTGGAACGATTTGTGGCCAGTACACTCTTGTAATTAGTCCCTTGGCAGATGTCACTGCCATATATTTTTAAGATCCCTGGGGCAGAAAGTTGACTGGATAGCTCAGTGGGGTCTTGATTCAGCTCCAGGCTTTCCACAAGGTGTCGAGGTCTGCTGTCTGGCGGATGTGGACTCCTGTGGAACACTGTGGCCAGTTTGTTGTTGTGTCGACGAATCTTACTTCTGGCCGGCTGCCTGACACCAGCACTCTCCTCAGATTGAGTTGTGCATTCAGATGTGTTGGATCTAAAAACGCAAGACAGGCAAACGTTTAAGACTCGCCACCGCTACACTCGTCTCCAAAGTCTCCATGGACAGGAAAATAAGTCAAGCATTTATTTCAAAGCATTCCACAGACAGTGGACCAGAGACAGATTCCTTGGAGCCATGAGCAGAGCGTCTATCTTTCAAAGAGCACTTTGTTTTTCATGCCAGAAATGAAACCCTTCCCATCGCAGACTAAAAGGTGGTTTTAATGAATGAATACGATAAAAAATGCATCAAATAAACAAAAAAACGTATTTATGAAGATCGTAAACATAGAATGCATATTAATATGGCTGCCCCCCGAAAAAATCAAAATAAATTTTTTAACTTTTTATTCACAGAACAGGTAGACATATTTGTCAAAAATAAATAAAGGCTATAAATTCAGCTCTAGATGAGGTTCGTCATTCTCAACCAGTTCAATTCTGTGTGAATGAGAGGTAGTCTCATAGTTAGAAAATCGGCTTTGGGACTGAACGGCTGCAGGTTCGAGTGAGCTGCACCTTCCCTTCCTCAGCTTATGGATGGATGGATACCTTCCTAATGGCTGCAGTGTCCCTGAGCAAGGTGCCTATAACCACCAACTGCTCTCCGAAGGCCTGTGTGTGTGTGTGTGTGTGTGTGTGTGTATATATATATATATACATATAGATATATATATATATATATATATATATATATATATATATATATATAAGTTCACTTTAGACAGGTAAAATAAAGAGGAAATAATTTCCCTTACAGGATTAATACAGTATGTCAAAAATAAATGTGATGAGTAATACTTCAAAAATATGAGGCTTCATTATGAGGATCTGAAAAAGTGAACAACAAACATCTTGATAAACATTAGAAACGCTTCATTATGTCTATGGGTGTTCAGATGGAGACCAGTCCAGTATATTTATACCAAAAATGCTCCTGATGTTTATAGTGAAGATATTTCCAGTACATTGTTGGCATTGTTGGACGTTACAGTTACAGCTCACATTTTAAAGATGGGTTTCATTTTGCGTCTGATTAATGTTTGTATTATTCATGACGTCACATACAGGTTTTCCTCGAAAACACCGAGTCTAACGTGCTTATTAGAAATAAAAATAAATCGGTCACATGGGCGATGCAGCTTCTGTGTGGCGTGTTCAGGTCCTAATTCAGTACATTCAATAAAGACAGACAATTTTATCAAAACGTCCCCCCCCCCCCAACACACAAATTCCGCGGATCTTTAAAAATAAATACTGTAGTTTAAATTGTGCAGTGTGGCGGACTGGCGCTGCCTTGCTCATTCTGCCCTGGTGCTGGTCCGGCCTCTGTAACACGAAGCTCTAAGCATGATTGAAGCGAAAGTGGACGGGCTTTAGAACTCAAGACTTACTGTACAGAGCCATTGCTGGGTTTCCTCCCCAAAGCGGCGAGGCGCTTTTTCGGGGATCGGATCAATAATCCAATCGGAAAGCCCAGGCTCTGCTTGTTTACTTGGTTGCTTCGCTCCTCCGAGATCATCTTCCTCTTCCAAGTGGATCCGCTTCAGCTGCACAATGTTCCGAGATGAAACACTGAAGGATTTGATCTGAGCGCACGTTAAGATCCACCGGTTCGAGGATTCAGACCGCGACGGTCCGAGCTGACAGGATTTTCCATTTCAACTTTTTTTCCAGTAAAGTTCCACAATTCTGCTTACATTCTCAAAAAAAAACAAACAAAAAAAACACCTCCACTGGAGGAAGTTTATTCATAAAGAAAACAATTTCCAAAAGGCAGAAGGCTGCCCCCTTCCCCCTAAATTAAAAAAAAAAAAAAAAAAAAAAAAATCCCCCGAACTGAAGACAGGAACTGCTCCTCGAGCTGCCCGGACAGGACTGAGCTTCTGTCTGAGTGTGTTTGAAAAGGCGCGTGATGTAGCCCGCGCCCACCATGACGTCATGCACAGAGGACGGGCCGAGTACAGCATGGTGTAATGTACAGTATACGGTATAAACATGACTCAGCGGACACGTCATGCACTGTAGTTGTCGAGTAAATATTAAGACGGAAAGATGACACGACGAAGAGAATTCTGCTCTTAGAACTAGAACACCGTGTGCCGTTTCCGAACTCTGGAATCTGGGCTGGTTTTGCGGAAAAGGGAAGGGTGGGAAAGGATATCCCCCTGACTTGGGCCCGGCCAAAGAATGCAACAAGTACTGAAATGGAATTCTTCATTTGCTCACAATTAACAACAGATTACAAAAATCAGGCATTTTCCCCTCCCAACACAACCAAAGTCTATAAATGTCCAGTCTGTCTCTCTCTCTCTCTCTCTCTCTCTCTCTCTCACCCACACTACTGGCAGGACCATGTCACTTCCACCCACCTGACACGTCCATACACCGGAATTACATTCAGTTAATACAGTCACAGCCTAAATACTTTCCTTTAATCGTTTGGATACAAGTAGGAATGAAAATAAATAAGGTTTAGAACAGAAATAAAAAAGATCAATAATCCGATTCGCACACTCCACCTGCCCAGTGAGATTTGACCAATGATATACTGTACTTGGTCTACGTCCCAGTGATTCTGGACAAAAATGTATTCACTGATGGAGACTTTGTCTTCAGTCTGGGTAAAGATATCTGCGAAATGCTGTAGATGTAAATTACTACAAAATGCTATGCAGAGTTAAAATATACCAGAAATCAAAGGAGAAAATACATTGAAATACATCCCATACCAAGAATCTGAGTGAAATGTACTTTATTGCTCATTATGTGCACACCAGTCACATCCAAAATCACATGGCAACAACCACACTGGAGCCAAGGCAGAGAACACAGCACCACTCCACACTTTACAGTTTGGATTTGGATTTTTATTGAAGACAAATACAGCTTTGTAATATTGAAACAAAAAGAAAATCCAGTTGTTTTTTTTTCCAAATTAAATTGAACATTTGGGATATAGGCTTACAGAAAGTAAACAAAGTGAAGAAAGTTACGTGACAGAACCCAAATCGGGTCTCGTTTCATACACTGTACATTACTCTCCAAAAACCGCTCTTCAAATTCTAAAGCGTGAGACCCAACTGTGCAAAGCAAACGTGTTACAGGTTCACTGACTGCATATTAACAAAATAAAAATAAATTGGCCCTTTATGTAATTAAAGGCTTAAGCTCAGAACAGTAAAGTAGGAAAAACAAATTGAGTAAAAACAAGGTCCTATGAAACGACTGTAAAAGGGCAACAGAACAATTTTTACACATTTTAATTAGATTTTATCCTAATTAGGTCACTACATCTGGTTCACCTTGTTTAAAGCAGTAGCGTATGCATGGCAGACGTGTGGAAGTCTTCGGGTCGTCTTCACTCAGCTGTCCCAGCATCTCCTGATGTGCACAAACAGTCAGAGAGACAGACGATTAGTAGTCGAAATCCCACCTTCTCAAAGTAATACAGACGTCTATGATGTACTGAGGACTGGGACACTTAATGTTTGCGTAATTACAGTTATTTAGCATCAGCTTTCATATTATAGCTTTAGCTACAAAGACAAACCATAGTTTCTGAATTTAGCTTTGAGCCAATCAAACATGGAATAGTACAGTGAAGACTATTTAAACTGATGTAAAAACATTTCAGTATTTTCTGAATTTTTATTATTTTGGACTGTGCTTTACTTTGACTATGACAAAGATGACCAATTCCTCACTCGAACAAGACATTAAGAAAAAGCACACAAGCAAAAACCCTGGAATCATTGCAATTTTAAGGACTTATGTCCCGCCCTTGCCCTGGGGAAGTAACCCGCTTGATATCCCCTCGTCTAGATATCCCCCATTCTCTGCAATGAAAACAAATCCATGGGGAAGCAGGTGCTTGCCAAAGGAAAAAAAAAAAAAAAAAAAAAAGAAAGATTACCTGCTGTTTTCCTATTGATACGAGAACCTAGATCAACTTTGGACTGATGTGTTTGATGGAACTACGAGAAATTCCACAATTAAACTGAGAACACCAAAGTTACCAAAAAAAAAAAAAAAAAACCCCACCAAAACAAAACCCCAAAGTACATAAAAAGAAAAACTCTGATCTGAAAAGCGGGGAAAGGTGATTAAGCTCTAATAATATCGACTCTGGGATATCAACCGGGTTCATCTGTAAATTCCAACATTGTATTCCTTCTTTCACACGCCATTAGCGTTTAAAAAAATAAAGAAAAAAAATCTGAAGATCTTTACCATATTTAATAATAAAAGAAATAAGAATTATCAAAATAAACCATGAACATCAAGCTCTGAAACACGTTTATAGGTAACAGCATTCAAATGGATGTGGGTAGAGAAAGGAGTACCTTGGGTGAGTACCTGCACAGTTTGACAGTATCCTTGATTTTTAATTTGGCTTTTCATGGGGTCGCTCACAACACCAACGCTGTGTGAGGTATGGAAGTCAGCTGCAATAATTCAATAACCCTACACTTCCATCATCCCAATGCTACCGGCTCTCGACTTTAAGAACAGACTGCGTTAAAGTGCAAGGCAAGGAAGCACACATCCATGAAACTGAAGAACAGAATCAACACTGACGGCAGTTTTAATGGATTTAAAAAAAAAAAAAAAAAAAAAAAAAAAAAAAAAAATTATATCAGCTCTTTCTGTGAAAACCTCAAAGACATGACCGATAGAGCTAAAACTGCTGCGAGCTTATACACGTTGCATACATAGGCACATTGTTGCATGTAGAGGACGAATGAATGAAATACCACAGTATACTCTTACTGTGAGCAAGGAGTTAACAGGTGAGGTAGTGTAGGTAGAGGAGGTGGGGAGAGAAAAAAAACCAAACAAAACAAACAAAAAAAAAAACGTGAATTTGGAAGAGAACTTGTCTAAAAGACAAATATGTATGACCGATACAAAACAAGGTACCTCCAGGCATGTTTTTCAGGACTACACTGGCTTTATCCTCTGGGTTTGTTTCATTCTACCTTCTTCTGTTTCAGCCTCTAGTTCCATCTTCAGTGCATACTTACGATGCACTATTAAAAAACAGGAAGAAAAATCACAGACATAACTGAAAGAAAAGGGGAGGAGGGGGGGAGTGGTGGTGGTGGTGGGGAGGGGAAGAGCTTAAGCTGGTTGGGGAAAGTGCACTTACCTGGATCTGATCTGAGGTCCTATCAGATCAGTTTTAATTGGACTGAGTGTCACCTTCAGAATTGAGGTCTTCGGTGGTGCCGTTTAGCTCTGTTTTGGGAGGCTCTACCTCCATGGGCTCAGACTTTAAGGGCTCGCTGGACCGTTCATCACTTGAGCCCTTTCCACTGCCTTTTTTCTCTTCTGTGTCCTTGTGCTCTGAGGATACATTGGGATGCAACAAATAATATAAACAGGCATGTGAATTTGACCATCACCAAAATGTCTGAAAATCAGCCAGGGGTCTCCAGGTTTTAATAATTTCAGAAGGGAAAAAATGCTATTTAATGACACTGAATTAGCTCTAGAAAGTTTCATTTCTAATCCCCATATACATACTGCACCTCAACTTGTGGGTTTATCATGTGGGTTTCCAACACTAATCAAAGTGTCACAGTCACAAATCAAACAGTCACTCTTATAGATATGTCCTGCCTCACAACACTTATCAACAGTCATGGTCTTTAAACACAATCTGGAGACAAACTATACACATGACATACATTTTATGAATTAATATTTCTTTGTCTTTAGTGCTTTAGCATGGCACTTTCTTGCTTCCTTTTGTGCAGCCTGAACTGTCCTTCTGGAGGCTGCCTTAGAAAGTTTGTTGTCCTTCTAGATACTGGGCCGTTTTGTTTGAGGCTCAGATTCATAGTTTTACATTTCCAATATTAATGAGCTACTTACATGAGCACACTCCTGCTGCTGTTTAAAGAAACACTGAAGAACAATGCCTATTTACATAAGTTAATTACGAAACACTGGTGAGTTAATGCGGCTATAATTTATTTATTCTAAAAGCAGAAAAATGGTTCAGTGACCATAGAGTTGGCTCATTTGATTCAGTTCACGGAACAAACACATGAACGTCCTACGCTTAAAACATGCATGCATTCACAATAATTTGAAAAATACAAGTGTAAACTAGAATAGAAAATTCTCAAACATACCGCAAAATTAACTACTCGATTGGTGACAGAAATTGGATTCACTGGGTCTTTTCTTTGCACGGAAGTTTCTGGTCGAAGGGCAAACAAAGGGTTAAGTCCGCAGGGTTCTAGAATCTTCGCTTGAACACCAAATGTTCCGGCAATTGAATGCTACGGTTCCTTTTTCCATCCATTCCCACCTAAACCTGTTTTTCACGACGTTGTCTATTTCTTTGATTCGAGCAGAATCTTTTCTCTGGATCACCGACATGCTTTGATAGCTGAACAGATCGGAAGCGGCACGAATGTCTACATACATGTTTCAACATCAGCAATTGGCTATTAGAAAGCCATCAGCCAATCAGCAGTAATGTTTCAAGACAGGTCATTTTATGCAAAACTCAGAACGGAATAAAAGCGGAAAAGGTTATTTTGACACATTCGGCGAGGGGGGGAAAAAAATCGAAAAAAAAAAAACCCTGGGCCAATGAAAAAATCGGAATTCCGTGAATTCGCGGAAAAATCACATGCCTGTATAAAGCTACACAGATTATTTTCTTTGCACCAGTGCTTCTCAAATAGTGCGGCACGGTATGATGCCATGGGGGAGCATGTATGACTCTTAGGAACAAGCTTTTCTGGAATTGTGTATGAGAATTAAGTGTAATTGCACTGCCACTCCACTAGTTAGCAGTGGCGCTCATTGTCGTGCTATGGTGAAGTGGTTTTTCCCGCACGAGCAAACGATATGAAGTGCAGTAAACAACCCCTCAAGAAACAACACAAAAAAAATTCTAACAGGAATAAAGAGAAAGGTGGTGAGAGACTGATACTAAGACAAACAAGTTGAATGAGTTTCATTAAGGATGTATTTTTTAATTTCAGGCACATTAGTGCACTTTAAATCTTTTCTATTACAGATTTAAGAACGTTAAATGAAGTTTTTCTTTATTTTAAGTTATATTTTTCTTTTTTGGTTTTAATGTTAATAAAGATACAATGTTATGCAGAGGTGTATGAATAATTGTATAGACAAATACTATTTATAGTCGCTCGCGGGGCGGTGGGGGACCGTGAAATTTTTTTACTTCCTAGAGGGGGCGCCACAGAAAATTGAAAAGCACTGTTTCACACAAAGATGTCACATGGGAATGAACACAGGGCACATTCACCCCACAGCAAGAAGGTCCTAGGTTTGAGTCCCGGGCTTGGCGAGGGTGTTTTCATGTGCATGTTGTCTTCATGCTTGCATGGGGTTCCTTCAGGCACCCTGGTTTCCTCCAACAGTCCAAATACATCAACATTAGGCTGGTTAGGTGTGCCAAATTGACACTAGGGCCATATGTGACAGTTGTGTGTGTTCACCTTGTGATTTGTTGGCTAGATATTAAGGGTGCACACCGCCTTTGCCTAGAGTTGGCAGAGATAAAATCCAGCCTTACTGCGAACCTAATAGAATGAACCATTTTAAATGAAGGAGCAAGAGCACTGCTGTTCTTAAATATCAGCACGACTGTGAATCGGCTGTAGAGACAAAGCAGCAGGTAGCTCGACCAACATTCAGATACTTTCAACTTATGATGGGGACAAGCTAAATGCTCCAGTGCCGATGTACCATACCCTTAAATATTACCACTCTGAACACGTTCAACTGTGAAATTAGTGGAGCAGAACCACTTACTGTATAATCAAACCACACGAGCACTCAGGATGACACAGCCCCATCCCTTTATACATTCATGTACACTGTGTTCACAATAGGGTTGTCATGGTAACCCATTTTCTCATTAACCAGGGTGGTTCCCCATTCCCATCCCTGAAGCATTTAAAAATCCCTGCCTGTACATTATCTGCATCATTTAAAAGTTATTCTCAAATGTAACCTAAAATCCACAGTGAGATCACGTTCCTTCCACTGTGATCAAACGTGACTGACAAATACCCAGCTTGAATGAAAAAACAAACAAACAAACAAAAAAAAAAACAGGAAGCACACGTTAATCGTTTTCTTTGAGTAATCTTTTACTGGAGCTCAAATAGAAACTATTTTAGGTAAGACCTACAGAGTGCTACAGTGTAGCACAGCGGACATCTTGTCTTGTTCCTCTGAAGCGATCACTTTGACAGGAGTTGCATAACAGTAACTTAATTCACAAGCTATTAAGAATTTACCTTTACTGTAGTACTGCATTCAAATGATTTTACTACTATTCAAGGCCAATATTTATACCTAGAAGACAAGTCATGGCAAATGAGCAACGGAAAAGTCCAAAGTCAACCTATCTGTTCTTTAACAGGAACATTTTCCCCCGGGAACCTCGCAGGACACTTTCGACTGCAATGCCCCAACTTCGTCATTTCTATCATTACAAACACTAGGCCACACTTTGGTCTCACCTTTGTCTCTGGCAGTTTTATCCTTTTCTCTCTCTCTGTCTCTGTCTCGGTCCCTGTCCCGACTGCGGCTGCGGTGTCGATGGCTCTTGCGTTCAGAGCTGCGGGACCTCCTCCGATCTCTGCTGCGTGAACGTCTCTTCCTGTCCGAACGCTCCCTGCTGCGCCTCCTCTCACGGTCGCGACTCCTGATCCAACAAGACAGTGTGACCAAGTAACCAATGTGTTCTAATACCAACACATCACACTACCAACAAGTCACAAGAATTTTTCTCTCTACTATGGTTGCCAAATATTGATCTCTGACAATACAGCAGTGAAGGAGTATAAAAATAGCTAGAAATGAAGAGACGTTGAATGCGTGTGTCCTGGGCATTGTGTGTACCTGCTGCGTTTACGATCCCTCTCTCTGTCCTTGCTTCTGCTCCGTCTTCTGTCTCGTGATCGGCTCCTGCGACGGTCAGAGGTCCGACTTGAGTGGCGGCTGCGCGAGTGGCTGCGCTTGCTGCGCCTTTCACGCTCCCGCTCTCTCTCTCGTTCGCGCTCACGTTCGCGCTCACGCTCTCTCTCACGCTCTCTCTCCCTTTCCTTCTCTCGCAACTCCTCTTCCTCCTTGCGTCTCTTCTCACGCTCCTCCCTTTCACGTTCCCGGTCTTCCCTTTCCCTTTTTGCTCGGTCATCTCTTTCTGGGTCTTCAGAACGCCGACGCAATTTTTCCTGTAGATCCACGGATCACAGATGAGAATAATAAAAGCTTACTACTTGATAGAGAGAAATCACTGAAGTTATTTTTAGAAGGCCAAAGTACACTGATTTATTATTATTTTTGTTAAACACTGGAAATCACAACACTGACTTTGTGTTTAAGGCAAATTTAGACTCTGAATAAATAACTTAATCTGAGCTTTCCAGGGAAGGCATGTGTTACCTGCACTGTAGGGAAATAAGTGAATGACGATTACAGTTGCAGGTGTTCATGAAGGCCACTGAGAGCTCAGTGATAATGGCAGTCATGTGCACTCATAGTAAGTACAGAAGTGCAGTAAGTGCTCTACTCACCGCGAGTAAAAGACATGTGCACAATTTGTGTATCGACTTTATGCTATCTATGTACATTAACTTGTTGCCCAAGTAAAATGGTTTCCATCCTGAATTCTTTTTAAACATTGCAAAAAATATGTAATTAAAGTCAGAACCTTTTTTTTAATATTCAAGAGTATAAAGGTTTATACACACACACACACACAGTAGGCCCTCGATATTCGCAGGGGCTCGGTTCTGGCCCCTCCCGCGAATGAAGATAATCCGTGAGTTTTGTACCCGGAAGTAAAACCCCATGTATCATATTACATGCGCGAATGATCAACCGGAAGTAAAATACAATGTATCTATTACATGCGCTAAAATATGCTTCTTAAACACATTCTATAGACAGTCTTACTCATCAATACAGTATTAATGTAGTAAAATGTAGTAATAAGAAAAACTTTTTAATTTTGTACTGTGATATTTATTGCTAAAATATACACATTACAGACGCTCCCCGACTTGCGTTTTTAATTGGTTCCGGACGGCCGAACTTAAGTTAAAAGTGAACGCAAGTTGTTACAGTGACGTGTGACGCTCATACTGTACTAGACATCCACCGTATCTCAAATCAATTATTCTAAACATAACATTGTAAAATAATATCAAATATCAACATTAATTTCAAATAAGTGACTTATTTGTACCGAGTCACTTTACATGAAGCTTAAAACAGCCAATCAACGCTTACAATATGTGAAGCGCTCAATACCGAAAGTAGTGTACTTGCTGTGGGTTATACAGACTTCCGGTCTTTCAAGTGCACAAGGGTGCCGTTGAACTCGTTTAGAACGGCCTGCACTGATGCAGTCTCCCAGCACAGCGGAGCGTTCTTTCTTTTGTGTAAGTAAGTAAACTTTATTCAAGAGATACATACAAAGAACAAGTACAAATTCTAATGAATATTAATATGAAAATAAGTATACACTCTTAGGATTCTGCTAAAAGATAAATGGTTTTCATTCATATTACAACTCTATTGGCTTAACGGAGTATGCATTAGATTGAACCGATCCGAGCAGATAGTTAATTCATCTGTGTATGAACCTTGCATCCATGCTAGTAGGCTTTCAATTCTGACCAACCATATTTGCATAGGGTTACAAAAGTCCACAAAACAGTGTAAACACAAAGATCATAGAGACGACGTCTTAACACAAGGGTAACACGCTATATAAACAGATACATACATACATACATACATAATTATATATATACACATATATACACACACACACACACACACACACAGTCTGTAGTTTGTAAATAATGAATGCAGCGTCATTACGTCAGTGTACTACGTAGGTACTTCTAAACTCACAATTTGACTTTTTTGGAAAAAAAAAAAAGTAAAATTGAAAAAAAATATGTAAAACGGATGAACGTAATTCGGGGAGCATCTGTATACAGCATATATAAGAACACCTTTAAATGTATTTTCAATGAAATATACAGCACTGTAGTTTTCAAAAATGCCCACTAGAGGAAGGCATTGCATTACTGTATTTGTGAGTCATGAGATGACTGAATTCAGGTATGAACTCTATTCAGTCCAAGCAGCTCAGCCATGCCCCTCAGCCGGAGCGGGTAGAAAACAGTTTTAGCGTCAGAGAGTTACAAACCAAAGAAGCGGTGATGTGTGCGAGTTAATCCTCCGGCGCAGAGGTGAGCAAGCTTTTGTTTATTGTGAGTACATGAGAATAGTGAATTCAGGTGTGAGCCACCGAGCAGCTCAGCCACGCCCCTCAGCCGAAGCGGAGAGAAAACAGAGTTGGAGGCACAGCCGCCAAAATCAAAGTCCCCCAAAAACACAGACCATAACAAAAATGACAAAAGAATAAGAAATGTAACAAATTGGATAAACAAAACAAAATGAGAAATGTGTTACACCACAGTAAATAAAATCACACACAAACATTCTAAACATTAACCTTGACACTACTGAAATAATAATTGAAAAAGACTTTAATAGTGGAGTGTTTTACAACAGTTCAGATGATTATTCCTGTTCAGGCACTTCAGAGGAAACGGTCATTTCTTCCAGAGAAAGTCTTATTTCTTCAGAAGAGACATCCAACGTCATTACCTTTTGTGTTTGACTGGTATCATGGTGCTTAACTGGTAATTAAAACACACTAAAAAAAAGCTCATTGACAACATGTGCGCGAATGAGGAAAAAGGGGCGTTACATCTCAACCAATCAGCAGGAAGGAGGACAGCCATTGGCTGAATTTGAATCACTTGCCAGTTGCTCAAATGTGTTTGATGGAGGGGAGTGACCAGTGCAGCTAACTGGGTTATCAAAGGCCGGCCGTCTCTCTTGCCGTCTGTGGTGAGAGATTCATGTAAAAGAACTATTGCTGACTTTCATAAAGAGGAGCTGCATAGCCCTCAATGTTTTTCTGCCCAGTGATGGCTTGGTGTGCCATCCAGGATGTACTCTGCCCTCGCTCAGAGTTGGCTGAGGTGGGCACCAGCCCCCCCGTGACCCGAATTAGGATTAAGTGGTCCAGAAAATGAAACGTTTTTTTTAAAAAATATATATTTGGGGTGCATGGAGTGTCGAAGCGTAACTTTCGGATTTATCCGCTAGACTTAGAAGGCAGTCGTATTGTAAGCCCTGCTAAATCTAAACGCCTATCACCCTCAAGCCAGATTCCACTTCCGTCATTAGGACAGGTGCACCCTGGGTAGCTCGGCCTTGCGGCAGAGTGAGCCAACGGAGTGACTTACGACTAGGAAGTGAAGTAACCTCTTTCTCCTAGTTAATTTAAGCGATTTTCTAACAGTGCTTTAAAAGGTAATGAAATCAAGTCTTCATAGATGGCGAAGACCGATTTCCTGTGACTGCTGGGTACCCGATTCCAGCAAAAGCGCCCCAAGGTTGTCCACGACGCCACAGGGGAAACATGATGATTATATATACACACACACACACATATATATATATATATACATACACACACACATATATATATATATATATATATATATATATATATATATATATATATATATAATACATACATACACACACACACACAGTAGGCCCTTGACTATTCACGAATTTGCAGTTTGAATATTCTCGGACTGCCAAGCAACTGACACGTTACTCAAATTCAGCCAATGGCTGTCCTCCTTCCTGCTGATTGGTTGAGATGATGCCCCGCCCCTTTTTTCTCATTCACGCAAACTTTGACTTTGTGCGTGTATTGTCTGGTTTTTTTTGTGTTTTTAATTACAACTTCTCTGGCTTCTGGTAAAGGCGCCTTAAAAAAAGGTAATGACACTGCATGATAAAGTTGAACTACTTGATATGCTTCGGGAAGGGAAAAGTTATGCTGCAGTAGGGCACCATTATAAAGTAAGCGAGAGTACAGTCCACTATATAAAGAATGAGACGGCAATCAGCTAGTGTAGCATCGAGCTATTCTGCCCTCCCAAGCCAGACCGCAGTATCTGCAATTTTAGCCAAATTGGCCTTTTATGTTTTTCTGACTAAGTGCAATCAGCTCCACCTAGTGGGCTCAATTTTCTCAGTTTCATGATTTTGCAGATACTGCGGTCTGGCTTGGGCTTGGGAGGGCAGTATTGTGAAAGTGCAAACAAGGTGAATGTGGTAAAAAACAAAGGAATCGTCAGGATGAAATCCGCCTTGGTATTCTGGATACAAGACTTCTGGAGGAAAAATATCCCTTTAGACACAAAGATGATTTGTGAGAAGGCACTGAATTTATATTCTCAATTCAGCAGAGACAACAAAGGTGAACCACAACCAGGATCATCAACAGCATGAGCGAGCCAGCAAGGGTTGGTTTGATGGTTTTGTAAAACGCTACCAGATTCGAACTGGAAAATCACACAGAAGGTGCAGCTACAGGAACACAAACTGCAGAGAACTATTCTGATGCATTTAAGCAACTCACTATGGAAAATGGATACGAGCCAGAGCAGGTATTCAACATTTTTTTATTAGGTACTGTATTCAACTTTATTATGGAGAGGGCTTTATATTAAGTTGGATAACTTGTGCCTAATCCTTTTCTTGAATGAATAAAATACTGTGTGTGTTTCAATCAATCAGGTATTCAACATGGATGAGTTGTTGAATGGTTGTTTTGGAAGAAGATGCCTTCCAGAACATTCCGCATGAAGGGCGAAATTAGAGCCCCAGGTTTCAAAGTGCAAAGGGACAGAGTAACACTTATTATGTGTGGTAATGCTGCTGGCTGGATGATGAAACCTGGACTTAATCATAAATCTGCAAATCCCAGCTGTCTCAAGAACAAAAATAAAAACAAGTTGCCTGTCTTCTGGATGCATAATTCCAAGACTTGGAGTTCAAAGGTCATGATATCCAACTGGTTTTATAAGTGCTTCATTCCTCAAGCAGGACAATACCTCCATGAAAATGGAAATTCACGTGTTGCTGCTTATGGACAATGCTGGTGGTCACCATGCAGATTTGCCTCATGAGGGAGTACAGATAGTTTCTTCCTCCCAACACCACATCCCTCCTCCAGCGTATGGATCAAGGGGTGATTTGTGCCTTTAAGGCACTTTACACTAGGAATGGTCTTCAGCTGTTTGTTGACGCTATAGATGAGGATGAAGACTTCCAGTTGAAAATCTACTTGGGCAATTTCACAATTGCATCTTCCCTGACAGTCATACACATGGAACTTCAAGACCTGAAAAAAACCCACTAAAGGCATGTTAGAAAAAAAGTCTGTCCAGAATGTGGGCATGACTGGCAAGGATTCACACCTGATGAAATTCATCATGATGCTGTTAATAAGTCAGTGGAGCTGGCACAGTTAATTTGTGGTGATGGCTTTGATGATAAAATTCACAAGTTTAATGAACTGACTGATTCCCACTCTCAGCCTCTTACAAAAAGTTTTAGCAGAGATGACAAAATCTGCCAGTAAAGACAAAACAGAGGACCAGGAAGCTCCATCACAAGAGAACCAAGAGGATGATGGTCTAACTCTATAAAGGTTGACGGAACTCATGCAAACAGCAAAGCTATTGCAACAGGTTCAATTATGGGACCCTCACATGGTTTGTTCACGACAGTTCTCAAATGGACTTGGTCTCACGGCAACTTACAAAATCCTTTTCACCACTATGAAAAAACAACAAAGCCAGCTGCCAATAACCATGTTCCTAACAAAGGCCAAGAAAACTTCTACACAACCCACACTCGAAGAAAATGCACCACCTCCTGTCTCTTCTGACGTAATAATACTTTCTCCTGAAGATGATTAATCTGAACTGTTGTAAAGTTCTATAGTACTGTACAGTATAAAAATGTTTAAGTTATTATTCCTGTACAGTACCCAAGTTAATGTTTAGGATGTTTGTGTGTGAGATTTTATGTTCTGTAGTACAGTATGTTTAGTCAAGTTTATCCTTGTGGCATCCAGTTTGTTAATTACTGTTCACTTCATGTTTTTTCATGTGCTCAACAATCCAATAAACAATGCAAGGCTTCCCTCTAGTGGGCGTGTGATAAGCATTAACTACTAATGTGAAAATACACAGTGCTGTAACTGTACGATTATCCAAATCATCAAACCATTTTATTACACTTCATTGCTGTGGTGACCCCTGAAAAAGTTAAAAAGCCGAAAAGAAAATCACTTCATGTTTTTTATGTTGTTTATGTAGAGTACAGTAGAGTTAAATATAATGCAATGCTTCCCTCTAGTGGGTGTCTGATAAGCATTTTTAACCACTAATGTGCAAATTTAGTACAGTACACAGTGCTGTATGTTTATCCAAATTATCAAACCATTTTACTGTATTACACTTGATGTTCTTTTACATACACACACACAAAATATATACACACATATACTATATACATACACACACATACATATATATATATATACACACACACACATATATACACATACATATATACACACACACATTATATATATATATATATATACACACACACACATTATATATATATATATATACACACACACACATTATATATATATATATATACACACACACACATTATATATATATATATATATATATATACACACACACACACACACACACCATGTATATGTAGGTATATGCTGTATGTTTATATATTTATGAATAAATATCAAAGTACAAAATTAAAAAGTTTTTCTTGATCATTATTACATTTTACTACATTAATACTGTATTAATGAGTAAGACTGTCTATAGAATGTGTTTAAGAACATAGCTCATGTAATAGATACATAGTATTTTACTTCTGGCCGCTCATTAGCACATGTAATATGATACATGGGCTTTTACTTCCCGTCTAGGGCCTACTGTATTTTGTCTTTTTTTGGGGGGTGGGGTGGAGATTTAAAAAAGCATGATGTATATTTATAGCTCAAACAAAATCTACAGACCAAAATTTTGAATGCCAAATGCCTCCAGGATATGCAACACAATACACAAAGTAACAAAAGCTCAAGTGAGCAGCATATCCCTTACCAAATAAGTTTATCATTACAAGACCACAGCACTGATGCTACTTTGGACTGGAGTTCATATGATGAGTTCATGAATAATTACAATGCACGATAAAAACAATTTAAACAAGAATAAAACGACAAAAACAGAGGAGAAACAAAAAGTGACTCACCTTAAGTTCCTCCACTGTAGATTTGATTTTAGCATATCCCATATGCTGTTTACCCATTAGATGATCATCTACTCTGGACTGAGCATCACCAACGATGAGGAAAGCACCACAAACTTCACACACCTCCATCTGCTTCTCTTGTGCAGCGAAGCTCTCAATTGTCTGCAAGTTTAAAAAAAAAAAAAAAAAAAAAAAAAAAAAAAAAAGTATGATTTCACTGATTCAATGTTTGAAAGGCTGTTCCACTGAACTACGATGTCTGGTGCTAAAACATGGACCCCCAGATAGCAAGGCAGAGTAATTACAGTTAACTTACAGATGGTGTTGAGCTGAGCTGCTCTCTCTCCTCCTTCAGCTGTTCCACCAGCTTCATCATGCCCTGAGCTTCCTCTACACGGCCTTCTGAACCAAGTTCTTCAATCTTTAATTAAATACAGCAAAAACAAACAAACATGTTGGTACTCAGACATATGGAATATCAAAAAAACAATGTCGCTGTTCATCAGAGTCCAGATCATTCATTTGGATTGCAACAGTCTTCGAGTAACAGAACTAGATATCACTTTCCTCAACATTTACTAAATTGAGAATTCTTAAGATTTATTGGTTTCATTTGACTCAGACATGGTGCAGTTAAGAGGATTATGAACGTTTAACAGTATGACGGCACCAGGGATAAGAGCAACCTTTCTGATTGCTGGCGAATGAATGAAAGTGAGTATATAATATAAAAATATAATAATCAGGAAAAGCTAAACTTGAACCTCAGAAGTTCATATCCATCATATCTAGAATAAAAAAAATATCATTGCATATCAGAATGTACTAGTTATTAGTCTTCTTCATAAAGAAAAAGAAAAAACAAGTATTAAATCCTCACACAAACAAGCTACTGTACTGGGAAAAGTGGAGTTGGGAAGATGTTAAACTATTAATGCAGCAGTGTTAAATGTACTGGGATGTGTACATCATGCATTCATTTAAACAAGCAGATACTTGTTTGATTTATATAAATGTAATTTAGTAGCAAGTGCAGCCTTATTGTGTTCAGAAGTTCAGTTTATATCTGCTTTGTTAGTTAATACTCCACACTGTCATTGTTGCTGCTCACTGGCCTTATTGGCACTGACAACCCCCCCCCCCCCCCACACACACACACAAATGGTGTTCTTTTCAAACAGGCAAACATTTTAGCAGATAGTAAGTCTGCATATGTAAGTAAAAACCATCTCATTATGAAAATACACATTTTTCAGTGTAAAAGGTAAAATGAGGGTTTTCCTCTCATTTCATGTTAAAAAGATACATTACTGGTACCACTGACAATTTGAATTACAATCTTCGAAATCTAAAGTGATTAGCAACCAATTGAAATCTCACTGGATAAATTTCTGAAGTGTTTTAACTCCTGTTTTATCCACGAGATTAGATACAGCCAATAAACTGGCCATTACAATTATCTAGCGTACGTTTAACACCTCCCTGAATCGCCACCTTATCGTGGTGGAGGGGTTTGCGTGACCTAATGATCCTAGAATCTATGATGTCGGGGGCATAATGCCCCTGGTAGGGTCACCCAAGGCAAACCGGTCCTGGGTGAAGGTCCAGACGAAGTGCGATTCAGAAGACCCTTATGACATCTCGGAGACATCCAAGGAAGCAGTCACCCTTGCCCGGACGAGGGTCACTGGGGTTCCCTCCTGGAGCCAGGCCCGGGGAAGGGGCTCGAAGGCGAGCGCCTGGTGGTCGGGCTTCTGCCCATGGAGCCTGGCCGGGCCTAGCCTGAAAAGGAGACATGGGTCCGCCCTCCCATGGACCCACCACCGTTTTAGGGGTCGGGTACAATGTGAGTTGGGTGGCAACCGAAGGCATGGGTTCTGTCGGACCGATCCTCGGCTACTTACTCTGACCCTCGGGACATGGAATGTCACCTGTCTGGCGGGGAAGGAGCCTGATCTGGTGCGTGAGGTGGAGAAATACCGACTGGATATAGTCAGGCTCACCTCAACGCATAGCTTGGGCTCTGGAACCATCCATTTCGAGAGAGGCTGGACCTTATTCTTTTCTAGAGATGCTCATGGGGAGAGGCGGCAAGCCGGTGTGGGTATTCTTGTTGACCCCTGTCTCGGTGCCCAAATGTTGGGGCTCTCCCCGGTTAACGAAAGGGTAGCTTCCCGCCGTCTTCGGGTGGGGGCGACGGGTCCTGACTGTTATTTGTGCTCACCCTTTTTGGAATCTTTGGGGGGGTGGGGTTGGAGAACGCTCCCTCGGGAGACTCAATCGTTGTCTTGGGAGACTTCATTGCCCACGTGGGCAACGATAGTGAGACCTGGAAGGGTGTGACTGGTAGGTATGGCCTCTCCAGTCTGAACCTGAATGGTGCTTTGTTGTGAGACTTCTGTTTGTTTATCACGAACACCATGTTCGAACAGAAGTGTGTCCATAAGTGCACTTGGCACCAGGACACCCTAGATCGCAGTTCTATGATTGACTTTATAGTCATGTCATCGGACTTGCGACCATAGGTTCTGGACACTCGGGTGAAGAGAGGAGCTGAGCTGTCTACCGATCACTACCTGGTGGCGAGTTGGCTGCCTTCCAGACCCGGCAGGCCCAAGCGTGGAATCAGGGTCTGCTGGGAACGTTTGGCGGAGTCCCCTGTCTGAGAGGCCTTTAACTTCCACCTCCGGCAGAGTTACAACCACGTCCCGGAGGAGGCGGGGGACATGGAATCCGAATGGGCCATGTTTCGTGCCTCCACTGCTGAGGCGGCAGCCCATAGCTGTGGGCTGTAAGGTCATTGGTGCTTGTCGTGGCGGTAATCCCAGAACCCGATGGTGGACACCTGCGGTGAAGGGGGCCGTCCAGCTGAAGATGGAGGCCTATCGGGTTTTATTAGCCTGTGGGACTCCTGAGGCAGCAAACAGGTACCGGCAGGCCAAACGTGCTGCAGCCGAGGCTGTCGCAGATGCAAAATCTCGGGTGTGGGAGGAGTTTGGTGAGGACCTGAAGAGTGATTATCGGTTGAACTCAAAAGTTCTGGATTGCCATTCGACGCCTTAGGAGGGGGAAGCAGTTCTCCACAAACACTGTTTACAGTGGAGGTGGGGAGCTGCTTACCTTGACAGGGGATGTTGTCAAGAGATGGAGGGAATACTTTGAGGACCTCCTCAATCCCACCAACACGCCCTTCGTGGAAGAGGAAGACCCTGGGGGTTTGGGTGGGGGTCCGCCCATCACTGGAGCGAAGGTCACTAAGATTGCCAAAAATCCTTGGTGGTCGAACTCCGGGGTTGGACGAGATATGCCCGGAATATCTCAGGGCTCTGGATGCTGTAGGACTGTCTTGGTTGACACATCTCTGCAACATCGCGTGGTCATCGGGGGCTGTGCCTCTGGATTGGCAAACTGGGGTGGTGGTCCCGATTTTTAATAAAGGGGACCGGTGGGTGTGTTCCAATTATCAGGGAAATCACACTCCTCAGCCTTACCTGGGAAAGTCTATGCAGGGGTACTAGAGAGGAGGATCCGACCGATAGTCGAACCTCGGATTCAGGAGGAACAATGTGGCTGCAGCACACTTGACCAACTCTATACGCTTCACAGAATTCTGGAGGGGGCATGGGAGTATGCCCAATCTGTCCACGTGCTTTGTGGATTTGAAGCAGGCTTTCGACCGTGTCCCTCGAACAATCTTGTGGGGCGTGCTCCGAGAGTACGGCGTTCCGGACCTGATGCTATGGGCCATTTGGTCGCTGTATCATCGGAGCCAGAGTTTGGTCCGTATTGGCAATAACAGGTCGAATTCGTTTCCAGTGGGCGTTGGAGTCCACCAAGACTGTCCTTTGTCACAGATTCTGTTCATAATTTTTATTATGTATTTATTTTTTATTATTTTGTTAGAAAAAACATGAAGTGATTTTGAGAGGTTCTGGTTTGGTGGCCATCGGATCTCGTCTCTGCTTTTTGCGGATGAAGTTGTCCTTTTAGCTTCATCAAGTCGTGACCTCCAACTCTCATTGGAACGATTCGCAGCCGAGTGCGAAGCAGCCGGGATGAGAATCAGTACCTCCAAGTCTGAGGCCATGGTTCTCAGTCGGACAAGGGTGGAATGCACCCTCAGGGTTCGGAATGAGGTCCCCAAGTGGAGGAGTTTAAGTATCTTGGGGTCTTGTTCACGAGTGAGGGAAGGATGGAGCGGGAAATCGACAGACGGATCGCTGCAGCCTCTGCTTTTAAGCGGAGCCTGTACCGGTCCGTAGTGGTGAAGAAGGAGCTGAGCCGCAAGGCGAAGCTCTCAATTTACCAGTCGATCTACGTTCCAGCCCTCACCTATGGTCACGAGCTTTGGGTCGTGACCGAAAGAACAAGATCGCGGATACAAGCAGCTGAAATGAGCTTCCATCGTCGGGTGGCGGGGTTCTCCCTTAGTGATAAGGTAAGAAGCTCTACCGTCCTTGGGGAGCTCGGAGTAGATCCGATGCTCCTCCGCATTGAGAGGGGCCAGTTGAGGTGGCTCGGGCATCTGGTCAGAATGCCTCCCGGACGACTCCCTGGTGTGGTGTTTCGGGCATGTCCAACCGGGAAGAGACCACGGGGTCGACCTAGAACACGCTGGAGGGACTTTGTCTCTCAGCTTGTCTGGGACCGCCTCGGTGTCCCCCCAGGAGAGGGACGTCTGGACTTCTTTGCTTAGGTTACTGCCCCCACGACCCGACCCTGGACTTAGCAGAGGATGATGACGTTTACAGCATTTGACAGACGCCCTTATCCAGAACAACTTTTAATTATTTTTTTTAATACAACAATAAGATCCTTGCTCAAGGGCCCCAACAGTGGTGATAGTGGAAAGTGAACCACTGACCGTTTCAGTAACCCATGGCCTTCTCCCCGAAGCCATCACTGCCCTACAGCAGCTGCGATACATCTCACTTTTACATATTTACATGAACAGGATATTGTGAGAAAATTCTGATTCCCACAGGAAGAAAAAAACCCTCAGAAACAGCTATGAGGACATGTGAATAAAAAGATCAAACAATTGAAGTTATGGGTCACAGAAACTAGTACCGTGTTTCCCCGAAAATAAGACAGGGCTTATACTGTATTAATTTTCATACCAAAATATGATACTCGGGCTTATTTTTAGGCAATGATGTATTTTACATTTTTCTCTATTACGTGTCTTATAATATATCTTTGTCTTTATATGTTCTTATTTCCTTATATTTCTTTATTTTTAAAATATTTTAACCGGAACTGAATCAAGCGATTTTAATGGATGCAAGTGTACGTCCTCGTTTTAAAGCAGTCGCTGGCGTCATCGACTGAGCCTCAACGAGCAAGGATTGATGCTTTGACAGCGTACCTTAGGTAAAGCTGCCTAACAGATGAATCAGCGCTTTCATCTAGAGCCCTGGATTGAGCGAGTAGCAGGCCAATGAATTGAGATTTTGCAGTCATGTGACCACCATTCCTTCATGCGCCATCTTGAACAGCAAGCGTGATCCAGAACACACACACGATTCACTAAACAACAACCAATAATGACAGCGAAAGCAAAATATGTGAGAGTGTCGAAGGCAAAAGCAATGACACTATAATATTGTCAGACGTTGTCAATCATCTGAGGATTGCCGATCCATATCTAATGCCGCAGTCAATGTTTAGGAATGTGTTAGAATGCGACCATTCTTCCTTTCCTGCTTTTGCCTACTTGGATCTTTGTACATATCTTGTCCACGGCCCGTCTCCATTTACTGGCAAAGAGTTAAAAGCTGACAAATCCCCCAATGCAGCTAACTGGGTTATCAAAGGCGGGCCATGTTTCTCACTGTCTATGGTGAGAGGCATGTAAAAGAACCATTGCTGACTTTCGTAAAGAGTAGCTGCAAAGCCGTCAGCGTGTTTCTGTCCCTTGCTAAAAAGGGTTGTGACAGGAAGGGCATCTGACGCAAAAACCTCTGCCAAATCAAAACGTGCGAATCAGATGATTTGCTGTGGCGACTCCCAAGTAAAAGGGAAAAAGCCGAAAGGAAGACAGACAGTTAAAAGCTGACAAATCAATGGAAGCTTACAAGTATTTTGTTGTTGGATTTGTAAGCTGTATGCAACAATGGGAGCCAGGAACTGGGAAGAGACTACCACCTCATAATGGCTAAGGTTTCTGTTCTATCCCCAAATAGAGCAACACAAACAAGCGCTTATGCAGTAATACATTACAATTATCACTGCTTATAATGGTTGTATAAATTCACATTTTATTTATATAATAACATAATAACATATTTACCTGATACAAAGTGTTCGCTGAATATTCTACTGTATTCTGTAGGATTACAGTCTTTCCTATTTCCCGCAGCGATCCACTTGGCTTTTCTCTCCGGGTCAGATGAAAAACGATAAATGACAGCGCAGGCTTACGCCTCTGTCTATTTGCACAGCCAACAGCACAACACGATATTTGATCATGCCATCCAATAAGGCATGTAAACATAAGTCACGTGACCCTGTGACACCACGCTAGGACTTATTTTAAGGGGAGGGCCTATATTAAAATCATCTCAAAATCAGGCTGTATCTTATTTTGTGGTTCGGTCTTATTTTCAGGGAAACACGGTAGTTACATTTGTGGAAAAGCTAAAGATACAGTACGTGGTACGCAGTCTATCAAAATTACACCGTAGGTTTATAGCAACTATAAACCAAGATATAATCAGCTTTTACAGCCAATAAAAAGACACTAAAAAGACACTTCCAATTACAATGCTCTGCATTAAGCAAATCATACCTGAACGACAAGTGCCTCGATCTTCTCTGTCAGCACTTGAGCCTTCTCCTCATTCTTCCCAGACAGGGTAGGACCCTGTGAAACCCATGTTTAAAGTAAGTATGCATGGAGATGTAAACATAAGGGTGCTACACACTCTTTGTACACAAACATTCCACCAAACTAGGTCAGGTCACAAAATCAATATACAATACTACCAGAAAATAAAATCACAAATATTACAATCTACATAGGACAGATAAGATTTGTGGACCCCCCCCCCAAACACACACAATTGCCCGACAAGAGTTCAAACCTTTAACATGGCATTTTTTCAGATTTAAAATCTAGAATTCAATTCCTGACTGCATGTACTTCACATACTCCAGAGTTCTGCTGTGCCTGCGACAGTGCCAGTCTGGCATGGCCTCTCCGGATCCGGCGTTCCACCTCAGCCAACAAACTCTGCAGGTACCTCAGGAAGTCTCTCTCGTAGCCTTCCTTCATGAATCGGGAGCTCTTCTCATACCTAACACGCACATTATCGGGTTACTTCAAGCTTTCATAAAATAGCTACTAAGTCTCCATGAAACACATAGGTGTCATTACTTACATTTTCCGCAAATTTTCATCATGGATCTTTTCACACGGACCTAGAAGGTTATATACAGCACTTAGTAAGAACAGAAGCATCACCACTGTTTTATTACAAGTCTAAAATGGTATTCGTTTCACTTCCTCACCCAAATCAGAGCGTGTGTTGGTGAACAGTTCAGCTGGACAAAAGCCACACAGATAATATTTGCAGACCTGTAAGATAAAGAATGCCAAAAATAAACACTGCAAGCAAGTCAAACAACAAAGTTTCAGTGCCGTTCAATTCCCAATTCTGATGCTGTTCATAATGGGAATGTTCTGTTACAGAATGACTTGAACAGTGCAAAAATAAATTATACATTCATGTTAAGGTGCTTATTTTAATATTGTACTGTTTCTATAGCAACAAAGACAGACCACAAAATCTAAGACCTATTTTATTTAAAATGTGATATTTAAGGAAAAAAGTATCTTCTGGAATGAGGGATTTGACATTTCTGGTCTGTTATCTCAATAACGTCAAGAGAGATCAAGAGGGGGGGCACGACAGACTGAATGCCCGTCAGCCCCAAGATCACTAACATCAATTATACTGTTACTGTGGCACCCATCAAGCAGTGGGATATATATGTCAGAAAAAAACCCCCACTACAGCCTGGAATTTGATGTGCTGTAAGTAGAAAAAAATGAGCAAGTGTAAAGACGCGATTGACTCTGATAAAGGACACATTGTGATGGTAAATGACCAGGTCTGTTAATTTCCAAAATGGCAGGTCTTCTGAGCCGTTCCTCGTACTTACCACTGTAAGTACCAACCAGCACAGGCCAAGGTAGGAAAACCAGTTAACTGCTTAGAGTGTCATGGGTGCCGAAGGCCTACCGATACACATGGGCAGTGAACACTTGTCTAGTCTGATCACACACAAGACCTACCAGAGCACAAACTATTGAAACTATTCATGCTGGTTATAAATGAAATGCATTAGAACCCACAGTGCACTGCAGATGGCTGTGTATGGGACAACTCTGACACAGAACGGTCCTGTGATGTTAATGTTATTACCGATTACAATAAATACATTTTCTCTTTACACTTCGCCCAACCCTCTGAACAATATCAGAGATGCATTATGGTTATTTGTTTTTAGTCTGGCCACACACTCAAGACTAATAAACACCCAGAACAACATTCTACTCCACCGTTCTGCTGTCTGGCCCATCTGACCACCCCCCATCCCGAAACAAAATTCCTAGACTCTCCCCTGTCGAATAGAAGGGAATAATGGTGAAAAGGTTATGTAACAGAAAATTTGATTCAGAATGCAGGGTATTTAACCTGCAGTGGACAAACAATTATTTTTTGTTTAATGCAAAGTAAAGGTTGTTTGTATCATCTGTCAATATTCAGTGGCAGTATTCAAAGAATGCAACCTGTGTCGACACCCCTGAATCCCGTCACAAAGACGAGCGTGATCTCTTGCAAGGCCAAATGCGAGTAGACAAACTCAAAGCTAAAAAGTGGACCGCTAGCTCAGGAGAATACATTTGTACGCCAGGCTCGGCTGAACCAATCGTCTGTTTGGGCAGCTTTCAGGTTGCTCAACTGATAGCCACCAGCAGTTTCTTAATTTATTTCCTCACTTTTTTGGGGGTTCGAGTCCCACTCTCCACAATGTTGTCACTGTCCCCCCCAGTGCAGCCAACTGGGTTATCAAAGGCGGGCCATGTCTCTCACTGTCTATGGTGTGAGGTATGTAAAAGAACCATTGCTGACTTTCGTAAAGAGTAGCTGCAAAGTCGTCAGCGTGTTTCTGTCCCTTGCTAAAAGGGTTGTGACAGGAAGGGCATCCAACGTAAAAAACCTCTGCCAAATCAAACGTGCGAAGTGGCGACTCCCGAGTAAAAGGGAAAAAGCCGAAAGACAGACAGACTTTTTTCTGTGAAGGTCCCGGAAAGGGTTACTAATATCTGGTAATATGTGGCTTAGTGGAAAACAAAAGCTTATGTTTAATTAGCCCTGTAATCGTCACACTTTGTGTTACAAACTGACCTCAGCCCCCCATCAGAAACGGGAAACGTTACGTGGCCCTCACAGGAAAAAGTATGGGGACCCCTGTTTTACATGAACTTCTCACCATAGACAGTAAGAGCCATGGCCAGCCTTTGATAACCCAGATAACTGCCCGGGGGGGGGGGGGGGGGGGGGCGCGCACGACAGTGACAACCTTGTGGTGAGTGAGACTCGAACTGCCAACCTTGGGATCAGCGATTGAGCACCCTTTACCACCAGGCCACCACAGCCACATAGACCTACAAAGCACAGCAGTCAGAGCTGCACTGGCGCATTAGAAAGGTTCTCATGGTTTTGGAAGGAACCCCCCCCACACACACCACAAGGGAAGGGGAGGGTGTCAGCAAGGCCCTGAATTAATCTTCCTTTCAAAAATTGCCAGATAACACAACTTTGGATTTACAGTATACCATACAAAGAACAATTTAATCATGTCCACACATAGAACAGACAAAACCAGTTTGAAGAGTAATTGCTTGGAAAAGTATTTAAATGTAAGGATTGTTCATTTTGTTTAATTTCCTTACACTAACGGATGCGGAAGGTGGTATTTGGTTATAAATATCTTATAGTTAAAGGCTGCACTCAGAGCTCATGTTTTTTTTTTTTAATTGTACAGTATAGGCGATATTATTAGCGCCCCCCCCCAGAGGGCTTATGAAACCGCGGCTAACTGGATGCTAACACCGCTGTAATCTGTACTGACTGAAGGAATAATGAGGATTTAACTGCCGCTACTTCGGCGGATATATTAAACCTAGGGGCCCTGAAATTAATAGAATATGTAAACATCAATAACGCTAGGCAATTAAACAATATACAGAGGGACTGAGGAAGAGTGGGACAGCAAGCACCTTAGCGCGCGAGGGCGGACCAGGATAGCTTTCTGCGCGAGGCGCTTAGGCCAACCTGAGAATGCTAACACGATAGCATAAACCATGTCATTCGGAGCTGAGAAACGCAGAACTCGAACCTTGGAGAACACGAAAACAAATGCTTCACTAATATTGCGTTTCCAAGCCAAGGCGTTGGTGCATGAGAAAAGAGGTTTATTTACAGCACGAGCCGAAATCGCTGATTAACTGTCCATTAACGGACTACTCACAGTCTCGTGGTCCCAGCGAACATTACAGCGTTTTTCATCGGGGGCCAAGTTTCTGTCTCGTCCCATTAACTCATCGAGTAACTGGGCAGCGGAAAGCATTTTGCTTTGATTGTATGCAAAAGCAACCAGTTAAACCGTCTCGTGATTACTGGGTTACATATAGACGTTTCTTCCAGACGTTTCCAAGATTCAATCGTCCTAACAAAATGGCAGCGCCTCACGCAACAGTCTTTATTATTTATTTCCCCTCCTTCGTCTTCTTCTTCTTCTTCGTCACCCGAGAACGTATACAAAGGACTAACAGTGTGTAAGACCGCCGCCTATCGGTAAGGAAGATAAGCACCCGACTTTAACGTCTGTCCTTTTCTCTTCTTCCAGGTCACTGTAATTAATTAATTAATTAATTAAGCAAATGGTACTTTATTAACCCATTCCTTTGCCGAAATTTATATTCCAGATGAAGCCTATCTCAGCCGACTATGGCAGATCCTGAACAGCTCTGGACCGCAGCTTCTTACGACATAGAGTAATTATGATTTTGAATGTGTCGATTTATGATGGGGTGGCACGGACGTAGTAATTAACACGGTGAAAACGTGGTTTCACAGCGAAGAATTCCTGGATTCAAGTCGTGACGTCACAAGGCCGCCTACGACATAATCAGGCTCAGGAGTTTCTGTGTGAAGTTTTGCATGTTCTCCGAACTGGGTAACCAGCTGTTCTCAAATGCCCCCTGTGTGAATGTGAAAGTGTGACACGCTGACATTTGTATGTCTATATATATATATAGATGTGTCAATGGCACATCACCAGATGGCAAGCGGAGGAACCAGGTTTGGTCAATGGTTGGCATCACCAGGAACGTCAGGTGTCACTGCGGTGCAGCCCCCATTTGGCTAGGTTTGTGGCACCAGTTTGTACCACTTGGCATGAGACTTGGAGGTCCAGAGAGACTGAACGGTGTGAACTGAACTGTGCAAGGCGCTGTGCTAGGAAAGGAGGAGGTGGGGAGAAGCCCTGCGGCGATGGATAGACTGCGACGGCAGCAGGCCTAAGAAGCTGGAAGCTGCCAGTATGATATTTGTAGGCGGTTCACATGTGATGGTCGCAGCTCAACTGAAATTCTGGGTGACAGTGAGCTGAGGCAGCAGTGTGAATGTCCAGGCTGCGCTATTTAGTGAAAGCACAGCCTGCCCTAAACTGGGAAGCCCGTAGAAAAGGTGGGGTATACAAAGCTCACTTGGAATAACCTGGCTGGTTTACCGTGACCAGCGGGTTTTCATGACAGCGATAGGAAGAAGTATAAGAAAATGACTTTAAACACCGCTACATGGAACGTACGTACAACGATAGAAGACCTGAAAAACGTACCGCACTTTTTGCAAAGGAATTAGAACGCTATCACATTGACATCGCTGCCTTGCAAGAAACTTGGTTGCAATGTCAAGGTCAACTTCGTGAGGATAAGTTCACTTTCTTCTGGAGTGGAAGATCAGACGAAAGGCATGAAGCTGATGTTGTCCTTGCCATATCAAATCAAATCGTAAGCCTGATGGCATCACTACCAATTGGAGAAACAGAAAGAATCATGAGCCTCCACACACTTAGAGCTAATCAGTGGTATCTGATGGTAATCTCTGTATAAGCTCTGACCATGATGTACACTGATGTAGAAAAAGACACATTCTACCAGAGCTTGGCAGAAGTGGTGGACAAAGTACCCAAAGAAGACAAGCTGCTTATTCTAGGTGACGTCAATGCTAGTGTGGGTCACGACCACATCACCAATGGAGGCACTATTGGGAAATTTGGTAAAGGTGAGAAAAAGTCGAACGGCAAATTGTTGTTGAACTTTTGTACACAACGTGGACTGTGTATTACTAACACTTATGTCCACCAACCAGACAAGAACTACTACACATGGATGCATCTAAGACATAAAAACTATCACCTGCTTGACTATGTTCTGACACGGAAGACCAGCTTGCCAGAAGTATTGTCAACATAGGCCATGAGAGGTGCAGAGTTTTCAACCGATCATTACATGGTGTGCACAAAACTCAGACTCAAACTTTACTCTCCTAGAAGGAAGACACCTGCAAATACACCAGCCAAGAAACTGGACCCCAAAAAGCTTGAAAGCATTGAGCAGCAAGAAAGACTGGCTGCAGCCATTTCAGCCACCCTGGATGGCAATAACATCAACAGCAATGATGTTGAAGAGCTATGGACCAGGCTGAAAGAATCCACTTACTCTGCAGCTGAAGCTGTACTAGGACATCCAGGAAAGAAATCACCTGATTGGTTCCAAGAGAATGGGGAAGTTATCCAGAGCCTTCTACAAGAGAAGCAGAAAGTGTACAACAAACACCTCAGACTAAACTCCACAGAGACTGCCTTTAAATGTGTAAAGGCCAGAGTACAGAGAGAAATCAGAGCCATGAAGGACATGTGGTGGAGCAAGAAAGCAGCAGAACTACAAGAGATGGCGGACAAGAATGACTCACATCGCCTCTTCCAAGGATTGAAAGCCATCTAGGACTAAGAAGTAATGCCGTAGCTCCAGTGAAGAGTGCAGATGGTAACCAACTCCATACAAACCTGGAAGAAATCAGGGCAAGATGGAAGGACACTTCCGCAATGTCCTCAACCAACAGGATTAGCAGACCCTATTGCTTTCAGCTTGATTCAGCAGAGGGAAACGAGGGAAGAGCTCTCTGATCCGAGCACAGGCATAGAGTTAGAGAAAGCACTGAAGAGTGCAAGGTATGGCAGGGCTCCTGGCCAAGAAGGAATCCTTGCAGATCTGTGGAAGAATGGTGGCCAGTCCTTGAGGCACGAACTACTTCAGTTGTTCAATACTTGCTTGATGAACTCGAGGGTCCCTCAAAATTTTAAGGATGCAGTCATAGTAACCATCTACAAGAAAAAGGGGCTAAAATGATCCTAAACCTCATTAAGAAGATCTTGGAGAAGGTGCTTTCAAAGAGCCAGTGTGGTTTCAGAGCAAACAGGTCAACTAGAGACATGATCTTCACTCTTCGACAGCTCCAAGAAAAAGCCATCAAACAACACCAAGCAGTATATGTGGTCTTCGTAGAGTTCTCAAAGGCCTTTGACACTGTGAATAGAGAGGCACTTTGGAAGGTGCTGAAACTATATGGCTGCCCAGGCAAAGTTATAAACCTCATCAAAAGCTTCCATGAAGGCATGTCTGGAAAGGTATCGATCGGTGGAAACATGTGATGCCTTTACCATCAATCATGGAGTAAAACAAGGTTGCGTTTTAGCGCCGACTCTTTTCATATTATGCCTATCAGCAGTTTTAGAAACTATGAGGCACAACACCAACAAAGGGATTTACCTGAAGACACAATCAGATGGCAAGCTTTTCAACTTTAGGAGACTGAGAGCCTCTACAAAAACTAGAGAAATATGTGTGAGAGAACCACTTTATGCCGATGATTCTGCTTTGGTTGCAACAAATGCACATGACACCCAAGAAATTGTTGACTGCTTCTGCTTCTACGAGGTATCCCACTTGTTTGGCCTTAAGATCAATGTATCTAAGACACAACTACTCTATCAACCCCAACCAGATGGCTTGGGAATATGCCCGGCTTTGCTGGTGAATGGGTCACCCTGTCAAGAACTGAACACTTCAGTTATCTTGGAACTGTGATTTCCAGTTCGAACTCATCTGACCGGGAGGTTGAACAGCGAATTCAAGCGGCCACCGAAGCCTTTGTTGCCCTATATAATCGTCTATGGTCAAGACATGACATCAAGAAAGAAATTAAAGTTAAAGTGTATAATGTCGCAGTCCTACCAGTACTTCTCTACACAACAGAGTGCATGACTCTACCGTAGACACATTAAAAAACTGACCACGATGCAGCCTCGACGGCTGCGCTAAATCGTTGGGATTTGCAGGCAGGACAGGGTGCCGGATGTTGTTGTGCTGGAAGAAGCCAATACAGTTAGCGCAGAGGCATTAATTACAGTATCACAGCTCTGCTGGGCAGGGCATGTTTATCGCATGCCAGACATCAGACTCCCAAAAGCAGTATTTTATGGACAGCTTGTCCAGGGAGAGAGATCACACGGCAGGCAGAAGCTCCGCTTCAAGGATGTGCTGAAGAGGCACATGAAGCGCACCGGAATCAATTACAACAGTTGGGAACAAGATGGCAGCGATAGAAGTCTCTGGGGAGTAGCATTGAGGAGATCAAAGATAGCTATTGAAGAGAAACGCCAAAGAGATTATGAGCATGGACATCAAATGAGACATTCCATAACAACAACAGGGTTTGCTTGTCGTTTCTGCGGACGACTTTGCCGTTTGCGGGCCGGCCTGGCAGCCCACCTGCAGTTTTGCAGGACTTAACTCTCCTTGCATCTCAGTCATCATCGTATCGATGGACAGCCAGAAGAAGACTATATAATCTGAGGTTTTCCTTCAGGTTTACTGATTTTACCAAGAGATAATTGTCTTTATCAAATCTTAGATTTATACGCGTGTGTGTGTGTGTGTGTGTGTGTGTGTGTGTGTGTGTGTGTGTGTGTGTGTGTCTGTATTAGGGTGACAAGCGTCACAATGTGGAAAATTCGTTTTTGCCATTTTTAGAGTCTCACCCTTTCATTATTTGCCTTTAATTGCAAGAGAATTAAACATAAATTATTGATAAGATGAAACGACATTTAGAGGTGGCAGAACGACAGACAATTATGCTAATGTTTTTAATAAAGCTCTTCAACAGCATTACTGTAATCTAACATTTCACACCACTGTGACTGAGAAAGAAACTCCAAAATAACACCAGATGGCAGCATTGGCTCTTTCTGTATTGTAGCCCGAACAGTGGCACACTGGATCTGTATTAATGTATTAACTGTCAACAAATACTACTTATTAAACATGATGATAAGAATACGTAACACGAAATTTATTCTAGATTATTATCTCAGACTGTATTGAAAATGTATACTTGTCCATTCACTCACTATATCATGTTCACTATATGGAATAATCACTGGACCGTTTCAGACACTGGAGGATTTTTCTACATTTCAGATATTTCTAATGATCAATTCAGTACAAGAAAGAAATATTGCCAAATCTCTCTCTCTCTCTCTCTCTCTCACACACACACACACACACACACACACACACACACACACACACACACACACACACACACACACACACATACCCCATGGGAAGCTTATTGTAACTTGTTGTTTACCTTTCAAAAGGCTGCAATTCTTTCAGTAATAGCTGACAAAATGTATTATATGGTGGATATATAATGAGTGCTTTGTGTACATTTTTATGTTCAGAAGACCAGCTTGATTGTGAAGGTAGTTGGTTACTTTGTGAAGCCCACCTCCCTATTCAACTGAGCAATTGAGGTTTAAGGGCCTTCTGAAGGGCCCAACAGAGGGGATTGAACAGCTGACCTACAGATTAGCAACCCATTGCCTTATCCACTATGGACCGTTTGAGGGCCCTACCTGTAATTATGACCCCACCCCCTTTGAGGAAGCACATTAAATTTATTCATTTTATAAACTTATAATCTAAACTTAATAAAGTATAAAATTATAAAATAAAATGTAAGTTACAAATTTATAATAAAAAAATTGGTGAATGAATTTATTGTTACTCTTCAATACACAGAAATAAATGTATTCCCTGCAAAATTTGTATATTTTTAAAACTGGTCTCTATTTATATTGCAGGGTGGACCGAGGTACACTGACGGATAAGATATTACCCGGCGGTCCAGCACTACATCCACTACACCAGCAGCACCTAATAAACTCGTAATGTCCTACAGCACACATCAGATGCAGGGATTTTTTTAACCATTATGAATTCTCTATTGTTTAATATTATCTATAAATGGTATGTAACATTATTATTATTACATGTATGTGCATGGTTTTCAAATTTATTTACTGAAAGTTTATTCTGTTAGGAATGTCCAAATTAAAAATAAGAATTCACTCAAGAATAACTTGAATTGCTGAAAACATTAAAAGCAAACAAAAAAGCTGAGATTGTAGCCTTGTAGCAAATTTCAGTAGGAATAAATTATAAAAGGTACAACTCCAACAAAATAATTACTGGACAGTTATGTGGATGAAATAATATATTTTGAGTATTTAAGTAGATTTTTATTTATATTATTTATATTTTAACAAATTCAACTGGCTTCAGCTTATTGGGTTAAAAAACCCTCCAGTTTGTTTGTAGCTCTGTGTGTGTGTGTGTGTGTGTGTGTGTGTGTGTGTGTGTGCATCTTGCAACAAACTCAGAAAATCATAGTTTTTTGCGGGAGGTATCATTTTTGAAAATAAAAAATGTCCTCACCATCAAATACTTTCATTCCATGTTTTGTTCCCTATTTTTGTGAAATTTGTCTAGAATATATTAGAAACTGTGTTAGTGGTCAATTGCATGAAATACATAGCTCATGGCTGGGGGTAGTGGTGGCCTGGTGGTAAAAGGTATTGATTAGATCGCTGATCCAAAGGTTGGGGGTTCAAGTCCCACTTTCCACAAGGTTGTCACTGTCCCCACAGTGCAACTAACTGGGTTATCAAAGGCTAGCCATGTCTCTCACTGTCTATGGTGAGAGGTTCATGTAAAAGAACCATTGCTGACTTTCGTAACTTTCGAGTAGCTACAAGCCATCAGCGTGTTTCTGCCCCTTGCTAAAGGGGTGTGTCAGGAAGGGCATCCAAAGTTAAAACCTATGCCAAATCAAACATGCGAATCAGATAATTCGCTGTGGCGACCCCTGAAAAAGGGAAAGAAGAAGACATAGCTCATGGCTCTTCGAACTGACTTACACTGGTCATGATGCACTTTTCTCCAGACACCCTCATTAAGCCATACTGCGTTGATAACTGACTCACTGTTAGCATAGTAACATAATTTTCTCCTTTGAAAATACCGTACTTGAATAGATGATGGTAAAATGTGTGTGGTTAAATGTTTAGTACATCTGCTTCATACCGAAAAGGTCCTGGAATTGCGTCTTGGGCTCACCAAGGGTTATTCATTGTGGCGTTTCCATGAGTTTGCATGGTTGTCTATGCATGCATGGGTTAGCTCTTACAGCTCAAAAAACCCTAATATGATTAAGCATTTCAATTAATTAAATAAAATAGATTTGGTCTTTTGTATGATATGAGAAATATTTAGATCTTAGAGGGTGTTATCCTATCACCAGCTGAAGTGAAGTAGTCTCCATCATCTACTTTATCTTATTTAATAATTGCTTAATATTCTATGATGAAACACGGTTTCCTGACTGCACTGATCAATTCCGAGATATCATCCTCCAGTTTAAGGAATATGAAAATTAAAAAAAATTGTATGCTAGAAACTAGGCAGTATATGCTATGGACACAGTGATGTACTATTTCGCAGCGTCATCTCACAGCAAAACGGCTCATGGTTCGAACTTCAGCCTTGGGCCTTTCTGTATGGTGTCTGTAAATTCTTTAAATGCTTTGGAGGGATTTTTTTTGCTACTGTTGTTCTCTTCCACATTCTTATTGCCCATTTGGTCAATTGGCCACTCTAGTCTATATTGCCCATAGGTGTGGGTGTGAATCAATGCTGGTGTCCGTGTAAGCCCGGTCATCGACCAATGAGCTGTTGAGGGTGTATCCCGCCCCTTGTCTGAAGTTAGCTTGGACTGGTTGCAGGTTCCAGGTTCCCTAGTAAATATGTAAGATCAGTCTGTTGGGCTTTTTACACCCAAGCCATAGTGGCTCATCAGGCCGGTGCTTATCCCCGATTTCTGTAGCGTTAAGCAACCAGGAGTTCAATTCCTCCTGGATGGGACGCTAGTCCATTGCAGGTTACCTTCCCAGTATATTTTTACTGGTACCCATTTATACTGCTGGATGAACAGAGACACATTTGCGGTTAAGACCTTGCTCAGGGGTCTTAGCACAGTGGGGGTCTAACTGGGATTTGAACACACAACCTCCCAAGATTATGAGCTTAGCACCTGAACCACTACACCACCAGCACCAGGTATATATGTACAATGGCATAATACATTCAAAGAAGAGAGATATACCGTATACTGAGCCTTTTACTGTAACCAGCTTTCAACTCAAGTGAACTCCAATGGAAGATTTTAAAAGCAGCAGTTTGATGGCAGTCTTAAACACCATCATCAACACATCAGTTATAGGACTCGATTTTCTACGAATGGCATACAGCCCGAGTGTACAATTCCAGAGACTGTAGAATTGATGCCAAGTCTGAATCTTTTCTGATTCTGAGTGGTGGTAAAGACCTTGATTGCCTGTCTCTAGCTTCTGTAAATGGCAAAACACGTACCGATGATCTTTTTAGATTGACATCGTCCAAGAGTGTAGTCACTGTCTTTTACCAAGTAGACAAGTTTATCACACACACACACACACACACACACACACACACACACACACACACACACACACACACACACACACACACCATAATGAGCTTTGTAATTCACTACAGCTGCATTGCTGGCACTTTGGCCGGTAGCTCAGCACAACATCAATAGGTTCAGAATAAAATTTCTCTCAGCGTGTTGTTGTGGTACAAAGTGCATCTGGGAGGGTGGATTCTGCCTCACTTCAGGGTGAAATATGAACAGTACATCATGTTCATATTTAGCAGTGAATGTTTGGCATAGGAACAACTGATGTACTTCCTGCTTGTGTTTGATTATTTTCAGCCTCTCTCATAATGTGAGAACGTGGGAGATTTGCAAGATATGTAATCGCAGTCCATGAAATAAATAAATAAATATGCATCTCCACCAAGTCGTGCTGCCAGATAAAATGCAGAACTGACCCATGCTATTGGTGGCTCCTTAGGGCACAATCCATTTTTAGGGGTGAGGTGTATAAAACTATAAACTGCAAAAAGGAATAGAATCCTGTCAAAGGTGTGTACCTGGATGCCCATCAAGACACAATGAAGCAATCTGCACATTTATCTGACAAGAAAGTTGTCAGTAGGTAAAGTCCATTGGGCTTTTTACACCCGAGCCATAGTGGCTCATCAGGCCAGTGCTTATCCCCAGTTTCCATAGCGTGAAGCAACTAAGAGTTCAACTCCTCCTGGATGAGACGCTAGTCCATCACAGGTTACCTTCCCAGTATTTTTTACTGGAATCCATTTATACTGCTGGGTGAACAGAGGCACACTTGTGGTTGAGACCTTGCCCAGGGGTCTTAGCACAGTGAGGGTCCAACTGGGATTTGAACACACAACCTCCCGATCATGAGCCCAGCACCCTAACCACTACGCCACCGGCACCACTGACCGGCACCACTGTTAATTTGACAGTGAGTTTGCAGAACTCTCACTTCCTCAAAAAGATATGGATGTCATTAGAATAGATCATGGGTACATCAGTTTTTAGAGGTATTGATATAAATTTTAACTCACAAATAATGGAAACATGTTCCGTGAGAGATATCAGACTCATCTCTATAAGCATCATCAGATAGACTGCGGTCCAACAGTAACTTTATCACCAGCTTCTCATTTCTTTTAAATCAACTTCTACTGTCCAGATGGATTTTTGTAAATACTAAAAAGAAACCTGCATTTCAGAATTGCTGGCTACATGGCAAAGAAACAAATACAAATATAATGCATAAAAGATGTATAAAGCTGCAGGGATTTGCACTTTCACCTCACGGTAAGAAGGTCCTGGGTTCAATTCCCATGCTTGCGGCATTTTTGTGGAATTTGCATGTTCTCCCCATGTTTACGTGGGTTTCCTCTGGGTAGGCCGGTTTCCTCCCACAGTCCAAAACATGCACAGTAGGCTTATTGGCTGTTCCAGGTTGCCCCTAGGTGTGAGTATGTGAATGGTTTTATGTGTGTTGGCCCTGCAATAGTCTGGCAAGCTGTGCAGGGTGTACCCTGCCTTTGCCCAGAGTTGGCTGAGACAGGCGCCAGACTTCCCAAGACCATAAATAGGATTAAACGGCTTAGACAATGAATTAATATATTAGAGCTGATTTATCATATTGAAATTATTTTATAATTATGTTATCATTGACCACCTTTAGCGTTAAAGTAATAATCTATCACATGTCTATACAAGATCACTCAGGATAACTTTTCTTTTATTCTTATGCACTTGCTCTCAATTAATTTGAGAGAATATTCTCACAGCAGCTCTTTCTGAGGATAAGTTTATGCTGTCAAGAATAATACACAAAACTCTTCTGTTACCTTGAGCAGTCGTGTGCAGTCCGAACCCCCCTCTCTCATTACTACATGTCTCCAGTTTGTTAAGTGATGCTCAGGAAAAAGATCTTGTTGCCACAGCAACAAGACTCACACAAGTGAGCATGGAAAACCTTTTCAGGGTGAGCTGTAATGAGGATAACAATCAGCAAGTCATACTTCATGCTGGTAATGAATTATTTTTACTAAACAAAGCAATATGCAAATAGCTTACTATACATCGCTGTCTGGTGATGGATGGTGATGGATGGTGTTCACAGTATATTGTAGCAAATATTCACTTTGAGCCTGCTATAAATATCCATAGAACTTGTCACTGAGTTATTCTCAAGCTGCAGACTATTGTAGTGTAAGAGCAGATGGGTGCTTTCGGATGTACTGTTGGCCCAGGAAGCTTGGAGTTCTAATGCAAGTCTGTTGCACATTCGGTCTGCTTGAGCTGTGTGCACTTTCTGTACTTGGCCCCACAATGAAATAACAGTTCCCATTCTTGGAAGGTTTCTTGATTAACACCATCTATTCACAGTGTGTTGTTTAAAATATCCCCCAGAATGGCAGTTTACAAAATATTAAGAATGAAAATGAGAATTAATAGAACTCTGACCACGAGTGCAACATCCCACTGAAAAGCAGGATTTAAAATTCTCTGCTATGCACCCCCCTTTTAAAATATTTTCGACTGGGTTGAAGATAAAAAAAAATGAAAATAAAAAAAAACACAATTCTAAAATAATTTTCTGTTCATCATAAAAACATTTCCATATAATATATTTCTTAAATGATTTCATTAAATTTAAAAATAAAGATAAACGGTGGCTTTATGCTTACCTTGCTTTATCTATCTATTTATCCTCAGATATCTATCTATCTGTCTATATTTAAAAGTAAGAATGCGAAAGAAATATATATACAGTCGGCCCTCTACTTACGACAACCTCTGAATACGAAAAATCCAGGTTACGAAAAACATTTTCCTAAATTTTCACCCAACAACATATACAAAACAACCTCTTCTGAATAAAAGTGCCAAACGCTCCATTCAAAAATTCAAACAGTGTGCAAGTTGCTCTCTCATTGGCTGTCTCCTAACATCTCGCCCCGCTGGCCTCCCATTGGTCAGGAGGGAGCTGAACTACCCATACTTTCTGTACCCATACTTCCTGTTTGTCACACGTGTGAAGGAGTTGAACAGGACTGTTGGCTCGTGAGTTTTTTTTTGAGAGTGATCATTGCAGCGTTATATTTCGTTATCCCTCATGGACCCCAAGAAAGTGATTCCCGGTGACACCGAATAGAAGAAGCGGGCTCTGTTATCAATCGAAGTGAAGCAGGAGATAATAAAAAAAATACAACTGTGGGATTCGTTTGAGCGAAATCGCAAAGGAGTATGGCCGAAACCCCTCTACAATCGGGACGATATTGAAGCAGAAGGAGACCTTAAAAGCAGAGATACAGTGCCAGAGGCGAATGCAGCCATGAGGGAGGGGCACAAGGCAGTGTCTCTTCCTCACGCCGGTCCCAAGTCCGGATAAATGCAAAGGGTTGCGTCAAGAGGGGCATCCGGCATAAAACAAATGTCAAATAAAATATGCGAGTCACAACAAAAAATTTCATACCGGATCAGTCGAGGCCATCTGGACCATCAGTGCTGTTAACCAACAGGGTGCTGGTGGAAATTGAGCTACTGTTGGTCGAAGACGTTGAAGAAGGAGAGGCGGGAGGTGAGTCCATAGGCAGAGAGAGAAGAGGAAAGACATGAGTCTAGGATTGAAAGTAGGGACTTTGAATGTTGGAACTATGACAGGAAAAGGTAAAGAGCTGGCTGACATGATGCAGAGGAGGAAGGTGGACATACTATGTTCTGGAGACAGGTGGAAAGGTAGCAAGGCTAGAAGCTTAGGAGCAGGGTTTAAGCTGTTTTTCATGGTGTGGATGGGAAGAGAAATGGAATAGGAGTCATCAGTTTGTCAGGAATGTTCTAGAAGTGAAAAGAGTGTCAGACAGAGTGATGAGTCTCAAGTTAGAAATTGAAGGCGTGATGTTCAATGTTGTTAGTGCTTATGCCCCACAGGCAGGATGTGAGCTAGAAGAGAAGGAGAGATTCTGGAGTGAGTTAGATGAAGTGATGCAGAATACCCCCAGAGGTGAAAGAGTGGTCATTGGTGCAGACTTCAATGGACATGTTGGTGCAGGAAACAGAGGGGACGAGGAAGTGATGAGCAGGATTGGTATCCAGGACAGGAACGCAGAAGGACAGATGTTGGTAGATTTTGCAAAAAGGATGGAAATGGCTGTGGTAAATACTTTCTTCCAGAAGAGACAGGAGCACAGGGTGACTTATAAAAGCGGAGGGAGGAGCACACAGGTAGAAGACATTTTGTGTAGATGATGTAATTTGAAGGAAGTCAGTGACTGCAAAGTAGTAGCAGGTGAGAGTGTTGCCAAACAGCATAGGATGGTGGTGTGCAGGATGATGCTGATGGTAAGTAAGGTGAAGAAGGCAAAGGCAGAACAGAAGAAAAAGTGGTGGCAGCTGAAAAAGGAAGAGTGTCATGTTGTCTTCAAGGAGGAGTTGAAACAGGCTTTGGGTGGTCAGGAAGTGCTTCCATATGACTGGCCAACTACAGCTAATGTGATCATGGAGACAGGTAGGAGAATACTTGATGTGTCATCTGGAAGGAGAGGAGATAAGGAGACTTGGTGGTGGAATGAGGAAGTGCAGGAGTGTGTACAAAGGAAGAGGTTAGCTAAGAAGAAGATGTAGAAAAAAGAGTAGAAGATGTGACTGTTGAGGACCAGGAAGTAGCAAAGATAAGTAAAGGTGAAGTAAGGAGGGCATTGAAGAGGATGAAGAATGGAAAGGCAGTTGGTTCTGATGACATACTGGTGGAGGTATGGAAGTGTCTAGGAGAGGTAGCAGTAGATTTCCTGGCAGGAACATTCAACAAGGTCTTAGAGAGTGAGAGGATGCCAGAGGAATGGAGGAGAAGTGTGATGGTGCTCATTTTTAAGAACAAGGGAGACGTGCAGAGTTGTGGCAACTACAGAGGGATAAAGTTGATGAGCCATACGATGAAGTCATGGGAAAGAATAGTGGAGGCTAGACTAAGCAGAGATGAAAATGTTCAGGTTCTCTTTGAAAGTAACGAGGATGGATACGATCAGGAACGAGCACATCAGAGGGACAGTACAAGTAAGACGTTTTGGAGACAAAGTCAGAGAAGCTAGATTGAGATGGTTTGGACATGTACAGAGGAGGGATAGTGAGTATATTGGTAGTAGGATGATGAGGTTGGAACGATCAGGCAGAAGTCCTAGAGGAAGATCAAAGAGACGATTCATGGACGTGGTGAAGGAGGACATGAAGGCAGTTGGTGTAAGAGAAGAAGATGCAGAGGATAGGGTGAGATGGAGGCAGATGATTCGCTGTGGTGACCCCTGAAGGGAACAGCTGAAAGGAGAAGAAGAAGAAGAATAAGAAGACCGTGCCGGAGGCGATTACTGTATTTTGGAAAAAGCAACCGCCATATTGAAGGACCTCGTGAAGGAGGGTGGGGGTGAGGGTTTTTCAGACCAGCAACCCTCGGACTTTAAAGCGTCGCATGGGTGGTTCGAGAGATTTAAAAAAGGTAAATAATTTTCTTTCACTTTTAACACATATATCATACAAAATTGGTGTACTTTTATAATTTTTCAAGTGTTTATGGGGTAGTCTTGGAAGCCTTGGAATGAATCACGCGTTTTACATGTAAAATGCACCTCTACTTCCGAAAACGCAGATTACGAAAAAGGGACTGGAACGGGTTAATTTCGTAAGTAGAGGGCCGACTATATAATTAAATATATATATATATATATATATATATATATATATATATATATATATATATATATATATATATATATATATATATATATAAATAAATAAAAATGGGCCGGATATATATATTTATTATTATTTAAATAATTTGCCTCATCAGGAGATGAGGATGGACACAGACGAGATCCTAACTCAGGCAGGTGCAGAGTCCAAGAGCTGTAGTGCCTTTCTAATGGTCATGGTGGCAGAGTGCAGAAATATAACCAAGCCAAAACAAGATTTTTATTTTTAAATATTTTAACCATGGCACTGAGACAGGCCGCATGATTCATTCTCCGAGTCAGCTCATAGATTTATGTACCAGCCTCTGTCTTTTTTCAAAAAGGATTATAAATGTAAAGCAGTCAGGTAGCCACACACTCTGCGTGAAGTTAAACCTCTTTCTCCTGAATCCTGTTCAGAACAGAACACACAGTGCCAGTTCTGTGCTTGGTGTGTCTTTTATACAGTCTCTTCTATTTTCAACTCTCAGTTGAAAAACTTATAAAATATTACCAGTTCAGACGAAAGAGAAGAAAAAAAAAAATCAAAATTGAAAAAAAAAAAAATTATATTAAATTTAACACTGATTTTATCAGACAAAACAACGTGTTCACCAGCACCACTGTATAATTTAAAATAGTTGGAAAGGAAGAAAACAAATGTTAATTCTAAAATGAATTTTTAATTATCAATATTTGCATAAAATATGTGGCATGGGAATTGTTTATTTTATTTGTTTTATCTAACTTATTTAAACAAGCGATTCGCCCTCTTTAATGAAGTGATTACGGATAAAAAGTGATATCCCTGGTCCACAAACATTTTAATTAGAAAAAAATACAGATCCACTATGAGTAAATATCAAAAAGGGATGCAGAATTACAGCAAATTTGTCAAAAATAAGCCAAAGATCTAACCATTTAGTGCAAATAATAATAATAATAATAATAATAATAATAATAATAATAATAATAATAATAAATCATTAGATTTACATCTGTTTTTGTAGTTGTTCTTGTGAAAATATATTTGTCTACGAATAAAAGGACTGGACAATTTTGACTTGTATGGGAGATGTATGGGAGTGTTCCACTCCGCTGGTAACCATTTTAATAAGCGCCCACCCACTCCAATTTTTTAAGCCCCCTGGGTGCTTATCACGTCGAATACGGTATATTCAAAGACCAGGCCAGTTGAAATAATTGGCTCTGGACAGATAACCCAAACATAGAGTTCTCAGGTCAGAGTACAGGAAATAGGGGCAGTGGTGGCTTAATGGATAAGTTGAGGGGTTATTGCTCCAAAGGTCAGTGGTTCAATCCCTGCTGTCACCACTGTTGGGCCCCTTAGGACGAAAGTCAGCAATGATTCTTTTACATGAACCTCTCACCATAGACAGTGACAGACATGGCCGGCCTTTGATAACGCAGTTAGCCGTACTGGGGCGGGGGGGGAGTGACAACTCGTTGGGGGTGGGGCTTGAACCTCCAACCTTGGGATCAGTGATCCAGCACCTTTACCACCAGGCCACCACTGCCCCTCGACTGAAATATTGTGGGTGGAATTGAAAAGGGTGATAGATGCAAGAAAATCCTCAAACATATTTCTGCAGAATGGTCAAACATGTCAGTAAGCCAACTTCACAGACTGGTGGACAATTTTGCAAAATGTCTGCAAGAAGTTATTTTTGCTAAAGGGGGCCATTCCAGTTAATGGGGCCAGTGCGCTTTCTCCACAAATAAATGTTCCATCGCCAATATGCTTTCTATTGAAAGGTTTGCTGAAATAAATAATTTTTTTAATTTTTTTTGTGGTTTTCTTGAAATATATCACCATAATCTGTTTGCACTCTATCAAAGGGGTTCAGATCAGCAGTATCTGGCAAAATCTGGCCCCAATATCACAGAGACTACACCTTTCCTTCAAGCTGAAGAATTTGAACATGACTGTATCTGAAACTATTGATCTGTATCTGCATATTTTCATTGTGGTACTGTCATATAATATGGTGATGAGATTAATATGTACCAGTGTTCTAAAAGGTGCTGGTAACTATAGAAATTTAGTCTTACAGCAAGAATATGGATATATATATATATATATGGATATATATACATATGGATATATACATATATATATATATATATATATATATATATATATATATGGATATATATATATATATATATATATATATATATATGGATATATATATATATATATATACTGTAGACATATATTAAGGGCAGTGGTGGCCTAGTGGTGTTGGGCGCTGGATCTCTGATCCTAAGGTTGGGAGTTTGAGTCCCACTCTCCACAAGGTTGTCACTGTACCCCCCAGTGCAGCTAACTGGGTTATCAAAGGCCGGCCATGTCTCTCACTGCCTATGGTGAGAGGTTCATGTAAAAGAACCATTGCTGACTTTCAACAAGAACCTGGCATGGCGACTCGGGCGTGTGCGGTAACCAGGAAACAAGGGTGACTGCGTCCTGTAAACAAATGGACCATCGCTTGTTCGCGTTTTGCTTCATTATGGAGAAGCTGGAAAGAGCTGCAGAAAAGCATTTCCAAACATCACCTACCTGTTTTAGATAAGTCCCGTAGCACGTGACCGACGGGATTTACACTCGACTTTAAAGAAAAACTAGCATAAAGTCGCTTAAAATAAACAGACATGGCAATACTGGTCCTGGGCTCTGCATGCACGCTTCCATGTTGAGTTTGGATGTTGTCCCCTTTCTTGAATGCACTTCCTGAATTCCTTCCCTAGTCCAAAATGTGCACATTAGGCTAATTGGCAGCTGCACTCTGGGCTGGAAGAACTGTGTCCATGCGATTTCCTCCGGAATCAATAAAGTTTTCTGATTCAAACTGCACGTAGCAGCGAGTGTGAATAGTTCTGTATGTGCTGGCCCTGTGGTGGACTGGTGCGATGTTCAACATGTACCCTTCCTTATCCAGAGCGAGTTACTATATATATTTTTATATAAATACAACTGAGCAATTGAGGGCCAAGGGCCTCGCTGAAGGACCCAGCAGCGATGATAGGGGGAATTGAACCACTGACCTTGGGATCAGCAACCCATTGCCTTCTCCACTAAGCCACCACTGCCCACAGAGCCTTTTACAAAGTTTTTTTTTTTTACTTGAAAAGTAATCAAGTAATCAAATCAAAATTTCTATATTTATGCAATATGCTAATTATTTGCTACATTTAGTAGTTATAATATTTTGTTTATTCTGTCATCTTCAGCAGGATAATTTATTCTGGGGAGGATTCCAAGCAGTTACATCACCTATCCATGACCATACCCACTCCATCAACCTGCTCTTGGACTGGGGACAGACATACAGGGAGGAGACACACACACACACACACACACACACACACACACACACACACACACACACACACACACACACACACACACACAAACAAAAACTGAAGGATCAAAAATAAAAAAAAAATGTTTGAAGAATAATGCAGATAAATACATAACACAATAATTATCTTCCTAATGACATTTCCAAGACATTTCCAAGACTTCATGTGGTATTTTTTTAGAACTTTGCTCTTGCACTTAAAATTAGAATCCAGCTCAAATCCAGACATTGCTCCTGCCAAATTCCTTTTTTTTTGTGTAAAGGAAAAATAAGGCCTGTATTTGTGTATGAATTGGTCAAAACCAAAACTTAAACTTAAATTTACAAATGAGTGGAGACCATAATAGTAATTAAAATACCATTAAATTAAATGACACCGAATTTAAGGTTAAAGTATAAAGGTTTGTCTTTGACTGTAAATTTGTTGAAGATGCCGCCTGTGCTACAAATCATATTTCACTTTTATCTATTATCACCCAGGAAAAAAGACAAAACCCTTCATGAGCCTTCTGCATCAAGGATGTGAATTTATTTCAACATTTTCTCTCCAGGACAATACGGATACATGCAAATATCAACTCACAAGTCAAGTTTGTGAAAAGTGTGTCTGTGAATGATGTCTGGCCGTGGCTTCTTTTAGAAAATGTTTTTCTGTCCTTGGTTGTCGACAGCCATACATGGAATTCAAAAAAAAAAAAAAAAAGTTCACCACATCCAAGAAAATGTCTCAGAGGGCACTAATGCTCTCGTCCACCTCATTAAAATGAATGTAGGCCTACAGTGCAAGGAAAAAAATTTGAAGCCCTACATTTGTTTATCCTTTTTTCCTTTTCATTTTTAATTCTATTACGATATCAATTAATGTAAATTTGTGCTACTGTAAAATATCACGACACATTGAATTTCACAAATCTAAAAGGCAGCACAGATAAAAGACCTGTTAACAGTTTTTATATCCATGCAATTTCAGAAACACCTTTTCAAAAATGCCACATCAATTATTCCTTTCTCCAATTTCTGAACTTTTTTTGCTACCGTTCCTTTATTAAAATTAGTATTTAAAAAATCCAAATACATGAACAAAATAAAATAAAAAAAAAATTATAATAAATCAGACATTTGGGGTTAGATCATAAAGGAAACCCCATATTATGATATTTTTGGTGTAAATCGTTTATTATTTATAGCTGAAACAACGCACTGAATGTAACATCCATTCGGTTTTCATAAGAACATAGCTCTAGAAACAAATGAATCACATACGGGAAATAACAGTCTCGATCAAATCAAGTTCCGTATTTTGTAATAAGATTCAGAGTTTGTCATTTAACGCCGCACATCTTGTCTGTTCTCAGTTTGTCCGTCAAACTTCAGTGCACTGGCTCACAATGACCTTCCTGCCCATTAAATAACTCGACTTAAATTCGGCTATTGTGAGATTACACAGTACAGCCATATATACCTGAGATATTCTTAAAACGCCCTACACTCAGAAGAATCCTTTCAAAATTGTCCATATGCTCTTGTAAAACAGTCAAATAACACTGACTGTAGTGTCCCCATTCTGAACCCATGGACAAAATGATTCTGTATCTCTGCATCTGAATCACTAACATGCTGTGTGCTCTAATTCAGCCCTAGTTTTTCTTTCTTTCTTTCTTTCTTTCTTTCTTTCTTTCTTTTTTTTTTTGTGCACAAGTCAAACCTTGTCTGTCTCCAGAATCGTGACAGGCATCTGTATGCACTGTGATCACATCGGTAACATCATTCGAGCAATTCAGGCCCTGCTCACTGTGAGAAGACACCCATTGAAGCTCTCAAAAAAATGCACCATACTAAGAAACACACCACAGAGAAAACACCATGCATGTATTGTTCAAATTAAGATATCATCTTCGGGAAGTTCTGACAACATTCTTTTTTTTTTTTTTTTTTTTTTTTTTTTGAACAATAAAAACACACCATAATGTAAAACAGGGTATTAAGTGTATACCGCTACAGTATAAAATAAAGTGGAAAAAAGTCAGAAGTACAAGACCAAAATAAATATAAAACCTTACTTTCCTACTTTTTAAATTCAAGTTATTACTAACCAAACATACATTCAAACACAAGTACCACTTCCAATAATCACACTATGAAGATTTTCACATTATGTGTTTTTGAAGTTAGTCTCAGACTTTACAACTTTGACTGTTGTTTACAGAAATTTTTTTTTTTTTTTTTTTTGGAAAACACTGAACATATTGCTATATGATGAAGGTAATTTCGTGTCCGTTTTGTTTTTGTTTTTATTTTCTTCTACATTTTCCCCCATGTATGCACTGTTGCTAATGGTGGACTCAACTACATGTGGACTAACATGTCTGAAATGCTGAGATACATAATCAGTCTAGCGTCAGTTGTTTTGGACTTGTGGTAGTCCTTCAGAGACACTCATCCTGAAGAACATTTGATCGGTCTGCTTGCGTAGAACGTTTTGACTGTGTTCTACACAGAACATTTCCTCCTTGTTTAAGGATTTCAATCATCAACATTGTCAACTGGTTCCCAATGTTTTTTTTTTTTCGTATGTGTATAATCAGTTACCTTCCAGAGCATCACTACACACAGATCTCAATGGGCGTGGTCACAAGAATGCGACCACCATTACCATTGCTGTCGCGGGACACTCGCTCGTAACTGTTATTAGAGGAAGGTGAGTTGATGGTAGACATTGTAGAGTAGGGCGGTGTCATTGCTTCAATGACGATGCCTGTGTTGGTCACAGCGCATACAGGTGACAGACTCTGCTGCTTCAGACGTTCCACCAGATCATCTTCCTCTGAGGAAGAAGAACTGAGCTCAGCCAGGTGCCCATTGAGCCCCGTGCCACTGGATGAGGTAGCGGTGTTGCCGTTTTCCGTGTCTAGCATCCAGCAGTGGCAGTAGAAGGTAAGCACCTCTTTGACAGAACAGCGTTGATCCTTCTCAATGGCCAGGAGATGCCGGAACATGCGCAACGCCTCGTTAGTAAAGCGACGCCACTGTGATGGCACTGGACCCGACCGCCTCCTTGGTTGCTGCTGCCAGCGTGAAAACTCCTCGTAAAAGGCATCACATGGTAATGCCTTCTCCCAAGGAAAGTTGCCTGTGAGCATACAGAACAGGAGAACTCCAAAAGCCCAAACATCTGTGCTGTAGTCCACACAGAAACCATCATGTCGGCCTGGCTCACACAGCTCAGGTGCTGTGTAAGGGATGGTACCGCTAACACGCTTCACCGGTGACCCGGCCCGACGCGTCATGCCGAAGTCTGACAGTTTTACCTTATGGCACTCATGGTCAAAGATTAGCACGTTCTCAGGCTTGATGTCACGATGCACCAGCTTCTTAGAGTGAAGGTAGTCCAGAGCCAAGGTCACCTGGTGGACACAGCGTTTTGCCACACTCTCCGGCAGCCCCACCTGTTCAGAACAATACACAACAGAAGTCCAAGGATGATTTCAGCACAAACAACTTGAAACAGAAAAGCTGGCAGGTATTAACCTGGAAACCCTTTAAAAAAACCAAACAAACAAACATGAAATGAAGACTTCACAGAATATTAAATTATTGGAAAATCAAATCCATATGATGCCCTTCCTGACACAACCCTTTAGCAAGGGACAGAAACACGCTGATGGCTTTGCAGCTACTCTTTATGAAAGTCAGCAATGGTTCTTTTACATAAACCTCTCACCATAGACAGTGAGAGACTTGGGGGGTGGGGGGATGGGTGTTCGAGTCCCACTCTCCACCCAACCTTAGGATCAACGATCCAGCGCCCTATACCACCAGACCACCACTGCCCCATATGGAAATTATTAAATAACAGACTAAAAGAGGCAGAAGTCACAGAGGCATAAAGTGTTGAAATGTATTCTTATATAATCAAATTCAATAAATAATTAAAAAAAATATTAATTAAAAAACTTTAATAAAATGAAACCCATCAAATAAAACATGAAAATTCTGCACAGAAGCACCCACACTGATCTCAGCACTAAAACCCAGGACCCTCTTGAGCACCACCATGCCACTCAAAAAGAAAAACAATGATTCTAAATTTAGTTGGAGTTACAAATGTAGAGTATGAGCCAAAAATATTTCACGTTTTCTCTGGCCAGCATCATTTATTTTTTAATATTCATCCATTTCTGCATTTTTTTAGACAGTCTACAAAATGGACCTTTTGGTCAGTAATGATGTAACGTGATTAAACAGTGATACGATTTGAAAAAGATTGTGCCAGCAAGTGCGTATAATCATGATTTGGTACAAAAGTACCGTCAGGAAAGTTCTAGTCTTGAGTCTTGAAAAAGAAAAAAGATTTCCAGTTTATTTATAAATGTAGAGATGCTCCGAAACCATATTTTTCTTACCACTTCCAATATTTAACCTTCAGTACCTACCGATACTGATCTGATTCCCACACGTTTAAACTATTGATTTTATTGTAATTATAAATGTACAGTCGGTCCCCAATTTACGAAGACCCTTTTGCACAAAATCCCTCGATTACGAAAAAAACATTTTCTTGAGTTTCAGTCCCCGAAATACGAGACAACCCCCCCTTTTACGAAAAGAAATTCAAAATTCAAACGCGCCAATCAAAATTTCACACGATGTGCGAGTTGCTCTCTCATTGGCTGGATCTCAACACCCCCCAACGCCGCCGCCGCCGCCCGCTGGCCTCCCAGCTAGAGACAGAAGGAAGCTTCACTCTTTAGTTTTTAGTTTAGTTTTTTTTAAGTTGTTTAATACCGTAAATGTTAAATAAATGTGGGTGCATTTGAGCTTATCTGGCATCCCGATCCCTCAAGGAATCAAATTAAAAGTTGAGTTTGTCAAGCAGGGAATGCTCTTTGAATTACGTCTTGTGGACATGGCCTGCAGCGCGCGCGCAAGAGAAGGATATATATATATATAGAGAGAGAGAGAGAGAGAGAGAGAGAGAGAGAGAGAGCGAGAGGTGTGTGTGTGTGTGTGTGTGTGTGTGTGTGTGTGTGTGTTAATAAAAAATTTTAATAATGGTTTAATTAATAAATATGTTAATAAAATGTTTAATGGATTAATAAATAATTTTCTTTTACTTTTAACACATATTTCATACAAAATTGGTGTACTTTTATAATTTTTAAAGGGTTTATGGTGTTTATCCAGTCCAAGGACTGGAGCCTTGGAACGAATTAGGCGTTTAACATGTAAGATGCGACCCCTACTTACGAAATCCCCGCAATACGAAAAGGGCTCTGGAACGGATTAATTTCGTAAATTGGGGGCCGACTGTAGTTCCTAATCAATTTAATCAGACAGTGATACCATTGTGTCACACGATAGCATTAGCATTCATTCATTTTTTAAACTGTTTAGGTCGAAATCAGGGTTATGAGAGGCTGGCGCCCATTTCCGCCTACTCAGGGATAAGGCGGGGTACACCCTGAACGGCTCGCCACACCATTGCATGGCAAACACACATACAACCATTCATGCTCACACCTAGGGGCCATTTGGAACAATTAGCAATCTTAATTATCCACATAACAGTTAGCCTACTGTACATGTTTTTGGACTGTGGGAGAAAACTGGAGTACTGTACCCAGAGGAAACCTCACAAGCATGTGGAGAACAGGCAAACTCCACACATACACCCTGAATGTGGGAATTGAAACTTCTTGCCATGAAGTTAACATGCTAACCACTGGGTCACTGTGCTGCCCATCTCTGGCTGCAAAATGGTTTAAATTATAATTCAGGGGGCAGTGGTGGTCTAGTGGTATAGGGCGCTGGATCACTGATCCAAAGGTTGGGGGTTCGAGTCACACTCTCCACAAGGTTGTCACTGTCCCCCCCCAGTGCAGCTAACTGGGTTATCAAAGGCGGGCCATGTCTCTCACTGTCTATGGTGTGAGGCATGAAAAAGAACCATTGCTGACTTTCGTAAAGAGTAGCTGCAAAGTCGTCAGCATGTTTCTGTCCCTTGCTAAAAAGGGTTGTGACAGGAAGGGCATCCGATGTAAAAACCTCTGCCAAATCAAACGTGCGAATCAGATGACTCGCTGTGGCGACTCCCGAGTAAAAGGGGAAAAGCCGAAAGGAAGACAGACTTCCAGTTATATGAAAGTCCAGCAACACCCTCCAGCTCCGCCTGGGAATCCCAGGTGAAACAGGATGATCTCTCCAGAAAGTTCTGGGTCTGCCCTGGGGTGGCCTCCTAGTTGAATGTACCTGGAAATCTCTAGAGTGAGGCGACTAGAAGTCATTCTCTGTGGACTCCTTCCAAAGTGAAAGAGCAGCAGCTATACGTCTGCACTCCCGCTCTCTGCACCCAGACACCCTCCGTAGGAAACTCATTTCAGCTGCTTGTATCCATCATCTCAATTTCTTTCGGTCACTACCCAAGTCTTATGACCATCGGTGAGTGCCGGAATGTAGATGGACTGGTAAATTAAAAGCTTTGCCTTTTGGCTCAGATATCTTTTTATCTTAAATGGACCAGTGAAGTGGCCTCATTTCTGCTGACTCAGCACCAATTTATCATCAGTTACATTAAATGACAATTATGGCTACGATTTTTTAGTATATCTTCGTCATGGACTTACTACTTTCGAAAGTGTAACATGCCAGGCCACGGAGGGACAGCATGTTTTCCAACAAAATGGAGAGTTAATTGCGGAGACCGATAAATGGTTGCTGCTGTGGTTCAGAACACCACAGCATGTGCTTATGCAGATCTGTCACTCCAGGTGATGCTGGATTCACAGCTTCTCTTATATGTTTCCACATTTTCACGTGCTTTAAATGATCGTTTTTCTTCTTTGAATCTTTGATTTCAGAGTTTATAATTTTTTTCTTCAACTTCAATGTCACTCTCTTGCATGAAATTTCCTGTCAGGTGCTATTTGGAGCGTCACCTTATAGTACGAGGGCATGAATTACAAAAAAAATTCAGTTTTCATGAACACCCTCACATTTACATGTGCAAGTCATCATTTCTACGTGGGCTGTTTTCAAAATTTTATTTTGGATTTTGATATACTGTATTAATCTTGTAAGGGAAAATATTTATTCTGCATTTAACCCATTCAAAATGGGTGCACACACACACACACACACACACACACACACACACACCTGGAGAGCAGTTGTGGGTTTGGTGCCTTTCTTAAAGGCATTTCATCCCATTTATTGTGGTATTGCTGGTTTGGGAATCGAACCAGTGACCTTTCACTCCCAGAGCAGCTTCTCAAACCATTAGGCTACTATGGATGTAGAACATACAAGCATTTACTGAATCTGGAATGGCTCGTTTGTACTAAAAAAAGGTATGAGGGATTCACCCACACTAACTAATGGCCTTGCATGTGACCCACCATTCCTTAAAAACAATAGGAAGTGATTTGGATATTTTATCCTTAAAGGTGCAACAGGTCATTGAAGGTTTTAAGGAATATGGAGAAATTTTGACGCAAAAAGGAAGCCTGAGCGGAGCGTCTGTGACATAGGTTTGGCATTACCTTCAGTTCATTTTCTGTAACCGCTTCATCCTAATTAGGGTAGCGGGGAGGCTGGCGCCCATCCCAGCCAACTCAAGGCGAGGGCAGAGTACACCCTGGACAGCTCGCCAGGCCATCTCAGGGCAGAAACATGCTGACGGCTTTGCAGCCTACTCTTGTCGAAAGTCAGCAATGGTTCTTTTACAGCCTCACACCACAGACAGTGAGAGACATGGCCGACCTTTGAGAACCCAGTTAGCTGCACGGATGGGGGGGTTGGCAGTTACAACCTTGTGGAGAGTGGGAGTCGAACCCCCAACCTTTGGATCAGCGATCTGGCACCTTATACCACTAGACCATATATAAATATCAGTTAAATCATTACTATGAAAATGGAAACTTTATGTTAAATTGTGTGAACTGATTGACTTTGGAATGAAGAAAAAAAAAAAACCAACCCCAAGTGCAGCTAACTGGGTCATCAAAGGCCGGCCATGTTTCTCACTGTCTATGGTGGGACGTTCATGTAAAAGAACCATTGTTGATTTTTGTAAAGAGGAGCTGCATAGCCGTCAGCGTAATTCTGCCCTGCGATGGCCTGGCGAGCCATCCAGGGTGTACTCTGCTCTCACCCAGAGTTGCCGGAGATGGGCACATTATTCCTTATTTTCTTCGACCGATATTATGTCAGACTTATTTTTACCGTGGTACAATTTTAAATATGTATTTTCATTATGTTAAAAGCATTATACATAAATATGTATTATGATGTATCCATTATGTTTATTGGAAATGATGGTTATTGAATTATTACTAACACGATTTATAGGACTATAGCAGACTCATCCTTTGAAGACCATCACAATGCCATCTTTATTGTGACTAGAATAAATTACAGCTCAGGGGCATAGGAAAGAACACATCTTCAAAACTTACACAGATTTATTCATCAAGAATAACTTATAAGCCATTTTCAGCTTCCAAGAGCTTTTCCCCGGATTAATAGAGTACAGTATATTGATTCCCACGCAACATTTTGAGCTGCCATGACATCCCACGTGACATTTTGAGGCCCATACGTGATACTCCAGTCAGGTAACACCAGGTGTTTGGGTGCAGCCTGTCATGGCCACAGAAACATTTCAGAAGCATCTTGGAGACCAAGTGGTTATAATATCACAGGTATCTCTCAGCCAAGTCCTCCTTTGAGATCCGGTGTAATTCCCCATTACTGAACATAAACAGCTTCTCACTGTTTCCATACCTCAACCACAAACAGTACCACTCAATTAATGTCCCAATCCCTGGTGACTCTCAGAATTATCGGTTAAATGTGGTCATCCATTTCCCAGGCTTTTGTTCTTGAGATCGAGGATACGCGCTGGATACAGTTTATCAATTCATTCATTCATTTTCTGAACCACTTAACCCTAATTCGGGTCACGGGGAGGCTGGCGCCCATCTCAGCCGACTCTGAGCGAGGAGAGAGAGTACACAAAATGTCTGGATTCAATTCCAAACATGTGCGTTTCTGTGTGGAGTTTGTATGTTCTCCCAGTGCTTGTGTGAGTTTCCTCAGGGTACTCCGGTTTCCTTATAACAGTCCATAAATATGTACAGCAGGCTAATTGGCTGTTTCAAATTGCCCCCGAGTGTGATTATGAGTGTACATGTTTATGTGAGTGCTGGCCATGTGATGGCCTGGGTGTACTCTATAGGCCGTACCCCGCATTCGCCCTGAGTCGGACACCAGCAACCCTGAAACACTAATTAGGATTAAGTGGCTTAGAAAATGAATAAATGAATGAATATTACGGAAGTGGTTAAGTGGGAACTCAAACCAAAATCAAGACATAGAATAATTTCTGTGTAATTAGCAGAAGTATTTACTGAAATTATTGAGGACATCTGAAGAAAAAGTTGTTACATGTCACAAGTGGGATTTAAACAAAACCTTAAATTCACAGCATTGTAACAGTGATTTTTTTTTCAGTATCCCCACACAGTAAAAAAAATCATAACCGTTCATTCCAGTACTCAAGTAGAACAGACTGTCACTTTTCCATCACTGCACAAATACAAGGACATACAGCATACAATTTCCTCTTTGCATGTTGCATTTGGTATTCAAATCTGAATTGAGTAGAAGCATTGCATTACATTGCTGCCCAATTTTTTTCTGCCCTTTCTTACTTTCTCTACACAATTCCTGACAAAATACAAGATTACTTACTGATCAAGTCTCGGTTTCACTCACCTGAGGGGGTATGATGTCAAAGAGGTCCCCAGCAAGTGCGTACTCTTGAGCAAAGATGTAATATTCATCTGTCTCAAAGGCAATGCCGTACATGTTGATGATATACGGACATGGGCAAAGGTAGAGCGAGATGCTATACTCCCGTAGAAAGCTCTTCAGCTTAGTGGTTTTCTTCCGCAAGAACTTCAGAGCCATCTTGGTGCCTGCGGGAATGCAGAACATTAGCATTCAGAAATGCTACGTCACCGAGACCAACAGAAAGGCTAATGAACTTATTTAAATCTGAATATTAAACCCAAGGAGTGTTTCTTGAAAGGACAGTGATTTTTAAATAAATAAATTATACCAGTTTTATATTTATATTACAATTATACTGGAAATTTAGCAAATTTCAGGATAAGCTAGAATTGTGTACAAGAATTAAGTGTAATTGCATATCTGCTCCACTAGTTGGCAGTAGTGCTCTCATTGTCACACTATGTTGTAGCGGTTTTTCGCACGAGCAAACGATATGAAGTGCAGTAAAGACCGTAAAACAACCCCTCAAGAAACAAGATAGAAAAATTTCTAACAGGAACAAAGAGAGACGGAGATATCAAGACATAAATAAGTTGATTCAGTTTAAATAAAGATGTATTTTTTTAATTTCAGGCACATTGGTGCACTTTAAATCGTTTCTATTACAGATTAAAAAAACAATTTTAATGTTAATAAAGATACAATGTTATGCAGAGGTGTACTAATAAAAATTTTATCGACAAATATTACTGTTTATAGTCACTCACGGGGCTATGTGTGTGTGTGTGTGTGTGTGTGTGTGAGTGTGTGTGGGGGTTTCTTCCTAGGGGGCCCGCCACAGAAAACAATTGAGCATCACTGGGATAAGCCAAAATAAAGATCAGATTGAAGATATCTTGTACAAATGGCCCAAGTTTAGTTATTACAAATGAAATATAGGGCAGCGTTGCTGACATGTTCTGGAGCTTTTTAAAGCTGTTAATAACTGATGATAGAAAAACAGTTGTCCAAAACACATTAGAGTCACAAAATTAAATCATTTTGCATTCTTATTTTCTAAAGAAAAACATTCTTGTTCTAAAGATCAGTTGAAATACATAATTAAAAAGCCTTTTAAACAAGATATGCAACATTAACTGTGCAAAATTGATATATTAAATTATGACTAATTATTACTTACAACATAACATAAGGAGCATAGTACTGTATTGGCTATTCAACCGGTGTGAACTCAAACACGTTAAAAACAAAACGGAAGCAATCATGTGACTCTCATAACCCCACCCACACACAAAAATGTATATACAGTGATACCTCAGCTCACGAACATAATTGGTTCCCAGAAAGTGTGTGTAAGGCGAAAAGTTCGTCTTCCGAACATTTATTTCCCATAAGAAACCATTAAAATGAGAATAATCCGTTCCCAGGTCCCCATAAAACATAATTTTCAACTAAATAAGCCTTAAAACTACACAAAAATATACATTATTTTATGTATAATAAATGTGCTATTGTATTGTAATTAAAGAAATAAACTGTACTGTATAATAAAGTCGTTTTATTTACCTTTGTGATGGTAGTTGATGGCTTGATGGAATGGAGTGGGAGGAGGAGGGAGGGAGGGACTTACTGTTTGGAAGGAGTGTTTGGAAACGCCTACTGTTTGGAAACACCCTTAGCCACACACGCACCCTTAATAGCTTCCTTGTTCTTAAGGATGGCAGCAATGGTAGACTTAGCGTACTGGTACTGGGACGCTGAGTCACACAAACGCACACCTCGTTCGTGTTTTTCAATGATCTCCGCCTGTGGTGGGGTCTTTTTTGGTCCCATAATAGCAAAAGTACACTCAATATGGTCCAAAATGTCTATCAAACACAAACCACGACCGCACTCAAAGAAAGGGGGTGACGAACTGGGATGCCGTGAGCGTGCGTCAGCTTCTCGTGGCCGCCACCGTGGCGCTGTTCGACCGCGTGGTTTGGTTCGTCCGCCGAAAACTAGTTCGTCAGCAGAGACTATATGCTCGCGAATTTAATGTTCTTGAGGCGAAAAGTTCGTGAGCTTAAGCGTTCGTCAGCGGAGGTTTTACTGTATATTGTTGTAGCTAAGCAGTATGAAAAGCTAAAATGCTAAATCCGTGATGTCAAACGCAATTCACATAATGTAGGAAAAGGAAAAAAATACAAAAGGAAATGAATGTCTATAACTTGTTTGCAGGAATACGCTGATCACCTCCATTTTAAGGAAAATGCCAGTTTTAGATCATAACGCTGTAATTAGTATAGATGAGCATTTGTGTTATATGTGGACTCTCACTGTAAATAGTCGCTGAGGTATATGTTTTGTAGGTGGATTACCCCTTGTGTCCATGTGCAATATGTGGGAATTAGGCTGTGATATAATCTGATGAAAATGCAAACAGGTTTTCAAATAGAGGAATAAAGCCCCAGTCTGCAAGCTTTTGGGGAGCGTCGAGATGGCCCTGGCGAGATAACGGCGAGCCAAGTCAGATCATTGTCTGACTGACTTTTGTCGTAAAGAAAAACTGCACTGTCATGTTCACTTGCCGAATTGATTAGTGAAAATTACAGCTGGCTAAGTGACAGAGACTGTTCACGTGACAAGCAATCTCCCTCTTTCTTTATCAAGTGGCAGATTCTACCTCGACATGGTATGAAAATTAATTAAAAATTCCACATGGTGTTAGAAATACGCCAAGAAAAGCTTCAAAGACAGTATGAAAGATGGGCTTATTATCGCAAACATTTCAGCTGGTCTTTGGCCATTATCACAAGCACAGTCTTCAAATGTATAATTTCTTCTTACTGCGCTATACTTTCTGGATAATGTTTTTGATGCTGTATTTATCACTGATTTAAGGGAAGTAAATGATTTATCAGTGTTGGAGTTGTTCTCTTGATGTATTTTTTCCAGTGAACCCATTGGTTTCGTTCATTATGTAAAATGTTGGAAGTCTGACTGGCTCACAGCTCTTTGAGGAATTACAGAAACATTTCTGATGAAGGAGTTTAAGCTTGTGTCTTTTTCAGCATGTCATTCTCACCCTGACTGGAATAGTTGCTTCCAAAGGAAAAAAGTTACACATGCAGTTACAAATCACCACTGACATTTTCTATTAGCTTAATGAAATCTACAGACTTCGATTTTCAGTGGTACCTCACCTTACAAAATTAATCCGTTCTCTTAACCTGGATTTTTCGTAAATTGAACTGCATTTTTCATGTAAAACGCATGATTCGTTCCAAGGCCCCAAATACGACCCCCTAAACCCTTTAAAAATTAGAAAAGCATACCTTTTAAGACCTCGTTCTGCTTCAATATCATACCGATGGTAGATGGGTTTGGCCATATTCCTTTGCGATATCATTCAACCACATGCCACGAGTCCGTTTCATCTTCTCACTCGCACCGGAAATCACACGCGCGCGCGTGTGTGTGTGTTTGTGTGTTTGTGTGTGTGTGTGCACGCGCGTGTGTTGACCATGTCTTCTTAGGAGAGTTATAATCTTACAAATATTTATGGAAGGTTTTAAAAGCCTGAGTCAAAAAAATAAAGCAATGAGCACACTCAAAAAACTCATGAAACAACGGTAACTCTGTCCTTTACACGAAAAGCATTATGGGAGATGCAGCTCCATAATAGCCAATGGGAGGGAGCTACGTCATCCCTCCTAGCCAATGGGAGGCCAGTGAGGCGGGATGTTGGGTGATAGCCGATGAGAGGGAGCTGCGTCATCCCTACTAACCAATGGGAGTCCAGCGGAGCGTTATGTTGGGAGATAGTCAACGGGAGAGCAGCTCATGCATTGTTTGAATGTTTGAAAGGCGTGTTTCGTAAGGAGAAATTGTTTCGTATACAGAGTCAAAAATTTTGGAAAATGTTTTTTGTAACCTGGATTTTTTGTCTGCTGGGACTATCGTAAGGTGAGGTACCATTGTACTGTGAAAGGAGCAGCTGACTGAAATTTGTCAGATGACACTTGTCAATATAAACCACTGTTATGGAAAGCTTAAGTAGAGGAATGAAAGCCCCTGTGTAATCTCTAGCTTTCTTACAATTGTCCAACCAATGTTGTCTGTCTGTCTGTCTTTTGGCTTTTTCCCTTTTACTCGGGAGTCGCCACAGCGAATCATCTGATTCGCACGTTTGATTTGGCAGAGGTTTTTACGTCGGATGCCCTTCCTGTCACAACCCTTTTGGCAAGGGACAGAAACACGCTGACGACTTTGCAGCCTACTCTTTACGACAGTCAGCAATGGTTCTTTTACATGAACCTCTCACCATAGACAGTGAGAGACATGGCCCACCTTTGATAACCCAGTTAGCTGCACTGGGGGGGGGACAGTGACAACCTTGTGGAGAGTTGGACTCGAACCCCCAACCTTTGGATCAGAGATCCAGCGCCCTATACCACTAGACCACCACTGCCCCTTTAATTGTCCAACCAATATATTAGCCAAAAAAACTAAGGAAAGATGAACAACGGCTCAAATTAACCAACACAGTCACAACCATCTCAGAATAACCATCTCAGCCAAAGCACCAACATCTGTTGCAGCAGATGTGTCTGAAAAGCAGACAGGAGAAACACTGTCAATACTAGAAAAGGAAGCCTGTCAAGTAAAATGCATGGTGCCTATTGGGTGTGTCATAACAGCTGCTCTGCCCTGCTCTACAGCATGTTCTGTAAGACAAGAATAATGTATCTTTCTTTTTTTACTTCATCTCACTCTGTTCTCTTTAATATTTCAAAAGTTTTAATAATTTAAGAAGACTAGTTATAGACCTCTCACTTTATAACGGATCATGGGCCGTTATCTATTTACAGGCAGCAGAATATCTGGCCCTGCTTATATAAATGGCAGCTCGGGTTATGAGGTATATTCTTTGTCATGAATTTAAAATAAGTTCACATATTTATATTGTGAGTGTGAACTAAAAAATGCTGTTTCATTTTATTTTTTAATATGCTGCAGTACTGTATTAGAATTTGTAACATTACACAGAACTAACTGCGTGATTAATAAGGCATTAACGGTCACACAGGGATTCAGAGAGTGTCTGAAATATTGCACTGACTATACTTCAGGTAAATCTACACCCCAGATGTTGCTTGGAATCTTGTAGAACCAGTACACTGCGATTTCTCTGAAATGTTCCTTACCGCAGAAATCCAGAGGCGTTGATATAATCTATATGTGAATACAGGACATCATGGTAAAGTAATTGCCTGTTCATGTGAGAAGTGGGAGTATGAATTTCTAGGGCCATTCTGCACAGTTCTACACGGTCAAGCTCCTTTGTAAAATACTTTATGCAAAACATGAACTAAAGGCTGAGAGTGCTGGGGTTTATGGTGCCAACAGATGGTGTGTTTATCTGTGGCTCATTAAAAATCATCAGAACTCCGTGATTAACATAGAGGCTTTTAGGCTGGAGAGCATAAAAGGGTTCCCTGCCAGCAAAGACAAACATAACATTTGCCGCAGACCTCTTTTGCATTTTATAAAGAAGCATTAATACAATAACACCGTCTTCTATTTCATGTTAACTAACCACCAGATGATGGGATAAGCAAAAGATGGGGCACAAAGGATGGATTAAACTACAGTATATGTCTGTTGAGCCTAGCATGTGATCTAAAACCTACCAATGTACTTTACAGATTTAGAAGATTATCTAGTATAATTATCCGAACCGTAATATTCCAGCATTCTGTTAAACCCCTACCAGTTTCGAAGCACATTCAGAGCAACTGCACTGTGGCCCTCAGTGTCGTACTCTGCTCACAGCCCTGACATTTACCCTGAAACTTTATGCAGAAATCTCTGTAGGCGTTTTTCTTGCTGGTGCTGTTCACGATTACAGAGTATCCTCTCAAGTAAACAAGTGTTTTAACAATTTTTCATGACTCGCAACTACATTTGAAGTGATTCTACCACCAAAAAAAAAAAACAAAAACAAAAAAAAACCCAACACAAAGCAAAAAGTAAAATAAAATAAAATAAACAAAACTCAATATTACATGCCCATGCGTTTGTATTAAATATACCCACAATGCAGTAGGCACACTTTACTGTGTGGCACGCTCAAAGGCTCTTAAAATTGTTCATGATTATAATGAATATCCATCCGGAGTTTATGCAGTTGATCCCTAAATTAAACGCATGCATTTATCTAAATCCCTGCTGCAGTAGTCCCACCATCTGTGACAAAAGTCAAAGCACATTTAAAATAACACTAAGCATGGAAAATGAATTATTTCACCACTTGAGTCACTTGTTTAGAGGCATTACTGATTCAGCTTTGCACATCAGCTCACCACCCGAGGAAGAAATGATAGATGATGATGATGATGATAATGATGATGCAGCTTCCATCAGAGTACCCAAGTTTCTATTTACCTCCAAGTGTAACAAATAACCTGCAATGTTCTCCACTCCCTTGAGCCTCGCTTGAGGTGAGAGTGTGCTCACACTAGAGCAGGGCTCCCCAACCTTTTTATTACTACGGACCGGTTAACGCTTGACAATTTTACTGCGGACCGGGAGGGGGGTTTCATAGATTGTTTATATATAATGTATTTATATAAATTACTATTATTATTATTATTATTATGCACCAGCTGGGAGAATGAAGGCTCAGGCTCAGTCTCACCCAAAATCCCTTCTATTGTTTGAAACATGTCCAACTCGCCACTGTACATGTGCCGTCCCCTTGTGGGTTACATTTTAGCGCTCAAATGACCGACGTGTAACCGAGAGAATCTGGTCATATTTGAAAATAAAAGGTTTTTCAAAATTAAAGATCGTTCAGACTCAGATAACACATGTGGGCAGTGGTGGTCTAGTGGTATAGGGTGCTGGATCGCTGATCCAAAGGTTGGGGGTTTGAGTCCCACTCTCCACAAGGTTGTCACTGTTCCCCCACAGTGCAGCTAACTGGGTTATCAAAGGCGGGCCATGTCTCTCACTGTCTATGGTGAGAGGTTCATGTAAAAGAACCATTGCTGACTTTCGTAAAGAGTAGCTGCAAAGTCGTCAGCGTGTTTCTGTCCCTTGCTAAAAAGGGTTGTGACAGGAAGGGCATCCGACGTAAAAAAAAAAAAAAAACCTCTGCCAAATCAAACGTGCGAATCAGATGATTTGCTGTGGCGACTCCCGAGTAAAAGGGAAAAAGCCAAAAGGAAGACAGACAGACTCAGATAATACGGAAATAATTAATTATTTCTTCTGCGGACCGGTACCAATTGAGCCGGTCCGTAAACCGGTGGTTGAGGACTTCTGCACGAGAGGACACATATGTGCAGCAGATACTTCTTGTTCCCTGCTACTGATAATTTTGTCTTAGGGATTTGATGATCAAGGAACTTCATTATGACATGAATTAAGGCAAGTTTTTTGATGCCTTTCAATTTGGTTTAGACTGGATACCAGATGTTGGTTTGCAGTCTCTCTCAGTCTCTCTCAGTCCCTCTCAGTCCCTCTCAGTCCCTCTCAGTCCCTCTCAGTCCCTCTCAGTCTCTCTCAGTCTGTGTGTGTGTGTGTGTTAATGAGACCTACAAAAGATATTGGCTGGACTGATACTCATGTTGCTCAGAATGACTATAGAAAGAACATAAAATCCAACCTGCTACTGGTGTCAGAATCATTACATCAGATAAATACTAAGTTGACTGCAAGTAACAACCTCCTCAAAGTCCTGAGGTCTAGGGACAAAACAAAAGCTTGCTGGGTAAGTGCCGCAAGAAGAAATCAATTCTGATTAAACATGAATAGTGGTAGTGAGGGCCGCATTAAGTAAAGCTTGGGGAAGAGGAAAATATAAGCCAGCATAGCATTACATGAAAAAGTGGTTGTACTGTATTTACATTTACAAAATTTTGCAGACACTTTTCTCCAGAGTGACTTGCATTTATTTTATGCAGTGGCCTCTATAGAGGATGTGGCCACAGGCTACATCATGGTAACCTAACATTATTTGTTTATATACGGGTAGCACTAGATACATGAAGCAGTCATGCTGGCAAACGCAAACAAACCAATGGCTCTCTGGCATTACTTTGTACACGCTACCCGTCGCTGCACAGCAGAGACACTGTAGAAACAATAGCTTTGTGTGATGGAATAGATCCTTACAGTCTTCAGTAGATGGACCTTTCTTTAGTTTGCAGCTAACTGCCTAGTACTAAATACAATTGCCGTTTGGTTGGAGCAGATGGAGGAGTACAGGTCTTTGGAGCTTTATGATTATTTCATTAATGATTGGGTACAAGAAATATTGATGCATTCTTGCAAAAATGGAAGGCATGTAAAGCTTTTTCACAAGGAAACAAAACTGTGATTGAGAAAATATTCTACTGCTTTACCTCTGATCTTGTGGACAACTAGATCCACCTTGCCATAGGTTCCTTTTCCCAGCTCCCTAATAACCTCATAGTACTTATTAACATCCAGCTTCTCCAGGTTCTGAGCCGCAATAAGCTGCAGTTCCTCCAAGATGTCAATGGAGGCACGGGATCCGATGGGGGAGGTGGTCATTCTTCCAGTGATAAGAGGTAGTTACCACAGGTAATTTGTTCACTGACAGTTCTGAAAAATAAAACACAAAACAGAGGTGAGATTCAGACAGATGATGGTATATAGTTAGAGGGATATTTTCACCTTGCTGTTTAGCAGCATGACTCAAACCCTGCACACACAAAGAAAGATCCTATCCTGAACATCAAATAGACAAAGTACAAAGAAGTTTTGTGAAAGACAAACCATTTCTTACACAACCTTCTGTGTCCTGCAGGAAACGTTTCTTTTCCTTGGATACCATTTTAAGATTACAGTCCTTGTTTCATACCACCACAACAAAAACCATGAACAGATCAAAAGCCAGATGAACGCTCATGAATCGCTAAATCACAGTATCGCATCTTGCTTGCCATTTATTTTTGCCGTGTAAAAAAGTTGACAATTATTTGCATGTTACATAACATGAACATTTGGTTCCACAAAAGGCACAGAGAGCCTTATCACCAGGAATATTATGGATTTTTTTCGTCATCACTAGTAGTAGAAGGAACAAAACATAGTGGCCATTACTTTAAAGCTGGTGAGTATCACACAGGGTGTCACGCACACATCAGCATGTGTGCACATCCCACAGGAGTTCCCATCAGTTCAGAAATATTTCATTATAGCGGGGTCGGGAACCTTTTTAACCAAGAGAGCCAAAAATAAATAAATAAATAAATAAAATCTAATCCTCTGAGAGCCAAATATATTTTTTAATACTGAGACAAACAATTTTAGAGTTTAATAAGACTCTGAATTTATTTTAAACAACATTGTTATAACGACGTTATTTATTAATAAGAAAAACACTTCTTACTATTAATGTGACTTCTGGTGCTGCATGGTTTTTCTGATAGCTTTATAGTCTGGTTGATTCGTGCTGAGATTCAGCTTCATGCAGGCGTTTAGGCTTCCATCTATTATATGTGACTGCAGGTTGGTCTTGATGCTTTTCAGGTGTGAGAAGGACTGCTCGTGTGCGCATGTGGAGCCAAACATAGTCAATACGACAGCACTCACACTGCAGTGTTTATATGACAGGAAGCGCGTCCCAAGTTTTGGCAATAAGTTGGTCTGCGGGTTGAAGTTTTTTCATTCTGTCCATTTGCGTTTTGCTTGTCAGCTCTGCTTGGCTTCTTGCACATGAGCTGATCAAAACGAGGGAAATTTACCTCTTTACCCAAAAACACAAAAACAACTCGCGCAGGCTGTTGCATAAAATGCAATAAAATTAGAGTTTCAAGGTATCGGCCTCGCCCACACACTGTAGTACAGAAAGGATTGGCTCTCCGCTGCACGTCACAGTGACAAGTGGCATTGAAAATAGATGTATAGATTGAGATTTATTTATGTTTTTGTATTATTTGATGGCTTTTTCTCTGTATTTTTTCTTTAAAAGGACAGCGAAATTATGTATGAGTTATTTTGTTAAGAAAGGCCACCTGATTTATCTGAGAGCCAGATGCAGTCATCAAAAGAGCCACGTCTTGCTCGCGAGCCATAGGTTCCCAACCCCTGCATTATAGGATGATGATCATGACTTTGTACTGATCTTTTAACTAGAACAAGTTGACCCAAACCACACCAGCAAAGTATTAAAAGAGAGATAAAACTAGTGTTTTTGTCAGTACACCGGCTGTCTGTCTGTATGTAAACATGTCCCATTGAAGTAAATCGTCTAGCATAAGGTGACACTAATATAATCTAATGGGTATGGATGATTTATTAAGCTATTTTATCCTTCAGCATACTGATAGACTGGTGTGATTCCTCAATGATTAAATAGACTTCACACTCTCAACAGGCTGCCAGTGCTCGTTAATAGAGATGAATGTGGTGAATGAGACAGGATGCATGGCACATCCTGTTCATAGACGCCATCTGGGGACATCTGATTCTCTGTATGTTTGAGAGAGGGTTGTATGCAAGAGATTGGCTGAAATATTTGTTTATCCGAATTTATTTTTAACATTAACATTTTGGAATTTAACCTCCCAAAAAAAAACCAACCTTCGACCCCACCACTTCATCCCTATCAGGTCTTATTGGCCTGTGGGACTCCTGAGGCAGCAGACAGGTATTGGCAGGCCAAATGTGTTGCAGCCCGAGCTGTCACCGATGTAAAATCTCTGGCATGGGAGGAGCTTAGTGAGGGCCTGGAAAGCAATTATTGGATGGCCTCAAAAAGGTTCTGGACTAATATCTGACACCTTAGGGGGGCCGTTCTTCACACTGTTTACAGTAGAAATGGGGAGCTGGTCACCTTGACTGGGGATGTTGTCGGGTGGTGGAAGGAATACTCAGAGGTCCTCCTCAATCCAACCAACATGCCCTCTGTGGAGGAGGAAGACCCTGGGGGTTTGCATGGGGGTCCACCCATCACTGGAGCTGAAGTCTCTGAGGTAGTCAAAAAGCTCCTCTGTGGTCAGGCTCCAGGGATGGCGGAGATCTGCCCTGAATATCTCAATGCTCTGGATGTTGTAGGACTGTCTTGGTTGACACATCTCTGCAATATTGTGTGGTCATCGGGGGCCATATCTCTGGACTGGCAGACCACCCTGGTTTAAAAAAGGGGGACCAGGGTGTGTTCCAGTTATCATGGAATCACACTCCTTAGCCTACCCGGGAAAGTATATGTGGGGGTGCTTGAGAGGAGGGTCCAATCGATAGTTGAACCTCGGATTCAGAACGAACAATGTGGTTTTCATCCTGGCCACGGCACTCTCGACCAACTCTATATGCTCTACAGGATCCTGGAGGAGGAATGGGAGTTTGCCCAACCTGTCAAAATGTGCTTTGTGGATTTAGAGAAGGCTTTTGACCGTGTCCCCCAGGCCATCTTGTGGGGCCTGCTCCAGGAGTATAGTGTACCGGACCCATTGCTACGGGCCATTCAGTCTCTGAATCACCAGAGCCAGAGCTTGGTCCACATTGGGAACAACAGGACGAATTTGTTTCTGGTGAGGGTTGGAGTCTGCCAAGGCTGTCCTTTGTCACTGATTCTGTTCATAATTTTTATGGACAGAATTTCTAGGTGCAGCCGAGGTGTTGAGCAGTTCTGGTTTGGTGGCCATTGGATCTCGTCTCTGCTTGTTGAAAATGACGTTATCCTTTTGGATTCATCAATCTAGGATCTCCAGCTTTCGTTGGAGCGATTTGCATCTGAGTGCGAAGCGGCCAGATGAGAATCAGCACCTCCAAGTCAGAGGCCATAGTTCTCAGTCGCAAAAAGGGTGGCATGCACCCTCTGGGTTTTGAGGTCCTGCCTCAAATGGAGGAGTTGAAATATCTAAGTGTCTTGTTCACGAGTGAGAGGAGGATGGAACGAGAGCTCAACAGGTGGATTGCTGCAGACTCTGCTGTAAAGCGGAGCTTGTATCGGTCCATTGTGGTGAAGAGGGAGCTGAGCCGCAAAACTCTCAATTTACCAGTCGATCTGCTTTCCAACCCTCACCTATTGTTATGAGCTTTGGGTAGTGGCCGAACAAACAAGATCACAGATACAAGTGGCAGGAATGTGCTTCCTTTGTCGGGTGGCGGTATTCTTTCTTAGAGATAGGCTGAGAAGCTCAGCCATCTGAGGAGGAGCTCGGAGTAGAACTGTTGCTCATCCTCATTGAGAGGGAACAGTTGAAGTGGCTTGGGCATCTGGTTAGAATACCTCCCGAAAGACTCACTGGTGTAGTGTTTCTGGCTTGTCCGACTGGGAAGAGATCTCAGGGTCGACCCAGAACACGCTGGAGGGATTATGTGTCTTGGCTGGTCTGGGAACGACTCTGTGTACCCCTCCAAAGACCTAGAGGAAGTGGCTGGGGAGAGGGACGTTTGGACCTCCCTGCTTAGGCTGCTGAACCCGCGACCCAACCTTGGATTAAGCAGAGGAAAGATGACCCCACTTCATCAAATAACTATTTTGAATTTGCTTACATTTTGTGCCTAAATACAAAGTTTTGCTTACTGGCTTGGCTTCTGTTTTGTGCATTCCAATACAAATACTGTAGTGACTCCATAGTTAAACCCACAAATGACATGATTACGTTACCAGGTGAAAGGAGTGTTACCTTTGTCGACTATATTCAAATAACAGAACTCGAGATTCTAGCCATAAATAAGGATCCCAAAATCCATTACAGTACATTGTTTATCAATTACTGTGCTGAACCAAACATTAGCACTTAGTTTCCTTCACTTGGGAAAAAACATTCATTTATTCATTTTCTAATCCTAATTACGGTTGTAGGGGGGGCCCTGACGCCCATAGCAGCCGACTCTGTTCACTCACAACTAAGGACAATTTGGAACAGCCACTCAGCCTACTGTGAATGTTTTTGGACTGTGGGATGAAACCATATACCAGGACCATGTACCTTAACAACGGGTTGAATATGCAAACCACACAAACTCCTTAAGCCAAGCACCTTCTTGCTGTTTCTTGCTGTGAGGCGAATGCACTAATCACTGGGCCTCCTTTTTTGGGAAAACAAGTTTTCTTAAAAAAATTAATTGATTAAATAAAAAAATCCCTTTGGAGGTAGTCCTGTGAACCATGGTGATGGTTGACTAGTAAAGTTTGTTGTAAAGGTACCAGGCTTTTAGGCTATGAGAAGCATGTACGCATATATAATAGATCGGAATTATATACGTTTAATATTCCTCCAGAAACCGTCCACTAAGTAAAATGAGTCAGTTTCCCAAGAATCAATTAGTATTCTGCTAGTGTTACAAGGTCCACCTGAACAAAACATCCTCAAAATGAAAAATCAAACGCAGACATGCATAATGAATCCCAATTTGCTGAATATAAAGACTGCTGACCTCAGCTGCTGCTCAAGACACCCTGAGTGTGTAATCTCAGAAAATTCACAGCCTAGTAATATAGATGATATACTACAGTCCTACCAAAGCCTTACAGAAATTACTGGTTGGCTTGCCAGAATGAGTGTGCAACCATGGACAGCAACTTCTGTACTATAATAAGGTTCAGAGCAAACCATGAGTCCTGTTATTGCTGGTCTACACACTGTTTTTGTTCAACTTGCACATAGAGACATACACATATACACAATGTTCACAGAGCACAACACCACAAACACATAAATAGAATCAGTTCAGATAGTTGAGAGAAAAATGTCTTCACTGGTGTACTGATGTCAATTTCATCAAAACATCCTCTGAATGAGATGCAAATGTAGATTTGCAGAATGGATTCAAAGATTCTGACTGTGAAAATAATCTGTCTCAAAAGGTAAAAAGGACTTTATTTTATGGATTTTGATATTGATTATCCACTTTCTTTGTTCAGAACAACTTTCTGAAGACCTCCCCTCTGTAAAGATGGGTGATATTCCTGTGTTTTACAGAAGATCCATCTCTTCTGTCTGCTTCCAAACTGGCAGCTTCAGTTAGAGAACTCAAAATAACCTATATATCAGCATAACACTTTCAGAATGTCAAAATGTACTTGAAGGACAGACTGAGTGTGAATCATGGCTCCATCCAGAATTAATTTTTTTGGTGATTGTGTCTAGGGTGGCATTGTTAGCATGTCTGCCTCACGATAAAAAGGTTCTGGGTTTTGAGTCCCAGCTCAGGAGTTCCTGTGTGGAGTTTCTCCCTGTGCTTGTGTGGGTTTCCTCCAGGTACTCCATGACACTATTTGGCCGTTCCAAATTGCCCCCAAGTGTGAAAGGTTGTACGTGTGTTAGCCCAACAACGGCCTAGTGACCCTTCTAGGTGTACCACGCCTTCCTCCAGAGTCGGCTAAGAGAGGCACCAAACTCCCTGTGACCCCAATTATCATTAAACAGCTTAGAAAATTAAGGATTGATCGTATACATTGAGATATATACAGTGGTACCTCACTTTACGAACGTCTCAACAAACGAAAAATACAGGTTACGAAGCACATTTTCCTAAAATTTTTGTCTCTGTATACGAAACAAGTTCAGGTTACGAAAGTGCCATCTTAAAAATTCAAACGCGCCATTCAAAGATTCAAACAATGCATGAGCTTCTCTCCCAATGACGTTCAAGCATCCAGCCCCGCTGGCCTCCCATTGGCTAACAACTGAGCTGTCGTTCATGTCACCTTCACTCGAGCGCCATCTTGGACAGGTCCACCTGACGCCATCTTGGACAGGGATCCCATTGGCTAGGAGGGATGATGCAGCTACCTCCCATTGCCTATTATGGAGCTGAATCTACCATGATGCTTTTCGTGTAAAGGACAGAGTTACTGTTTTTTTGTGCTTGACTCAGGCTTTTAACCTTCCATAAACATTTGTAAGATTATAACTCTGCTAAGAAGACATGGTCAACACACACACACACACACAAGTGTGATTTCTGGTGTGAGTGAGAAGAAGAAACGGGCTCGAGTGATATCACAAAGGAATATGGCCAAACCTGTCTACCATTGGTACGATATTGAAGCAGAAGGAGGTATTAAAAGGGATGCTTTTATAATTTTTAAAGGGTTTAGGGGGTAGTATTGGGGGCCTTGGAATGAATCACGCGTTTTACATGTAAAATGCGTTTCAATTCACGAAAAATGCAGGTTACGAAAAAGGCTCTGGAACGGATTAATTTCGTAAAGTGAAGTACCACTGTATATATATATATATATATATATATATATATATATATATATACACACACATACATACACACATATATATATATATATATATACACATACATACACACATATATATATATACATATATACATATATATATATACACATACATACACACATATATATATATACATATATACATATATATATATATATATATATATATACACACATATATATATATATATATTGTTTGTGTCACTAAATACAGGTAGAGAATCAGCACACAGCTTATACAGCACATGCACAATCTTGCTCCATACTACATTTGCTGATTCATGTGGTAAGCATATTTTTATGACTTTATAAAGGTGAAATGATCAACATTACAAAAATACTATTTTTTGAAGCTGTGAAAAGGCACACAAACTTAGAAGCTTGCTGCTTATTGTCTCTTAAAATGCACAGTGTCTTTGTGCATCTGCGTAGTCTTCAAATTGACCACTAATTTTTCTCTTTTTCATATTAAGCCATCAACTAATCTACTATTAGGTTATTATAGATTACATTTAAGCAAAACTACACATGCGTCTATCTTTGAACCTTCCACTGACAATTATTAAATCCAAAAATCAACCTTTAATCACAAAAATAAACCCTTTGGCTCTTTTATTTTCTGTTTCTAAGCCGTTTAATCCTTATAAGGGTCGCTGGGAGGCTGGTGCCCATCTCAACTGACTCCCAGTGAAAGCATGGTACACCCTAAGCAGTTCAACAGGCCAGTACAGGGTCAACATACAACCATTCACACTCACACCTGGGGCAATTTGGATGCAACAATCAGCCTACTGTGCATGTTTTGGACTGTGAGAGTAAACCTACGCAAGCACAGGCAGAACATGAAAACCCCACACAGGAGACACCCGAGCTGTGAATCAAACCCAGGCCTTCTTGCTGTTAGGTGAAGACGCTAACCACTACACCAACCTAATTCCATCGCACGAAAACAAAGCTAATCCATAATTGAAAGGTTACGTATCTTCTGTAAATGCTTAATCCTAATTAGGGTCGCCGGGAGGCTGGCACCCTTCCCAGCTGACTCTGAGCAAGGGCAGAGTACACCCTGGACAGCTCGCCAGACCATCGCAGGGCGGAAACATGCTGACGGCGTTGCAGCCTACTCTTGTCGAAAGTCAGCAATGGTTCGTTTACATGAACCTCACACCATAGACAGTGAGAGGCATGGCCAGCCTTTGATAACCCAGTTAGCTGCCCTGGGGGGGGACACAGTGACAACCTTGTGGTGAGTGAGACTCGAACCACCAATCTTAGGATCAAGTGATCCAGCACCTATACCAGCAGGCCACCCCTGCCCTTGAGATAAACAGCAATTTCATTATTGGGTAACATGATAATTTATTGTTGTTTGCATCATAATATATTTTCTACATTTTTTTTAATGCAAAACATTATTTATTCTTGTTTTTAAGAAAAAAATCTCAAATTTGAGCACAAGGAGAGTTCCTCGATTTGCAGCAAAACCCATACAAAGACCACAGATTTTGTCACATGCTACCTTGCAGACCTGTGATGTAAGACATCAAAGACACTGTGAATGCAAAAAGTTGACCATTGCAACTTAATGCAAAACAGCTCCTCTAATGTCTATGTTTGCCTGCAACAGCATTACACAACAGAAATCTCACAATCTAAGGCATTGTGCAATGATGTACAACTGCTTGCTTCATGCAGCTTTGCTTGCCGAATCAGCTAGGCACAGCTCAACCCCCTCCCATCCACCCATGTTTATCATCACAGACCATTGGCTTGCTGCTCCTTTATCGCGACACCTGCTACACAGTCCACATCACCACAATGATCTCTCAGCCTACAAATGAATATAAAACTCTTTACTAAGTCTTCTATTGGTAACAATCATTTCTCGTGATGTCACCGATGTGCCATTGCAGGGTCACAGGGGTTGCACTACTCTAGCTTCAGGCAGTAAGAAGAAAACACGTATAACTGTGCAACTGTATATAATCCATAATAAGTCAAAGTTGTCTTAATTATTCTTCCATTCTTTGCATTAAATAAATACTATAAAACCTGTTAAGTTATAGTGAGGAATTCTTAAGAATGCAAAAAAAAAACCCCAACCCACGGTGATACACTGTGATTGTTCACAGCATATTCTGCACAATATTTGCTTTTTTAAATTCAATAAGCCGACAGAAGCAAAACAGTGGTTTATTTTAAGGCATTTGTTCTTCTCAACACTCTCACTTACCAGTAAACAGACACAAAAATGATCTGTTTTTCAGCTTTACTCAAGCATCATCTCTGTGTGAGTGTGCAAAGACTGTTCAGTGAACTGTAGTATATTCTGCAGTACAAAATGTTGTGTGTGATGAGTGAGAGAGTGAGAACACGAGTAAATGAGAGTCAGAAGGAGAGCAAGGGACACACACACACACACACACACAGAGAAAGCGAGAGAGAGAGAGAGAGAGAGAATATTTAATAGCCACATCAGTAACGAGGAGAAATCTTCAGTGAGATCTGCCGACTAAAACAAAGGTCATTGTCTCTCTTGTACTCATCTAGGTGCTTCTTCAATAACAAGACTATAAACAATGGGTCATATTACAATCTCTCAAAAAAGGCAAAGTGTGCTTATAAGAGCCATTGAGTTTTCGAAAATCTGGAATATTTTGTAACCTTGAGATAATCCTGCAGGATTAAAAACTCAACCCCGCAACATTTTATATGTATCAGTTCAGTTTAATGAACACACCGAGCATTAAATCTACAATATTGTCGTCCCTGGGCCAGCCACCACGTTTCAACGGTCTCCCTCGTTTAGCTATAGGTTTCCCTCAGCTGGTACCGACCACTCCACAACTCGAGGTTGCTACTCTTCAGCTTCCCCCCCCCAGTCCGTAGAAAATTAAAAAAAAAAAAGAATCGTACTCAATGCTCAAGCTGGTCTCGTACCGCCGCCTAACTCGCGAGTCGAAATGCTGTCTCTTCGGCTCCAAACCCAGGACTCTCTCGCGTCTCGTCTCCTTTCGCCCATATAGAGGTTTTGCAGTCATGTGACCGCTGAGTAGCAACTCTGTTTATGCCGCCATATTGGAGTGGAAACAAACGTGTATTTTGCAATAGAGGTGTCTGTTTGTAGCGTGGTGGATTATATAAATATGAATGTTAACAGCCGTAATATAATCCTAGTGCTTTCCAAGCTCCCTGGTAATTATGATAACGATCATAAACAACAGTATATTGAAAAACTACGGTTATCAGGGCTAACAAATGACCCATACATTTTGCTCTATGGTTTGTTTGTTAACTGCACGGATGAAGCAACGGACAGGATACCTGGTTTAACATACCCAGATAGATATATATTAATAATTATTTCATTAATCGCACATCTGATTATACTCACGAAAAACTGAAAAGTTTCAAAGGGCTTAGAGTGTACCAATCATTGTTAATGATTACTCCCCCCGGAACTTGGTATATTCCGGTTCTGTAATGCATTGTGGGATTAAAGAATTGAAGCGGAAACCAAAGAACGGCATGTTTGTTGTGTGTGTTAGAACACGTATTAAATCTGGGAAGCGTACGAGTATTTTTTATCTGGATGGGTTTCGGCACTTCGCGAGCATATTATACCAGGAAAGCCTCTAATATCGCCCATGGCAAGCTGTGTGAGGACACCAAAGTATTAATTATGGCAAAGGTAATTATGACTCACATTTTTTAAATAATTTTGCCTACATTATATATTAAGCACAAACATGTGGATCTAAATGTATGAAGTATTATAATAGTTATATTATATATACAGTGCGTTGTCGACTTTACGACCTATGCGAGTTACGGCTGATCGACTTTACGACCGCAAAAGTGGTGAAGCATGATTGATGGCAGTGCAGTACGAGTGTTGCGTACGACGGTTGTTGGCGTTGCTGGCAGCGCGAGCATCTTAAAAGGCCAAGCAGGAGATGATGCAGCTTCACTTTCTAACTGCTCAGAGCAAATTTATTCATCTCCTTTCAATGCCACGTCACAGTGACGCGAAGCGGAGAGCCAATCCTTTCTGTGTGGGCGGGTCCGATACCTTGAAACTCTAATTTTATTGGACTCACACGCTGCAGAGTTCATGTGACAGGAAGCGCGTCCCAAGTTTTGGCAGTCAGCTGGTCTGCAGGTTGAAGTTTTTCCATGTCTGTCCTTTTGTGTTCGCTTGCCAGCTGTGCTTGGCTTCGTGGAAATGAGCCGATCAAAACGAGGGAAATT
>CM045738.1:18287296-18292296 GCA_024760905.1 Plotosus lineatus
CAAAATATGGGTACAACAAAACACAATCTACATAGTACCAAATAATTCCTGAGATTTTAAGATCACTTTGCAATAGCGTTTTTTATTCGAGTAATGATATTTGAATTGACCACTGATGTATTTTTAAGGACAGCGAATTCACATTTTGTAACACTGTCCATGAGGCATGGAACCTGACTTTGATGTTTGGCCCGTGGTAGGCAGGCAAACTTTTACCAAGAAAAACAACACCAAACATGAACGGGAACACAGAACATCAATTTGGAAAAACATACAATTAAAACGATAAAACAGGTGACACAAATGATTGCAGAAATCAATGAGTAAAAGACAGTGAAAAAAAAAATTCAGTGTTAACCTTTCCTTCTTTCACTCCAGACCGTAGTCAGGAAACACACATTCATTCCCTCTGAAGATGAACTTGATTCAACCCTTCATAGGAGCCACACTACTGTACTCTTATAACACCAGCCTCAGACAGATATTGATAGGGAGCTCTACTTTTAGGCGGTGGTTTAATCTATATAATTTTATACGTCACACAGTGCGTGTCGTTTTATTACATCTGGAGCATCCTCAACATTTTCAGGTAACATCCTAGTTAATACCACATCCAGTGGATAAAGTTTCAGTCATAGGCCTTGCTGAAAAAAGACATGTCGTATGTTTCACCCTACCTTTACTTGAATTATTGTTTTTTTTTAAACCATCTCTCTCTCTCTCTCTCTCTCTCTCAAACAGAAACAGCACAGGATATAACTCACATCATTCATGCTCTGCATGTCATTTTCCACTGAACCCTTCTTTATCTTTGATTTACTCATCATGATAATCAGGCAGCCCTGCGATGGCCTCGCGAGCCGTACAAGGTGTACTCTGCCCTTAACCAGAGTCGGCTGAGATGCGTGCCAGTCTCCCCTCAACTGTAATTAGGATTAAACGGTTCCGAAAATGAATGAATGATAATCAGCAAATCATTTCTTTTTACGCTTTCTTCTTTTATTGAGAGGCTTATCAAGTCACAGAGATATTGTTCCTTATGTACTGTACTTGGAACACAGGTTTTCGTGTCCAAAGCACAATACAGACTACAGGATGCCTCAGGTTACGAGGCTTGTAATGCTGGGTAATGAACCTTTATGTCATACTGATCATCATTCTGTCTCATTACAAGCTGGTGACTAAGAATTAGTTTCAGAGTTTGATAGTCAGTAAAGTTGTTGTGATAAACAGATCCTGCATGTCTGATATTTTAATGCAGGGATACTCAATTGTATTTCCCAGTAGTAGAAAGTAAAAAGAAAAAAGTGCTTTGCAGCATATTCTAACAATTTCAGTAATAACTGAGGAAATCACTGCCTTGATCTTTTGACTGTGTTACAGGCAAACTAATAACATTCAGTTGCATCAAATGCACAGTAAAACTGGAACAGGGGCAACATCACAAAACACAAGCCACAGTATACAGAGAGATTATTATTATGCAGGCAACAGTTGGCTGCTAAATTATAGTGATTTGTGCAGTTAAACTCATTACTGTCACTGACAGACTCGTTTTCCCATAAGCAGTTAATTTACAATTCACAGGCTCCTGGCCAAATGTCCACAACTCTCTCATGCACCATTGCTTTTTAATCCAGTGACACCCCCCACCCCCCCTTCTTTCGCTCTTTCTCTCCATCTCTCCACTCCTCTGCTCTGCTTATTACATTTCCTACTCTCCTCTGTTGGGCAAAAGAGACCAGTATGAGACGACAGAGCCGAATCCATCGCAGGAGCACGTTGTTTGTTTATGCTTTGCCACACAGTCTGGGAATTCGTGTGGGTATTAAACATTTAGTAACCATGATGCCCATATTGATGACATCATCTGCTAGAGAGTCAAAGTCTGACTGTATTGGTGCAGTGTATAATTTCGACTCTGGACCCTTTCGGGCAGTGAACACTAAGGAAAATAGCAAAATTTGAACAGGTTGTGTTGTGTAATTGGGACATTCACAACTCAGATTGGGTACTGTATTGTCATACCACGCAAAGGGTGCGTGTGGGTTCACGTGGTACTTGTCTGGGAAAACTCACAGCAGGATTTATATTAAGCAGCATGAACCCATGAGCGGTGGAGTGAGGAGGTGAAGGTACCCAGCACATGCCACTGCACCTGATTGAGTATCTCACACAGACAGCTGGTCTTTATTCTGCAGCAACCTTTCAGACTGGCAAGTGGCCATGCGGAAGGGTTGCTTTGGTGAAATTACAATACGAAATGAAGCTAAAGCTCACTACAGAAAACTTTATGGTTTTAGTTCAATGCCTGTGTTTAATTTCATTTGCCAAATGTTACTGAGTATTATTAAGAGTGTGTGGGTGGGCCTGGTCTTGTGAAATGTGAGTGAGGAAAAAAGAAAGAACTCTGTGTGTGTGTGTGTGTGTGTGTGTGTGTGTGTGCAGGAATGTGGTGTGTGTGTGTGTGCATGTGTGTGTGTGTGTGTGTGTGTGTGCGTGTATATATGTGTGTATGTGTGTGTGTGTGTGTGTGTGTGTGTGTGTGTGTGCAGGTATGTGGTGTGTGTGTGTGTGTGTGTGTGTGTGTGTGTGTGCGTGTATATATGTGTGTGTGTGTGTGTGTGTGTGTGTGCAGGTATGTGGTGTATGTGTGTGTGTGTGTGTGTGTGTGTGTGTGTGTGTGTGTGTGTGTGTGTGTGCAGGTATGTGGTGTGTGTGTGTGTGTGTGTATATGTGTGTGTGTGTGTGTGTGTGTGTGTGTGTGTGTGTGTGTGTATGTGTGTGTGTGCAGGTATGTGGTGTGTGTGTGTGTGTGTGTGTGTGTTGGTGTGTGTGTGTGTGTGTGTGTGTGTGTGTGTGTGTGTGTGTGTAGGGATGTGGTGTGTGCTTTAGATAAGAACTATGTCTGTTCACTGAATGTAATGTACGGAATGCAAGTATGCATTCCTTAGTTTCTGAAAGTGAGAGCAAGGTTCTTTGACGGAATGTTTTTTTTTTTTTTTTTGCAAACAGAATACTAATATTGTTTTATTAATGCTGTGCCACAGCTTGCTGTCTCCCAGTACAAGCCCAAAGGGATTATAGACACATAGTCTGTGATATGCATCTGAATGGTGAAGAGAACTGGAACAAATACATTGGAAAGCCACTCCTGGATCCTTCTTTTCATTAAAAGCAAATCTCTATCTGACACCCTCTGACCTCGTGCTGTCGAGTGAGGGAGGATGACAGGGACAATCATTTCTTTCTTCTTTGGACAGAAGAGCTGCTTGTCATGCTGACGGCTGGTGGGGAGGCTGATGGGAAGCACATGACTTTGGCTTCATCATAGACCATGTTTACTATCAGGCAGACTTTGTGTGTGATGAACCCTTTCAGTTTGCTATCACCAGATACAAAGCTCTGCTATTTTAAGCCAGCCAAGCTTTCTGGAGTGGTGTGAAACAATGCATGATTATTTTACTACTGAAAAAGACTCAAGTATGAATGTTTTTACTGCCAAAACCCCAATTCAGGGACTTGGTGTCCTGCCAGACTATTCCAAAGCATATGCACTGGCGTAAATTCTGTAATTACAGAACACACCACCAGGGTATCTTTTTCATTCATTCATTCATTTTCTGAACCAATTAATCCTAATTTGGGTAGCGGGTACAAACATGCTGCAGCCCAAGCTGTCGCCGATGCGAAATCTCGGGCGTGGGAGGAGTTTGGTGAGGGCCTGGACAGTGATCATCAGTTGGTGTCAAAAAGGTTCCACCATCCGACACCTCAGAAGGAGGAAGCAGTTCTCCACAGATGTTGTTACAGTGAAATGGGGAGCTGCTCACCTCCACTTGGGGATATTGTCGGGAAGTAGAAGGAATACTTCGAGGACCTCCTCAATCCCACCAACATGCCCTCTGTGGAGGAGGAAGACCCTGGGGGGTTTGGGTGGGGATCCACCCATCGCTGGAGCTGAAGTCACTTAGGGAGTCAAAAAGCTCCGTGGCGATCGGGCGGGTGATGAGATTCACCCTGAATATCTCAGGACTCTGCATGTGGTAGACACGTCTCTGCAACATCCTATGGTCATCGAGGGCCATATCTTTGGATCGGCAAATCAGGGTGGTAGTCCCCCTTTTTAAAAAGAGAGACCGGGGTGTGTGTTCCAATTATCATGGAATCACACTTCCTCGGATTCAGGAGGAACAATGTGGTTTTCGTCCTGGCCACGGCACTCTCAACCAACTCTATACGCTCTACAGGATACTGGAGGGGACATGGGAGTTTGCCCAACCTGTCAAAATGTGTTTTGTGGATTTAGAGAAGGCTTTCGACCATGTCCCTCAGGTTATCTTGTGGGGCGTGCTCCAGAAGTACAACCTTCTGGACCTGTTGCTACAGGCCATTCAGTCGTTGTATCAATGGAGCCAGAGCTTGGTGCGTATTGGGAACAACAGGTCGAATTCATTTCCATTGAGGGTTAGAGTCCGCCAAGGCTGTCCTTTCTCACCGATTCTGTTCATAGTTTTTACGGACAGAATTTCTAGGCGCAACCGAGGCATTGAGGGGTTCTGGTGTGGTGGCCATCAGATCTTATCTCTGCTTTTTGTGGATGACGTTGTCCTTTTGGCTTCATCAATCCGGGACCTCCAGCTCTCATTGGAGTGATTCTCATTGGAGTGTGAAGCGGCCGGGATGAGAATCAGCACCTCCAAGTTTGAGCCCATAGTTCTCAGTCGGAAAAGGGTGGAATACACCCTCCGGGTTTTGAATGAGATCCTGCCCCAAATCATGGAGTCCAAGTATCTCAGGGTCTTGTTCACGAGTGAAGGAAGGATGGAGCAGGGATAGACAGGTGGATTCCTGCAGACTCTACTATATAGACTGTACCGGTCCGTTGTGGTGAAGAGGAAGCTGAGCCACAAGTCAAAGCTCTCAATTTACCAGTCGATCTATGGTCCAACCCTCACCTATGGTCACGAGCTTTGGGTTGTGAACAAAAGAACAAGATC
>CM045738.1:18297296-18349796 GCA_024760905.1 Plotosus lineatus
CCCTGTGATGGTCTTGCCAGTTGTTTACTGTGTAACCTGCTTTTGCCTCGCGTTGAATGTTTGAAATCTCCAACCCTGCTATAAGATAACATGGTCCAGCAAAAAAAAAAAAAAAAAAAAAAAAAAAAGTGTTGTGAATTTAGTTGGTCTGTCTCAGTAGCGTTGCAATAATAATAATAATAATAATAATAAATGAAGAAGATTCCATGTTAGATGCTATCACATTGGTTTAGTTCTGTTTGAAATAATTCCATTTTCTAAAGATTTTTGGAACAAGGCTTCTGTTCTATTGGTGGATTTCTGATGATGTCACACACCTCGTGTAATTCCTGCACCCACCATCTTGTAGGCCAGTCCAGTCAGTAAACAAACCATCTGTAAACAAACTGTTGCTGTGTTACACACACAGGTGCAATATGGCGCTGTACAATCCCTGCCAATCGTGGTGATAAGAAAGATGCACTATTCGGACATGCCAAAGTCGATAAAACTCCAGTGAGGGGAGACTAAACGCCTATTGTCCCAAAATGCCAAATCTTTGGCTGGTGAAAATAGACAGAGAACGCTTTGATCCATCTTGTTCTTTCCCGTTTGGCTGTTTCCCTTTTCTCAGGGGTCGCCTGTGTTTGATTGGCACAGGCTTTTACATCGGATGCCCACGCTGACCGCTATACAGCCTACAGCAAGCCTGCAGTTCTTTTACATGAACCTCTCACCACAGACAGTGAGAGACATGGCCGGCCTTTGATAACCCAGGTAGCTGCACTGGGGGGGGGGGGGGCAGTGACAACCTTGTGGAGAGTGGGACTCAAACCCATAACCTTAGGATCAGCGATCCAGCGCCTTTACCACCAGGCCACCACTGCCCCGACGCTTTGATCTGTGGCCCGGCAAAATGCATTACTAAGTGGGTTCTGATCACTTCAGCACAGATAACATATTTTAGTAACGTGTGTCACCGTTGAACTCAGAAATTAAAACTTCGAACATGCCAGAAATCTTAAAACTGAGAGACCTTGATATATTTGCATGTAAACTGAATGCAGAAGTCAAACAATGCTTGACAGAAGTCGGTACATGCAGCCCTGTGGATGGACACACACACACACACACACACACACACACACACACACAGCTTTTTTCCTAAAAATGCATTTTAAATGTACATTTAAAACACTGCTCATCCAGAATGTGTTGTGAAGCAGAAAATGTAAACAAGTTCTTCTAAATGTACAAAAAAATTAAGTGACAAATTTTAATAGTCTTAATTTACTTTTTTTTTTTGTATTTTAATGTGCAGACATTAAACAAAAAATTGAGTCGTGTCACACAGACACATAATGTGCTGCTGGTTCTGATTCAAAGATGAAAGAATAAAGCACCAGCGGCGCTCGCCTGTGTAAATGATCTGATAAACCACAGGGACGTGAAAGCTTGTTCTAACATCTGAAAAGATGGGAATACACCGCCCAACCACAGAAGGTGGACAACGTCGGACTGACTCTGGCCTTGATTATTGAGTTTTGTGTCCAACTTAAATAGCATCGCAACATTTATTTCCTCCCAGCGTTGGGTTGATGACAGGAGAATAGATTATCCTAAAGTTTTCTCCAAGGAGTAGCTGCATAGCCGTCAGTGTGTTTCCGCCCTGTGATGGTCTGGTGAGCTGTCCAGGGTGTACTCTGCCCTCGCCCAGGGTCCCCACGACCCTAATTAGGATTAACTGGTTCAGAAAATGAATGAATGAACCTCTGATGTAATCAGTTTTTTCCTGGAAGGCGACTTAAAGAAAATAAATTGTTTTTGCATGTTTATAGTTATATTAGTCAGCAGTACCTCACCTTTCAAAATTAATCCGTTCCAGAGCCTTTCTCTTAACCTGGATTTTTCGCAAGTTGAAACGCATGTTACATGTAAAACGTGTGATCCGTTCCAAGGCTCCCAATACTACCCCCCTAAACCCTTTAAAAATTATAAAGGTATACCTTTTAAGACCTCCTTCTGCTTCAATATCATACCGATGGTAGACGGGTTTGGCCATATTCCTTTGTGATATCACTCAGTCACATGCCACGAGCACGCTTTTTTTCACTCGCACTGGAAATCACACGCACACGTGTGTGTGTTTGCGTGCATGTATTGACCATGTTTTCTTAGCAGAGTTATAATCTTACAAATGTTTATGGAAGGTTAAAAGCCTGAGTCAAAAAAATAAAGTTGCAATGACTCAAAAAACTCATGAAACAACAGTAACTCTGTCCTTTACACCAAAAGCATTATGGGAGATGCAACTCCATAATAGACAATGGGAGGGAGCTGCGTCATCCCTACTAACCAATGGGAGGCCAGCGGGGTGTGATGTTGGGAGATAGCCAATGGGAGGGAGGTGCGTCATCCCTCCTAGCCAATGGGAGGCCAGTGAGGCGGGATGTTGTGAGATAGCCAATGGGAGGGAACTGCGTCATCCCTACTAACCAATGGGAGGCCAGCGGGGCGTGATGTTGGGAGATAGCCAATGGGAGGGAGGTGCGTCATCCCTCCTAGCCAATGAGAGGCCAGCGGGGTGGGATGTTGGGAGATAGCCAATGGGAGGCAGGTGCGTCATCCCTCCTAGCCAATGGGAGGCCAGCGGGGCGGGATGTTGGGAGCTAGTCAATGGAGAGCAACCCATGCATTTTTTGCATGGCGTGTTTGGTGTGTTTCGTAAGAACTTGTTCTGTATACAGAGACAAAAAAATTTTGGAAAATGTTTACCTGGATTTTTTGTTTGCTGGGACTATTGTAAAGTGAGGAACCACTGTACTTAATTTTTTTGGCAAAATGAAAGTTCACTTTAAGGCTGAGGGTTTTTCTTTTTCTCGATATTTCAGTTACTGCAGTGTGGTGCGTCAGGGCAGCAGTGGTGGAGAGGTTGGAATGGATGAGATTCTGTTGACAGGTGCCTTTTATACACATAACAAGGTGATTACTTCTTCTTCTTCTTCTTCTTTTACTTTCGGCTGCTCCCTTCAGGGGTCGCCACAGCAAATCATCCGCCTCCACCTCACCCTGTCCTCCGCATCTTCTTTTCTGACTCCAACGACCTTCATGTCTTCCTTCACCACATCCATAAATCTCTTCTTCGGTCTTCCTCGAGGCCTTCTGCCTGGTAGTTCCAACCTCAGCATCCTACTGCCAATATACTCACTATCCCTCCTCTGTACATGTCCAAACCGAACCCATGCACTTCAGTACATCAAAAGTCTGTGTGAGCCAGAATTCTTGCAGGTTGCATTCTTGTTGGACCAAATTATAATTCCACTCAATCGAATGCAAATCAATCTATAATCTTGTGGATTTTTTTAATGATTTTTGTTGTTGTTGATATTCTGTCTCTATCTGTTAAAGAAAATGTACCATAAAAATGATTGACTTATTTCTTTGTAAAGGAGCAAACCAACAATGGTCGCTCCATAATCTTTCCACCGTCTGAGATTCGCATCAACATTAAAAACCAGAAGCCGTCACTACATAAATGCTGCAAAAGAACTAAAAAAGGTGCAGAAATATTCTACTAACTGTAGAACAACCGAGTGTGAAATCTATGATTATCGATTATATAAATTTGATAAATGCAGAGTAAGTGTGCAGAATAACAGATTTACACTCACAATTAATTTAAACAAATACAAAACACAAAAAGATAAACAATTTATTTTATGTTTCTCCAGAAACAAAACAACACAGGATCTCAACCAAATCTGCCCATTCGAATTTTAAAAGACTGAAACAAAGCAACTTGAATTCAGCAGTCAGTGTTTTATTAACTTAAACAATTGATTTTTCCTAAATTACAGGTCAGCAATAGGTTTGTGTGGCCAGTATGGATATTTCTCTTTGTCGAGCTTGGTCTCAGGAAAAGCATCATTAAGGTCTTCGATGGTCATCTGATCAAAAGGAATCATGTTCTTGAACTTCTCAAGCTGCCAATGAAGAAGGATAACAGCAATATTATTTTCATAATAATAATAATAAAAAATATTTACAGCTAGAATGAAAAATACAGCTTGGATCTGATAAAACAGCTGCAGTGCTGACTCTGAAATAATTTAATTACAGAAGAAAAACTTTCTGGCAATTAAAGCAAAATGTGATGTTTCTACTCTTTTTATTCTCCCTGTTTTATCAAACAGTGGTAAACAATGATGGTTATAATGGGTCTGCCGCGGGGTAGTATTGGTGGTGGTTTAGTGATGATTCTTATTTACTGTGAAATGCCTTAAAGAGAATATCATGATGATTAAAACAAAGGGTCCAATAGCGCTGCTGTGCGACTGAATAGCTCTCATTTACTACAACCACCTGTCTTGGGTTTACATAATCCACCAAAAAAGAAAATTCTAAATGGCTTTTTTAAAAAAAAAGTGACCACAAATCAACCATCCAATATTAATATTTGTGGGAAAATAAACAGGAAAATTGTTGCATATAAAAGAGTTTTATGAACCTGTACAAACTGATCAGCCACAACAAACATCAAGAATGACACCAAATACACTATATCAGAATGGAATAATCTGACTGGACCACTCTGTGCATTAAAAATTATTTTTCATAAGTGGATAATGCTTGGATTAAAATGACAGACCCCCACAACTCGTCACATTCACTTGGATCTAATTTCTTCTTTTCCTTTCGGCTGCTCCCTTCCGGGGTCACCACAGCAAATCATCCGTCTCCATCTCACCCTATCCCCTCTTACACCAACTACCTTCATGCCCTCCTTCACCACATCCATAAATCTTCTCTTTGGTCTTCCTCTAGGCCTTCTGCCTGGTAGTTCCAACCTCAGCATCCTACTGCCAATATACTCACTATCCCTCCTCTGTACATGTCCAAACCATCTCAATCTAGCCTCTCTGACTTTGTCTCCAAAACATCTTACATGGGCTGTCCCTCTGATATACTCATTTCTGATCCTATCCATCCTCGTTACTCCCAGAGAGAACTTCCAACATTTTCATCTCCGCTACCTCCAGCTCTAAATTAAAAAGGAAAAATAATCCCGAACGCTCCCGTTTACTGTTTTTACAAGGGACCGCCTCCTCCTCGTCCTCCTCGTGTCACACTGGAGACACGACAGCTGCTTCCCTGAGGCCTGTTTCTGATGGCAGGGCTAATAAAGTTGTGTTTGGTGGAAGAAGAAAAAGTCTAAAGTTCTTATTATCAAAAACATTCTTTTCAAATTTTGTTGCTTATTGTGGATGAAGCCTAGATTGAACAGAAGAAACGGTCTAGCTTTTAGTTAAGTGACCACTTAGTTTGGCTTAGCTGGAGCATACAGAGCTAATTTGATTGAGATGGTCAAGATTGAAATACAGACACTCCCCTACTTACGAACATTCGTTTTACGAACATCCGGAGATAAGAACATCCGGTCCAAAGTCGAGAGTGAAAGTGAAAGTGAAATGAAATTGAAGAACAAGTAGAAATAGAATAAAATCTATAGATAGATCATAAATATAAGTTTGAAATATGATTAAACATTATCCTGAGGTACACTTAATACTAGGCTCCGGCAGAGGGGTGTGGCTGAGACAGACGACCAGGAAGAGAAGCAGAACGGATAATGAACTGGATAAAAGTGAAACTCTGCAAATCTGATCAGAACCGCTGTACTGTGCTGGAGAGGAACCAGGAGTTTAAACACGGGACATAATAATATTGATAATGTGGTGATCATGGAGAGAGCGAGAGAGAGGTTAAAAGTTTTCTAAGTGTTTAATTTCATGTCCCCCACTAGTATGAACTTTCCACCTGTGAGCCGATAATGTGTGCGCGCTGCTCTCAGAGGTCAGCACGTCTTGCACAGTTCCAGCAACGCGCAACCTGAAGCGCATGCGCGGCCGCCACGCACCTCCAGATCCTACACAGATAACTTCATTATCTAAGACGGGGACCGGTGGGTTAAATGGTGTGCCTTGGCGATGTTGAGTGGTTTTGATGTGCAGGATGATGTTTACTGTGGTGTCATGGGAGGAATGGTGTCATTAACAATGATTTGTGATGGTCATGATTTAACACCATAAATACTTTAAAGCTTCAGGCGTGCGGGCAACAGGTTGAGTCGAGTCGAGTCAACGTGGGGCCGAGTGAGACACAATCCATGAATCATATTGGGAAATGATTCACAAATAATTCATCAATCAAACAGAATTATCTAGGAAGCATTTCACACACTTCGGGTAAATAAGTAAATAAATAAATCAGATTATCTTCATGTCGAAGTTTGATTATAGTTCTCCGGTGCTCCTTCCAAGGGCAACCAGAAGCTCATCAAATCAATTGTCCAGTTGTAGTGTTGCCTGTGTGTGTGTGTGTGTATATAAGAGAGGATATGCTTTCAATTAGACTGAGCTCAAGAGCATCATTACACCACGCGCTCAGTTATGTAATAACTCAGAGATCGAGAGAGAGAGAGAGAGAGAGAGAGAGAGAGAGAGAGAGAGAGAGAGAGAGAGATTGTATACAGTACAAACTCGTATAGGTTACTTATACAAGGTTTAAGCATACCTTCCCCTCGAACGAATGCCCTGTAACGACTTACGAACAAATTCATCTAACGAACAACCATCTGAAACCTAACTCGTTCGTAAGTTGGGGAGCGTCTGTATATTAAAAAATCTGTTATACAGTGGTAGTTCATCTAATGAGTGTCCCTTATAATGATATTTCCATGATATGAGCGTCGAATTCACCTAAATCTGCTCCTTCCGACGAGCAAAAATTCACTTTACAAGTTCTCCTCGAAATGGCTTTTCCGGGCCAATTAGCCTCGTATTCTTCCACGTGTATTCCTCCGCACCCCAAGAACGCCTTGGAGGAGGTTGGAATGGATTAACTGGTTTTCTGTTATTTCTTATGTGAATAACTGTTTCATCTAATGAACTTTTCGGCTTACGAGCTTGCCTTCGGAACAGATTAAACTCGTTAGCTGAAGTATCACTGTCTGTCTGTCTTCCTTTCGGCTCTTTCCCTTTTACTCGGGAGTCGCCACAGCGAATCATCTGATTCGCACGTTTGATTTGGCAGAGGTTTTTACGTCGGATGCCCTTCCTGTCACAACCCTTTTTAGCAAGGGACAGAAACACGCTGACGACTTTGCAGCCTACTTTTTACGAAAGTCAGCAATGGTCCTTTTACATGCCTCTCACCATAGACAGTGAGAGACATGGCCCGCCTTTGATAACCCAGTCAGCCGCACTGGGAGGGGGACAGTGACAACCTTGTGGAGAGTGGGACTCGAACCCCCAACCTTTGGATCAGCGATCCAGCGCCCTATACCACTAGACCACCACTGCCCCAGCTGAAGTATCACTGTATTATTAACAATTATATTTTACACACTTAACATGACAGACCAAAAAGAAAGTAACAACCACCCCAGGCTTACAGTGAGTTGGAGTGAGTAGTTCTCCAGTTTTAAGAAGGAACAAACAAATAAAGCCACAAACACACATTTCAATCAGGTTCAAGGAAAAAAAGCATCACATCACAATCCTTCAAATACTACTGTTAGCTGCCAGGCTGCTTTGCCTTTTGTTGGGGTAATTGCCCCACATCTGCCTCCAGTGCAAGGCATGAACAAACCACTACTGTGATCCAAGGCAAGTCATGTTTACCTCTTTTTCATACTGAGCAATGCGAGCCTTGGATGCTTCAATGTAAGCTGTAGCACTTTGGTTCTGCAACAAGCATGAAAAAAGAATTTAAAAAATGAAAGAAAAACATAATGAACAATCCACACACAGACACAAATCCAAACCTCTATTCAGTAAACAAAGGCACTACTTACAGCCTCCTGTTCCTGTGCATTGATCTTCTCTGTCTGGGTGTCCAACGGTTCAGAAATGGTCAAAGCGGAAAACTACAAGGAAAACATAAGAGCATCATAAACTATGATCAGCAAAAACCTGAATTATATACATATTCACTTCAAATCGGATCATTTCTAGCTCGTCTGTACAGCCTTAAAGCAAGAGATGTAATTTTCACAGATCTGTTTTAAACACAATCGGCCTTTTTTCACAACTCTCCATTTTAGTTTGTTTATGTAAACCACTTCAAATATTAGGGGCAACATCATTATTACTTATGCTAAATCTGGGAGCAAAGTTGTTACTATAGCAACAAATGTGAACAAGACTGGAAATGCAGACCGCCCAGAGACGCAAAAAAAAAAAAAAAAAAAATCTATAATGCAGAGTAACCATTGAAACTAATTTAATTTCGGGTGTGAAGACTTTGGGAGATAAAATATCATCAGGTACAATTTGTGCAGTTTTATAACTACAGTATTAAAATATGCAACTTTAACATACTGTACTAACTTATTACGTAACATTTCATTTTGTGCTGGAAAACAACAGTTGGGAAATCTAAAGTGTTCTTGTAACTACTTGCTAATACATAAATTATAAGAAAAATCTATAGCAAAGTTTATACAGGGATCCCTCGCTACTTTGCACTTCAATTCATGCGGCTTCAATGGATCATGTTTTTAAAAAAATATTAATCGGATTAAAAAAATAAGGAAATTAAGGAAGAATAGGGGGAAAAGGTAAGGAAAATACCACAAAAACAAGGCCAGTTATGCAAAATACAGAGATCCCGGCGATGTTTAGAAAAAATAGAGGAAACATGTTCAGAAATAGATGAAATGAAATATTTCAGCTGGGGTCAAGGGGCATATATTATAAATAATTATCACTTTGTTGAGTAAAAATAGCAGAATTCCACTAAATATCAGAGATCTGGGATCCCTGAAATAAAAAAAAACAAAACAACAACAACCACCCAAAACCCTGCATCAAAAGTAATTACATTTTTAGGTGAGGTGTGCATCTGACTATGTATTTATATTTTGACATCTTATGCATTATTTTTGAATGTTTAATTATAATTATAAACATTTACAGCATTGGATATGTATTTACTGATATTATATACATATACATGTACATATACGTCAGTCAGGGGGATTGATCCTACTTTGCGGAATTCGGCAGTTGCGGGGGAATCTCGGTCCCAATTACCCACGGAAAGTGCGGAATCCCTGTATATATGCTGGTTACTGATGTGTTGACATGCTTCTGGCATCACTGGCCCTTGCATGTAGCAAGCGAGGGAAGAATCCCTCCTGGACAGTTCACCAGGCCATCACAGGGCAGAAACCTGGTGACGGCTATGCAGCAAACTCTTGATGAAAGCCAGCAACAGATCTTTTACATGCTTCTCACCATAGAACGTGAGAGACATGGCCGGCCTTTGATAACGCAGTTGGCTGTACTGGGGGGACAGTGACAACCTGTGGAGGGTGGGGCTTGAACCCCCAACCTTAGGATCAGTGATCCAGCACCTTTTACCATCAGGCCATCACTGCGTCTATATGTCTAAAATATGTTTATATATAAAAATAAATCTGTATGGGTGTATGTATATGTGTGTGTGTATAGATGGATGGATGGTTGGATGGATGGATGGATGGATGGATGGATGGATGGATAGATAATAGATATAGAAACAAATAAATAAAGGATTTAAGGTACCGGTGTAAAATGAGACATCAGCAGAACATAGTATGTAGTAAAAATGGACATGTTAAGGCCAATTGTTCACACCTTCTTTTCAAACTCATCCACCAAGCCTGCTTTAGCCACCACCTTCCTGTAATGGGTCCAGTCGATGGGCGTTGGCTTCTCTGGCAAAGCAGCCAGTCTGAAAAAACAGATTCACAACAGATCACACAGTCAAGTGACTATGACAGTGGCGACGTTACACAAGGTAAATCCCACCATTCACTCGAAAACAGCAGTTTGTTTTTATATATATATCGAGTGGGATTCGAACCCCCAACCTTTGGATCAGCGATCCAGCGCCCTATACCACCACATATCTACACATCTACACACATATCTATATACAAATATCTATATCTATCTATCTATATATCTATATATATATATATATATATATGAACAATGTTTTACTCAAGTTTTTCACCAATAATGAATTTCATGTTTGATTTAAAAAAGTAGGGTGAGCACAGTTGGTCTTTGATATCAAACAGACCGTACAGTACTGTCCTGTCACTTACTTAGCAGCAATGGCATCGCTGCGGGTCTTCAGGTTGTTGAACATGGTTCTCTGGTTCGGCGGAACCCTCTCAGCAAAGGCCAGCCAGTCAATGGCCTTTACGGCAGCACGTCGCCCAGCCATCTCTCAATGCCTGTCACAAAAAGTATAAAGTACACAAACAGCTTTCATTTCCTTATACACATACAACATTCGGTTCAAATCTTAGTTGCAATTCATAAGAATCTATGTTTTTATTATTATACAATGGAAGATGCAACGATTTTCTCCTCTGTTTGATTTTTTTTTGATATACTGTATTCATCGCACAAGAGAAACGATTGCTTCTGCATTTAACTATCCAAAGTGAGCACGCATGCACACACACACACATTCACTCACTCACACATTCACTCGCTTACTCACACACACACACACTCGCTCACACACACACACACACACACACACACACTCGCTCACACACACACTCGCTCACACACACACACACACACTTGCTTGCTCACACACACACTTGCTCGCTCACACACACACTTGCTCGCTCACACACACACACTCACTCACACACACTCGCTCACACACACTCGCTCACACACCCCCACACACACTCACACACACACACTCGCTCACACACACACTCGCTCACACACACACTCGCTCACACACACATTCGCTCACACACACACTCGCTCTCTCTCACTCTCACACACACACACACACACACACACAAACAAACACACACACACACACTCACTCACTCACTTGCTCAAGGGCACTTAAGCCATGAAAGTGCAGGAAGGAAAGGTGCAGTTCACTCCCCCAACACCACACAGTTTTCCTGCTGGTTCTGGAAACCCAAAACCGATTGCCTAACAATTAGGTTACCGCTGCCCCAATTTGGATCATTAATTAAAATAATTTAATATTCACTTTTAATTTAGTTTTTGTTTCCATCAATGTTTAATTCTTATTAAAGTTAAATTTCAATAAAATAAGAGCTCAGAGTAATAAGGGAACAAGTGAAGGTCCCGTCACCATCTGCACAAGGTCAGCACTACACTCAGCTCCTGTTTATTAACATCCTCGCTCCTCTTACATCAAATAATAAATTCAAACATAAAACTACAAGGAAGATAAAATAATTACAAAGCACATTTAATAAACATATAAACACATTACAGCGCATACATACTTGTCAGAATCAAGCTGCTGTGAAGACAGGAGCGTGATGGCCGTCGTAACCGGAAACACTTTGCCTCGATTTTACTTCTTCGCAGAAGTTTGAAAAACCATACAGGGAGTTACTGCCACCTGGTGGTCAGGCATAATACAACGCTCAGTTATTAATAATACAGTATTATTATTACAGTATTATTATAACTATCTTTTTGGCTTTTCTCCCTTTTCAGGGGTCGCCACAGTGAATCATCTGATTCGCACATTTGATTTGGCAGAGGTTTTTACATCGGATGCCCTTCCTGACACAACCCTTTCGCAAGGGACAGAAACATGCTGACGGCTTTGTAGCGACTGTTTGTAAAGGTCAGCAGTGGTTCTTTTACATGAACCTCACACCTTAGACAGTGAGAAACATGGCTGGACCTTTGATAACTCAGTTAGCTGCGCTGGGGGTGAGGGGTGTGTGGGGGTGGGGTGGGGTGGGGGCAGGATCGGTGATACAGCACTCTATACCACTAGGCCACCACTTCCCCGTTATTTATTATTATTATTATTATTATTATTATTATTATTATTATTTTAGAATATAAATATATTAGAAATAATATAAAATGTTTTTAATTGTATAAAATCACATGGAAAAATATGTACATGATAATATTTATTACAGTCCACGTGTGCTGGTCTATTTTCTAGGCAGACCTTGGACATGTTGTTACTAAAAAGGAATTTGTTGAATGCCATAACCCATTTGAGTATTGCTGCTGACCATGTGCATCCCTTCATGGCCACAATTTCCCCATCTTCTACTGGCTACCTTCAGTTTGATAGTAGATCATTTCACAAAGCAAAACTTGCCTCAAACTGTAACATGGCAATGAGTTCAATATGTTTAATTGTGAATCAGCAGAGTGTGATAACAGTTTAAAGACATGCACATTAGGCTGTGTCAAATTGCCCTTAGGTGTGACTGTGATTGTGAGCTGTGTGTGTATGTTTATGAAACATTATCCTGATGGGAGTCGCCTCTTCTCTAATATGTCCCCACTAATGTTTGGTCGATAGACTATAAGTCCTATGCAAACCGGACTGGATTGATACAGATCTGAATACAAACAAATAAATGAATTAGTGATTTTTCCAATCTGCTTTTTTCTTTAGTAGAGTCGAAGGGAGGCTGAAGCCTAACACAGAGAACTCAAAGGCGATTTACACCTCAAACCGCTTGCCAGACTATTGCGGGGCCAGCCCCCTAATGTACAAGTCTGGGGACTGTTGGAGGACACAGGCACACCCAGAAGAAACCCATTCAAGCATTGGAAGAAATCTACAGGCTGAAAATTTACCATCTGACATATCAAAAAACTGTAAGACTCGCCATTAATTTGTTTAAAAATAAATGGTGAGATTATGTTGTGATAACTTGTATTGTTCAGAGCAATGGAAAATCTCTTACAAACCGTTCTGGCTAAGCATCCAAATTTAAAATGGGAGGAGGTCAGGATTTTTTGTAATTATATTGGCTGGTGTATTTCCGCCAGTGGCTACGCAGCACTTCTCAACCGTCACTAAGCAGTCACAAGCTCATTCCCCCTCCTCTAATCCACATTTGTGCGCGTGTAAATGTGTGTGTGTGTGTGTGTGTGTGTGTGTGTGTGTGTGTGTGTGTGTGTGTGTGTGTGTGTGTGAGAGTTTTCTGGTGAAGCACAGGGGGTCACACAGGGCTTGGAAGGAAGGAGACTTCAGAACCACTTCATGTCAAGGGCATATGGCATCTTCTCGCTAAGGTGAGGAGGCAGCACTGATGTTTCCCACAGGCAGCAGCAGAAAGTGAACTTATTAATTATGGACCATTTTTTCAGCAAAAGGTAAGAATGTGATTCCGCATGTTAGATCCAGGTACCAATAATAATACCTATTTGCTTTACATTGGATTTCTGGATAGTTCTATGAAGATGTAATGAGCTGAATGGGAAGAAGGAGGACGCTGTGCATGTGTATGGTGTTCCTATTCCCTGGAGTGAGAATGCAACAGGTACTGACTTGTGCTGCTGTTCCAGTGGAGAAAGCAACACAAAGACAAAAGGGACTGAACTAATAAACTGTATCCATAATAATAATAATAATAATAATAATAATAATAATAGGTGTATAATAGCCATGAGGTGGTGGGGGGGGGGCAATAACCAGTGTCTCTCCCCCTCATGCCGGTCCCAAGCCCGGAGAAATGCAGAGGGTTGTGTCAGGAAGGGCATCCGACGTAAAACCAATGCCAAACTTTTATGATGCAAATCAGAACTATTACCCCCATACCGGATCGGTCGAGGCCCGGGTTAACAGCGACCGTCATCAGTGCTGTCAATCAACAGGGTGCTGATGGAAATTGGACTACTGTTGGTCGAAGACGTCGAAGAAGGAGAGGTGGGAGGCGTGTCCGTAGGCAGAGAGAGAAGAGGAAGAGATTTATGGATGTGGTGAAGGAAGACATGAAGGTCGTTGGAGTCAGAAAAGAAGATGCAGAGGACAGGGTGAGGTGGAGGCGGATGATTTGCTGTGGCGACCCCTGAAGGGAGCAGCCGAAAGTAAAAGAAGAAAGAATAATAATAATAATAATAATAATAATAATAATAATAATATCCCCCCCCCCCCCCCCCTGTCCCCGGGGCAGCTAACTAGGTTATCAAAGGCTGGCCATGTCTCTCAGTGTCCATGGTCAGAGGCTTACTTTCATAAAGAGGAGCTGCATAGCTGTCAGTGTGTTTCTGCCCTGTGATGGCCTGGTGAGCCACCCAGGGGGTCCTCTGCCCTTGCCAGAGCCGGCTGAGATGTGTGCCAGCCTCCCCAAGGCCCTAATTAGGATTAAGCATTTCAGAAAATGAATGAATAAATGAATTGATAATAATAAACCCTCTGTGGTGAGAGAAGTGGAGGGTTATAATCCCACCAGAAGATGATTAATCAGATTAGTCAGCACTGTAATGCACAGGTTTGTTCTGTAGGATGGTTTCATTCAGATGTTAAAGGGCACTAATCACACTTTGTAGGACCTCTTGGCTTCATGTGATACTTTTTAAGCACACGATCTGTAATTCAACTTTCCCAGGAACTGTTCTGACACACCTCACAGATACGAATTAGAGGATCAGAAAGGATTTGAGAAGTTCAAAAAATTAACCAGAGTACAGGAATTCGAGTCGGTCCCTGCATTTCCAGAAACTTAAACCTAATTAGAGAATCAACTGACAAGCAGTGCCATGGCCTGTTTCTTTATGATGTCGCTGCACTGTTTAAATATGGTTCATTACTTTTGGATTGTAGCTCAAATAACTGAAAAAATTTGGACTTTTGCATAAATTGTTGTTTGCAACAGTTTAATTGAAGCAATTGTGCATGTACTTTATTACTTTTATTACATTTATGCAATTAATTCTGAATAACAAGTAAAGAGGCCATTTAATATTGTGTTTGTCCAACTGAAGTACAGTAAAACCTCCGCTGACGAACCCTTAAGCTCACAAACTTTTCGCCTCAAGAACATTAAATTCGCGAGCATAGAGTCTCTGCTGACGAACTAGTTTTCGGCGGACGAACCAAACCATGTGGTCGAACAATGCCACGGTGGCGGCCACGAGAAGCTGACGTAATCTCACGGCGTCCCAGTTCGTCACCCCCTTTCTTTGAGTGCGGACGTGGTTTGTGTTTGATAGACATTTTGGACCATATTGAGTGTACTTTTGCTATTATGGGACCGAAAAAGACCCCACCACAGGTTGAGTTACCTACAGTCCTTATGGAAGGTGACTCTCCTTCCAAACAGTAAGTCCCTCCCTCCCTCCTCCTCCCACTCCATTCCATCAAGCCGTCAACTACCATCACAAAGGTAAATAAAACGACTTTATTATACAGTACAGTTTATTTCTTTAATTACAATACAATAGCACATTTATTATACATAAAATAAGGTATATTTTTGTGTAGTTTTAAGGCTTATTTAGTAGAAAATTATGTTTTATGGGGACCTGGGAACGGATTATTCTCATTTTAATGGTTTCTTATGGGAAATAAATGTTCGGAAGACGAACTTTTCGCCTTACACACACTTTCTAAGAACCAATTATGTTCGTGAGCTGAGGTATCACTGTACTGTATATATATATATATATATATATATATATATATATATATATATATATATATATAGTTACAAAAGTCCGCAAAACAGTGTAAACACAAAGATCACAGAGACGACGTCTTAACACAAGGGTAACACGCAGTGAATTGGGAAGATGGAGGGCACGTTCAGTCTGTCGTTTGTAAACGATGGACACAGCGTCATTACGTCATTGCATTATTACGTCATTGCATTATTACATCATTGCATTAGTATGTCTCATACTACAGAGAGTACACTAAACTCAAAATTTGACAATTAAAAAAAAACAACAAAAAAAACATTAAATCGAAAAATACGTAAAACAAATGAACGTAAAGTGGCTATACATATATATATATAGATATATATATACACACACACACACACACACACACATACACATATATATATATATATATATATATATATATATATATATATATATATATATATATATATATATATATATATACACATATATATATATATATTCATTCATTTTCTGAACTGCTTAATCCCATTTAGGGTCGTGAGGAGGTTGGTGCACATCTCTGCCGACTCTTGGCAAGGGTGAGGTACACCCAGTACAGCTCGCCAGGCCGTCACATGGCCATATGTATATATTGTAGAGTCATTATTAGTGACCACTTTAAGGGGTTTATAATAATGCCAGCCGTAATAAGATAATCCCGGAGGGGAATTTCAAAGCAAAGTTGATATTTAATAATGATTTATAATCATGTTGTTTTTTTTTTTGTATTGCAAATGGTCCTAGACTGAAAATAGTTTAAGCTAATAACTAGGTCAGAGGAAAAGAACAACAATCTGTGCTGAAGTTTGGCCCACGCTTTATACTTTTATTTTCTTCCTTGAAATAGACTTGTAATACATCCCTTGCAGGTAAAGACTTTTGATCATCTTGTGCCTCAGAAGTCTATCAAGCTCTAAAGACCACCTAAAAATCAACTCTAATTATTTGTCCTTTATTATAATTTAATATTCCCTCTGTATGGAACAGGTAGCAGCTGCAAGAGGAGCCCTTCAGGAAAGCAGAATGACTGAAGGTGTAGATGTTCCTCAGACCCCAAAGACTACGATAAGTCATGCTTTCATACATAACCAGTCACGACACAGCACTCATGCCACCCAAAGACCTGAGACATGGAGCAGGACTTCCTCTTCACATCTTTCAGACACAGGGCTATGGCAGGGACTGGAACAAAGCTGTGAGCCTGAGGAACGGGGCAATCAGGACGTAGAGTCCTCCAACCTTCATGAGGAACTGCAGTGCCATACAGGAATAGCAGGACGGGAACATAGTGGTCAACTGGCACCTGATGGAGGCTGGGGTTGGGCTGTACTGACAGCTGCGGTCTTGGTCTTGGCTCTCACTCTCGCCTTCCCTCCTTGCATTGGCATCTTTTACACAGATTTGCAACAAGAGTTTGAGGCGAGCAACTCTGAAACATCCTGGGTGCCAGCCATCATGACAGCAGTACTACATGCAGGAGGTAGGAATGGACTTTACATAGATCCAGAAATATACTGTGATGAAATTTATTTGAATATTTATTGCTTTATCTTTCTCTACCTCACTGATTCAGTGGCTTTCCACACTGTTGAGTTTCCTATTTTTGGGAAACACTTACTAAAGACCCCTCACAGCAGTATAACTGAAGTCAAAGCTATTACGTATTTGGTATCGCTATGGATAGCGACAGTTTAAAAGAAATATCTAAATTCTGGAGATAAATTTTTAAATTCATGGCAGTAAACCTCGAAAGTTGAGCTGGATATTGCTGAATAGTCACTGCGATGGAATCCCGAGGGGGATATCCACCGATATCCATCTAACCTGAGATGAACATGTGTTTTAAAGCAGACTTACACGTAAGTGCTATAGCTGTGGAAAAGCGTGACGTTTTTGGTTCATTTTGGCTGAAAATACTGACATCATGCTCAAAATTAATCTTCAAAAATCTTAGAATATCATCCTTCAAAAATTCTAATCCGGCACCAAATTTTGCGCAGGACCAACGTTTTCCCAGCGAGACTACAAATACGAATCATTAACTCCGACTGAGTATTTCAGAAAATATTCAAATTCCAGTTTGAATTCATTCAATTCCTGCCATGCGATGGCCTGGCGAGATGTCCAGAGTGTACCCTGCCCTTGCCCAGGGTTGAGTGAGATAGGCGCCAGCATCCCTGCGATCTTGCCGAGGGGTCTTAGAACAGCGAGGGTCTCAGTGGGATTTGAGCTCACAACCTCCCGATCATGAGCGCACCCACTGGGGCCCGGTGGTGTAGTGGTTAAGGTGCTGCGCTCATGATCGGGAGGTTGTGAGTTCAAATCCCACTGAGACCCTCACTATGTTAAGACCCCTGGGCAAGGTCTCAACCACAAGTGTGCCTCTGTTCACCCAGCAGTATAAATGGGTACCAGTAAAAATATACTGGGAAGGTAACCTGCGATGGATTAGCGTCCCATCCGGGAAGAGTTGTACTCCTAGTTGCTTCACGCTACAGAAACCGGGGACAAGCACCGGTCCGATGAGCCGCTGTGGCTCGGATGTAAAAAGCCCATGGACTTTACCTTACCTCCCTGCGACCCTCAATAGGATTAAACCATTGAGAAAATGAACGATGTCTTTTCGGACAAGATCGCTTAAGTGTGAGCAAACGTTTAGTACAGGGATCACCAACGTGGTGCCCGTGGGCACCAGGTAGCCCGCAAGGACAATATAAGTTGCCCGCGGACCTGTTCACTGCTATTTTTAGGACAGGCCCATTTTTAGGACAGCGCCACTCTCCATTGAGCTGCATATAATTTTTTTGAATATATTTTTAAATCAAGTCAATATCTTCACATAGATGAATATCATTAATTATTAATAATAACATCTAATTAAATCTAATTAAATGTAAATTGAGCAAATTTGTAATTTCAGAGGTGTGTATCGACCTAGTAGCCCTTCGCATTAATTGGTACCCATGAAGTAGCTCTCAGTTTCAAAAAGGTTGGTGACCCCTGGTTTAGTATATATTAAATTAGAACATAAAAAAAAAAAAAAAAAAAAAACTCAGTTAAGTTTGTCAGGAAGAAAAAGAGAACTTAAAAAATTGCATTAAAAAAAATAATAAATTGAAGCCAACTCAACACAACTCAAAAGTGCATGTAGTAAGATTAAAATATTATGTACATGGGACATGTTTTGTCTTCCCCCTCATCTGACTACTGTATAGTTGTATGTAACGGTATAGGCACCATTTGCCAAATTTCTTTTTCTGTAAAGTTTTAATGCCTAGTTATTTTGTAAACGACTTAAATTTACTTTAAAAACAGGGGAAATAAGGCCTGGGAAATGTGGAACGTGTACAAAATCGAATATCCCTCCAGCGCCCTAACGCATAAGGCCTAGGACTGACTCAGTGTGACTCATTAGGAAGTCATTGATTGTGATTTGGAATAATATTCGAGCATCACAAATTTCTGATTCCTCATACTTTGTTTGAACGCTTCAGTACCACGGGCTTCTCTCAGCAGCTCACGCATGAAAATTGCATGAACTGTCTACAGAGCAGAAGGAGGTTATAAAAAAAGATATCATAATGCATTATGGGAAGTAAACTGCTGGATTACTGATCCCATGGTTGGGGGTTTAAGCCCCACTATTGCCGGGTTGTCACTACCCCCCCCCCCCAGTGCCGCTAACTGGGTTATCAAAGGCTGGCCATGTCTCTCACTGTCTCTGGCGTGAGGCATGGAAAAGAACTATTGCTGACTTTTGTAAAAGAGTACATCGCTGCCAGCATGTTTCTGCCCTGTGATGGCCTAGCGAGCTGTCCAGGGTGTACTCAGCCCTCACCCAGAGATCGGCGCCAGCCTCCCTGCGACCCTAATCAGAATTAAGCAGTTCAGAAAACGAATGAATGAAATGTCTGTAAAGCCTTCTGAACCACGTATCTTTTTTTCCATCAAATTAAAAGTCACTGAGTATTTATTTTATTTATTTATTTATTTATTTAAGGGACAATGTACAGGAACATTAAGCTCATAGAGACAGAGATGTACTGTACCAGATTATAGCTTATAGCTAGTTTCCATCTGTAGTCCCTAATTTAGAACGGCCAATTAACCTACAGTGCATGTCTTTTGGATTGTGGGAGGAAACCGGAGCACCCGGAGGAAACCCACACAAGCACGGGGAGAACATGCAAACTCCACACAGAAACGCCCAGGCCGGGAATCGAACCCGGGCCTTCTTGCTGTGAGGCGTACGTGCTAACCACTATTCACTATTAATACTTGGGATTTATTTTAAATAAATTGCTGCAGATGTGCTTTATTGTTTCATGAAAATTACCAATGTACAGTATGTCCACATAAAGTATGTAAACCTGGAAAGGAATATTAATACTCAAGTCCTCTTTGTAGTCATGAAAGGAGGATTTTGATCAATTCTCTGTAGTACACGGTGTTCGTGTCTCCCGCTGAAATCCTCATCTATTATATTTTACTCAGATAATCTCCATATGTGTGGGGAGACTAAAAGGGTTTATTTGCAATTCAGATATTCTTATTGTCATGTCTGGGTTTGGGGTATTTTGGTGTTTGTTCAGTTGTGTGTATGACTTCATTCATATTGTTGTGTTTAATACAATGCTAATGTTTCTCTGTAGGCCCTGTATGCAGTATTCTCGTGGAGCGCTTCAGTTGCCGTACAACAATAATGGTAGGTGGGATCCTGAGTGGACTCGGGATGGTCATCAGCTCTTTTGCTCAGACCATGACAGATCTGTATATTTCCACTGGTGTCATCACAGGTAAGGCTAGCATGTAATACATGTAAGTAGTGGGCAGGATTGAACCTCCACCATACAGTCCTAATGTGGTCAAAGTGAAATATCCCAATGTTCAATTTAAGAAAAGGATTTCTCATTCTCATAATTAACAATGATTTGCTGAAGATAAGCTGGATGTTACTGAATGGCTGATGGGATTATTCTATCCAGTAGCATCCACTGAACTAAAAAAAATTAATTGTTCAAGTAAATCCTAAACGATAATAAATAAAGAATAAATAAAGTTGCACGCTCTCATGGCTTAGGGGTCATTCAACATTCTTCAACATTTTCCTAAGCGAACAAAACGTACATCAGGGGGGAGGGGGTAAGATGTCTGTGTACGCTTTTTAATATTATAAAAATGTCAATCAACAATAATACATGCGCTCATGAATTTTTTTTTTCGTTCTTTTTTTACGTTTTTACGTTTTGTACGTTTGAAACTCTCAATGCGTGATTCGCCATCCACCTGCGGTACACGCACAACAACAACAACAACAACAACAACAACATCGTTTGATTCATCAGAAGGCAGCTGATCACAAACTGAAGCGTGGTCGTCCAAAAGCCAATGACCAATAAAAAATGCAGACATTTTGAATTATATTTTAATATTAAATAATATTATTAAAAACAATGTCATTTTTATTATTAAAACCAAATGTCTTCATATTAATATTAAAGCAGGTATCATTAAAAATAATCCTTTAAAAGTATAATTTTTTATTGATTTCATTATTATTTGACTGGTGGATAAAAGATGGATTGATCAAGGAAATACATTGATTTATTTTATAAAAGGAGAAAAGTGTCCGGTGTGATGTGCGATAGGAGAGTGTCAGCAAGAATGAAGGGAAAAGTGTACAAGACGGTGGTGAGGCCAGCGATGTTGTATGGCTTAGAAACAGTGGCACTGAGGAAAAGACAGGAGGCAGAGCTGGAGGTCGCGGAGATGAAAATGTTGAGGTTCTCTCTGGGAGTAACGAGGATGGATAGGATCAGAAATGAGTATATCAGAGGGACAGCCCACGTAAGATGTTTTGGAGACAAAGTCAGAGAGGCTAGATTGAGATGGTTTGGACATGTACAGAGGAGGGATAGTGAGTATATTGGCTGTAGGATGCTGAGGTTGGAACTACCAGGCAGAAGGCCCAGAGGAAGACCAAAGAAGAGATTTATGGATGTGGTGAAGGAGGACATGAAGGTCGTTGGAGTCAGAAAAGAAGATGCGGAGGACAGGGTGAGATGGAGGCGGATGATTTGCTGTGGCGACCCCTGAAGGGAGCAGCCGAAAGTAAAAGAAGAAGAAGAAGATTTTATAAAAGAGGTTTGACAATTATTTTGTTTAATATCTTATTTAAAAAAATCCTGCCGAGAGATCATCAACATTTATTTGTACACTTTCGGATTGGGGGGGGCTTTCAAAAAAAGAGTACTCTCTGTACGCTTGGGAAAATGTTGAAAATATTGAACCGCCCCTTACAGATCACAGCACGTAATCTCCACTTGAGGCTCAGCAACATTCAGCTGGCAATAAAACGAAGTCAGTTAATGACTTGAATGTACTGAATGAGTAGGTTGTCATAGCAACAGACTTTTTCTAACCTCATGGCACGGATATAAAAACGGGGACGAAAATAGTGAAAGAGTGGTTCAACGAGCATGAGGAACCATTCATTCATTTATTTTGTGAACCGTTTAATCATAAGTAGAGTCGTGGGGAGGCTGGTTCCCTTCTCAGCCGATTCTGGGTGAGGGCAGAAACACACTGATAGCTATGCAGCTCCTCTTTACTAAAGTCAGCGATGGATCTTTTAAATGAACCTACCACCGCAGACTGTGAGAGACATGGCTGACCTATCATGACCCAGTTAGCTGCACTGCGGGGACAGCAGTGACAATCCCAAGAGGAATCATTTTCACATATGTATTGACATTCCATATTCCGGACCTTCACCCTGAAAAAGATCTTTGGGATGAGCTGATGAAGACTTTACTGAGTGGCACGTTGGCATTAGTCTTGCTTATAGCACGTAATCATCATGGCACTGTTTCAACAAACTTAAGAAGCATAGCATTTATTTCCATCTTAAGTTGGGCTCGACCTGTGCGCCATCTCTTATAGTCGCCATTTGCTTTTTTTTTGTTGGAAAAGCCAAAAAAAGAAAGATTAAAATCCTTTAGCATATTATTGTCTCTGATATAAAAAGGCTAACGTAGCTGCTGATCATGGATATAAACACAAGACCGGACATTACCCTTGCATGGCTTGCTTTTGGTGCCTGCCGTATTACCAAAGACTAAAATCCAATACATGTTTGTGAAGGTCAATTTTGCCAAACAAAGAAAATTCCTGAAGGTATCTCTGCTGTGTGGTGAGGGGAAGACTATGAAAGTAATTAGAGAGAGCTACCACATGTAAAATGTTTTGGAGACAAAGTCAGAGAGGCTAGATTGAGATGGTTTGGACATGTACAGAGGAGGGATAGTGAGTATATTGGTAGTAGGATGCTGAGGTTGGAACTACCAGGCAGAAGGCCCAGAGGAAGACCAAAGAGAAGATTTATGGATGTTGTGAAGGAGGACATGAAGGTCGTTGGAGTAAGAGTAGAAGATGCAGAGGACAGGGTGAGATGGAGGCAGATCATCTGCTGTGGCGACCCCTGAAGGGAACAGCCGAAGGGTAAAGAACAAGACATCAACCTGCATCCTTTGGCATGGTAAACTGTTTGTGTGGCCTCCAGTATAGGAACATGTTTTTTGCTTTGAAGTCCACCTATTAGTGTCCCAGGGAGGCCGGAGCACGTCTAATCCAACAATAGGCGTAGGCGGGGTATACCTTGAACAGTTTGCCAGATCACTGCAGGGCCAACAAAACCACACAACCATTCACACTCAAGTCCACACCTAGGGGCAGTTTGGAACAGCTAAGTAGCGTAACGTGCAAGTCCTTACTCTGCCGGACGAAAACAGAGTACCTGCAGGAAACCCAAACAAGCCTGGAGAGAACATACAAACTCCATACAGAAACGCTCAAACCTGGGACTCAAACCCAGGACTTTCTTGCTATGAGACGAATGTGCTGTCCATAATTCAAATTAGAGATAATTTAATGCAAACAATGTAAACAGTAATGAGAGATCGTATTTGTTTACAACAGATCACTGTTATTTATGAGATTTTGTTGCTATGGAGCACATCATTAACCAGGTAATACTGTAATCCAGATTATGTACAGCTTGCTGGTCATTATCACAAAATGAACACCTTTGGGTTGATGTGAGATGCCACGCCTTTGAGTTCGCACATTGGATATTTTTCTCGATAACGACCAGCATTTCATTATGCTTTGTTAAATATATACAGTAGAGTGCGATGGTAAAACATGGAGAGCAAAATCTTTACTCACATTTTAGAGGTGCAAAGCTGAGGGAATCGGACAAGAATAATGGGTCATGTGTGATAACATTATAACAGTGTACTATATAATATTATATCATGGGTTAGATGATACGGGGAGTGGTGGCCTGGTGGTAAGATGCTGGATCACTCATCCTAAGGTTGGGGGTTCAAGTCTCACTCTCAAAGGATTGTCACTGCGCCCCACCCCCGGGGTGCTAACTAGGTTACCAAAGGTCTGGCCATGTCTCTCAATGTCTGTGGTGGGAGGTTCATGTCAAAGAACCATTGCTGACTTTCGTCAAGACTAGGCTGCATAGCCATCAACGTGTTTCTGCTTTGCGATGACCTGGTGAGCTGTCCAGGGCATACTCTGCCCTCGCTCAGAGTCAGCCGAGATGGGCGCCAGCCTCACCACTACCCCAATTAGGATTAAGCAGTTCAAAAAAATGAATGAATGAGTTAGATAATTTTATTTTTATTTTTTATTTTATTTTTTGCAGTGGGAGAGTGTGTAGTGAAATCAGTAAAGTTTTTGTCAAAAACACTTTGCTAGACCCAGTGAAGTAATTTTTAAATGTATTTTTCCCCCATCATTCAACAGGACTGGGATTCTGCCTGTGTTTCCAGCCATCAGTCACCATGGTGGGCCATTACTTTGTACGCCGCCGTGCCTTTGCCAGTGCTCTCTCATCCACAGGAACAGCACTGGGTCTAAGCACTCTACCCTTGCTGGCCAACTTTCTGTTGGAGCAGTTTGGCTGGCGGGGCAGCTTCCTGATACTGGGTGGTGTAGTGCTCAATTGCTGTGTATGTGGGGCTGTCATGAGGCCGCTGGAGGCTGAAATTATGGTCAAAGCGATGCAGACAAGAGTAGAGTCAGTAAATCCACTTATTAAAACCAATGTTCCTCTTGCAGAACAGGAAAAAAAGGGCCTGAAGGGGTGTCTACAGAGCACCCTGTCAACCCTAGTCCCCTTCCTGTGTAGGCATATGGCAATTGACCTGATACGCACACACCCACGTTTCCTTGCCTATGCTTTGGGTGTATCGTGGATGATGATGGGCTTTTTAGTACCACTGGTCTACCTGGTGCCATACGCCACCACACACGGGATAGAGCAGGAGCGTGCTGCTCTGCTTATGGCTGTGCTTGGTCTGGTTAATGTCACCGTAAGACCAACAGCGGCACTGCTTTTCGAACTTAAGCGATTCCGCGGAAGCCGCTATTTTGTCTATGTGTTCGCCTGTGCTGTCTTGGTCAATGGTTTGAGCAACTGTGTGTGTGGTGCAGTGACCAGTTTCAATGCTCTCCTGGCTTATGTACTGGTGTTCGCTGCTTCCATGAGTATTGTGGGCTCCCTGCTTTACACCGTGTTGATGGAGACCGTGGAGATGAGTCGTTTCCATTCAGCGCTGGGTCTGATCAGCATCATGGAGAGTGTCATGCTTCTCCTGGGCCCACCACTAGCAGGTGAGGTATGACTTGCAGAACTATGGGTGATAAATGGGTATAAATAATAACACCTAGTATTTCTATACAGTCGGCCCCCTACTTACGAAACCCCCTGGGTACGAAAATTCCGGGTTACGAAAAACAAGTTTTCCTAAGTATTCATCCCCAGGATATGAAAACAGCCTCCTCTTACAAAATGCGGCATTCAAAATTCAAACGCGCCAATCAAAATTTGTCACGATGTGCGAGTTGCTCTCTCATTGGCTGTCTCCCAACATCCCACCCCACTGGCTTCCCATTGGCTAGGAGGGATTATGCATCTGAACTTCCTGTACCCATACTTCCTGCTTATCACATGCATGAAGGAGAGTTGATTGTTGGCTTGTTTTGAGATTGATCATACAGCGTTGTATTTTGTTATCGCCGAAACCCCTCCACAATTGGGATGATATTGAACCAGAAGAAAACCTTAAAGCGTAAATACAGTGACGGAGGCGATTATTTCGGCACGATATTAAAACAGAGTGCTCCAGGGGAGAAGACCTCTGATCTCACAAGGAAGCAAGTTAATATTGAATGAGGACCTCTGATCTTTCAAATAGGTGCTGTAATTCTGCTTTAAATACAACATCCCGTCCATTTAAACATTTAAATAGAATTGTTCCGTCAGCTGTTGCGTGTGTGTGTGTGTGTGTGTGTGTGTGTGTGTGAGAGAGAGAGAGAGCAAGAGAGAGAGTGAGAGAGAGAGTGAGAGAGAGAGAGAGAGAGAGAGTGAGAGACAGACAGACAGACAGAAGGAGGCTTAACTCTTTAGTTTTTAATTTAGTTTTTTAAGTTGTTTAATTCAGTAAATGCTTAATAAATGTGGCACATAAGGAATCAAGTTAAAGTTGAGTTTGGACCTCCAATCTATCAAGCAGGGAATGCGCTTTGAATTCCACGTGGCCCACAGCGCCACAATAAACATTTAATGTGTATACAATACAGGTGTGTGTGTGTGTGTGTTAATAAAAACGTTTAATAATGGTTTAATTAATAAATGTTAATAAAATGTGTAAATGGTTTAATAAAAAAATTTCTTTTATTTTTAACACATATTTCATACAAAATTGGTGTACTTTTATAATTTTTAAAGGGTTTATGGGGTAGCCTTGGGAGCCTTGTAACGAATCAGGCCTTTTACATGTAAAATGCGCCCCTACTTACAAAACCCCCGTATTACGAAAAAGGCGCTGGAACGGATTAATTTCATAAGTAGGGGGCCGACTGTACTTCTTTTCTTTTAAAGAATGTCTCTTAATAGAACGGATCAAAAGATTAAATAAAGAAAAAGTGATAACATGAGAAATAATGTAAAATTAAAGAAATAACTAAATATAATCAGAAATATGCAATAAAGTCAATGAGAATATAATTGACATCTCTGGGAATTATCATGGGAAGATGTTTTTATGTCTTTATTGTAATTTTTAAAGGGTCAGTCAATCAGCTGGCTGAAATTAGCAACATACAACCAAAGCAGTTCTGAAGAGAAGATTACAAAACCTATTATCCCCAATAAAGTACCGTAATGCACCATGTGATTAATACACAACCCTCAGTCCAAGCACAAAACCACAGCAATGCTCCAGAACTCAGTGACCTCTGACATAATGAACCATGGCAGTGTGCAGACTTGTGAATTACATAAAAAAATGCTAATCTTCTTCATAGAGATTATCATCAATGATCACACACACACACACACACACACACACACACACACGAGGAATGCATACATATTATGCCCCCCGTTTTTTTTTTTTTTTGCAGTGACCCCCTTGAGGTAAATAAGATCAGGGTGGTTTACAGAGAGCTACACCAAAATTTAATCTCTGAGGGTTAAACTGTTCCTCTCAGGTTACTCGTACCACCATCAAGTTTTCTGCCAAGAAATAAGAGCTTTGTATTGGCACACCGTGGAAATGACCTTACGATAATAAATTTAATCTTGATCTTTCAGGAATATTGGCAGATTTTACTGGGCAGTACAGCCACGTGTTCTTCTTCTGCAGTGTGTCTGTCTCCACTGCTGGCCTTTTCATTATGGTTTCTTTCTACTGGCTGGACAGACAGAGTAACAAACAAAAGAACAAGCCGTTATCTCTATACATTTACAACTTGAAGCCTGGTATCAGTCTGGCTTCTGATATTGGAGGAAATCATGTGGCTTTACAAAGGAGGACGGTTCAAGACACTGATGATGCCACAGATGCTTCAATAATATAGCAAAGCATACAGGAACACACATGGGTATTTGCCATACCTCTCATTTTTCTAATTTTTGGATACTGGGCTTCATTTCCCAGTAACACAGTGATGAAGGTTTACTTTGCTCAGGATGTGACACACTGATAATCTTCAGTCAACTGAAAAAATTCTCCAAAAAACTGATTTCATAAATATTTTATATGTTTTACCAAATGACACTAGCAAAGATTTACCAAACCATTGTGTGTGCATATTGTTTTCTTTCTATAGATAATTTTGTATATATATATTTTTTTTATTTGTACAAATGTGTACATAGCGGTCTAAGGTAAAGTGTGATATGGTTGTAGGTCATATCCAACGAAGGATGTTTATTCTGCTAATATATCGGCCTTATTATAGAATTATTCATACTGTGAAAAAAATAATAGCTTTATTTAAACAGCATGTTATTTATGCATTTATTTTGAAGTGCCTTTAATAAAAAATAAAGCCCTAAACATTTCTCCATCCGAATCTTGTATTAAAATAAAGAGATGCATTTTAGTGTTCTTGGTGTGTTGATTTAATTCATGTATAATTTGTAGATGTAGTGAGAAATAAAAAGGGATGTGCATTGTGCAAAGGGCTCATTCACTAGTGATAAACCAGTGTTTTATCCTCCCTTATTGCTTCATTTTGGCTGAATGCAAAAGTTTCCTGGAGAAATGACCTCAGCTCACAGGCTTAGTATCTCTTATTCACTTGTTTACATCTTGTTTCAGTTCTGTCTCAGTGTACAATAACAAGACCATGTGACCAGAGGAACAATCTTGCATTTGCTTGTTAACCTGGCAGTGCAACAGTAATTTGTAGAAAATCTGACATCAAGTGTTAAGAAACCGAAGAAGGCCAACTAAAGCAACAATGCCATGGTGATCACACTGTAATCAAGGCTAACGGTGCAAGGACCAAAAAAAAAAAAAAAAAAAAAATCAATCAATAAAAAATACAACACACTTGTTTTGTTTTGTGATTTGGCACTTCTTTATCTGCTTATAGAAATGTCACAAACCTTTCAGGGTTCTCCCGACCTAGTGAACTTGTTCATAATACAGTGAGTCGTCGACTTACGACCGTGTTTGGTTCCGGCAGAACGGTCGTAACTCGATCTGGTCGTATGTCGAATTTCCATCCAAAATACACTCACGCCAAACAAAAACAGACGAATAAATCTCGCTCATTTAAATCTATACATCTATTTTCAATTCCACGTCACTGTGACACGCAGCAGAGAGCCAATCCTTTCTGTACTCCACTGTGTGGGCGGGTCCCATAGCTTCAAACTCCAATTTTATTGGATTATAACAACAGCTACAGACTGCACGTGTTGTTTGAGTAAAGAGCTAAATTTCCCTCATTTTGATTGGCTCATTTCCTCGAAGCCAAGCACAGCTGGACAGACATGGAAAAACTTCAACCCGTAGACCAGCTGATTGCCAAAACTTGGGACGCGCTTCCTGTCACATAAACACTGCAGCGTGTGAGTCCAATAAAATTAGAGTTTCAAGGTATCGGACCCGCCCACACAGAAAGGATTGGCTCTCAGCTTTGCGTCAAAGTGATGGAGCATTGAAAGTAGATGAATAAATTTGCTCTGAGCGGTTAGAAAGTGAAGCTGCGTCATCTCCTGCTTGGCCTTTTAAGATGCTGGCGCTGCCGGCAGCACAAACAACCTTCATACGCAACACTCGCACTGCACTGCCATCAATCATGCTTCAACACTTTTGCGGTCGTAAAGTTGATCAGACGTAACTCGCATAGGTCATAAGTCGATGACTCACTGTACCCCAAAGTTAAATGTTTACTGTTGTTTGGCCCTGTTCGCTTGGAGAATATCCGAGAGGCTTTGACTATTTCACTAGTACATAATGTATAACCAATTTGGTGTGTGTGTGTGTGTGTGTGTATATATATATTATATATATATATATATACATACATACATACACACACACACGTGTATATATATATATATATATATATATATATATATATATATATATACATACACACATATATATATATACACACACACACACACACACATACATACATATATATATATGTGTGTGTATGTATATATCTATATATATATATATATATACACACACACACACACACAAAGGGCAGTGGTGGTCTAGTGGTATAAGGCGCCGGATCGCTGATCCAAAGGTTGGGGGTTCGAGTCCCACTCTCCACAAGGTTGTCACTGTCCTCCCAGTACAGCTAACTGGGTTATCAAAGGCCGGCCATGTCTCTCACTGTCTATGGTGTGAAGTTCATGTAAAAGAACTCTGCCCTCGCCCTGAGTTGGCTGGGATGGGCAGCAGCCTCCCTGCAACCCTAATTAGGATGAAGCGGTTACAGAAAATGAACTGAACACACACACACACACACACACACACAGTTTGGTCCCTTCCGAGTCATAGGATGACTCTTGGCGACCTGCCATGAAGGATTGTTTGATTGTCATCTTCATGGAGGTTTTCTTGGTAAGGATAGTGCAGTGGTTTGCCATTGCCTTCTGCACGATGCGACCCTACGGGCAATTTAGAGCAGTCAATTAACCTACTGTGCATGTTTTTGGACCGTGGGAGGAAACCCATGCAAGCACAGGGAAAACATGCAAACTCCGCACAGACAGACAGGGTCTATCGGGTCTATGAATTTGAATAAAGAACACTTTAATCCAACATCTGTGTCCCTTCGGATCCTTCAGCTTGGTAGGGAAGGTAAATAATGTGAATGGCAGCGGACATGTACACGCGTTAGTCCCAAATTTGCAGGCATGTATACTTCAAATTTCCTTTTTCCAACGCTCGAGATGATAAATGCCGTTCCCAGTTCACTACGGCACAATGCGCACCTGGCATATCGCTAATTTAAGGCTTAAGGCGGGCTTTAAGCGGCAGTCGTTAGGATGTGTTTACATACAAAAGCAAGTGGCGACAAGAAAGTTTGGGAGCAGTGACCCTTGGATCAGATGTTGGGTCACGTTTCCCACACATGCACAGTCGTAATGCGAATTTGGTCCATTATATACACCGTTTACACACTCACATTTATATACATGTCCCTGACATGGTCTATGGGGAATTAAAAGCAGCTCTGGTGTATTTTACACTAAATAAAATTTACAAGAATTTACAAGAATAAATCTATTTGCAAGAATAAATATCAACATGCTGCTCCTCTATTTGCAGTCCTAATAGAGAAGTACAGAGAAGGTCAGACTGCGCTGCATTGTGCCTTTGTGGATCTGGAGAAAGCATATGACAGGGTGCCGAGAGAGGAACTGTGGTATTATATGAGGAAGTCTGGAGTGGCAGAGAAGTATGTTCGAGTGGTGCAGGACATGTATGAGAGATGTAAGACAGTGGTGAGGTCTGCCGTCGGTGTGCAGAAGAGTTCAAGGTGGAGGTGGGACTGCATCAAGGATCAGCTCTGAGCCCCTTCTTATTTGCTATGGTGATGGACAGGCTGACAGACGAGGTTAGACAAGAATCTCCATGGACTATGATGTTTGCAGATGACATTGTGATCTGTAGTGAGAGCAGAGAACAAGTGCAGGAAAATCTAGAGAGGTGGAGGTATGCCCTGGAAAGGAGAGGAATGAAGGTTAGCCTCAGTAAAACAAAATACATGTGTGTGAATGACAAGGACCCAAGAGGAACGGTGAGGTTACAGGGAGAAGGGATAAGGAAGGTGGAGGACTTTAAGTACTTGGAGTCAACAATCCAGAGAAGTGGAGGGTGGAAAAGAGGTGAAGAAGCATGTGCAGGCAGGTTGAAATGGTTGGAGAAAAGTGTCCGGTGTGATGTGTGATAGGAGGGTATCGGCAAGAATGAAAGGAAAAGTGTACAAGACGGTGTTGAGGCCAGCGATGTTGTATGGTTTAGAAACAGTGGCGCTGAGGAAAAGACAGGAGGCAGAGCTGGAGGTAGCAGAGATGAAAATGTTGAGGTTCTCTTTGGGAGTAACGAGGATGGATAGGATCAGGAATGAGCACATCAGAGGGACAGCACATGTAAGACGTTTTGGAGACAAAGTCAGAGAGGCTAGATTGAGATGGTTTGGACATGTACAGAGGAGGGATAGTGAATATATTGGTAGTAGGATGCTGAGGTTGGAACTACCAGGCAGAAGGCCTAGAGGAAGACCAAAGAGACGATTCATGGATGTAGTGAAGCAGGACATGAAGGTAGTTGGTATAAGAGAAGATGCAAAGGATAGGATGAGATGGAGGAAGATGATTCGCTGTGGTGACCCCTGAAGGGAAAAGCTGAAAGGAAAAGAAGAAGCAGCTCCTCTATTTGCAGTCCATAGGGATCACAAGAGGACCACAACTTACCTATTATTGAGGTGTTGTCTCATTCTCAGCACAACAATCACATAAGCTATAGCAGTGTGTGGCACTGGTTGACAGTACTAGGCATAACAGGGTTTCCAGGAATGGCAGTCAACCTCAGCATAATTTCTGTGCTAATAGCACATTGGAAACTACTTCTTGCTGAAATGGCCAGATAGCTTCAGGAAACATTGAGCTGCAGCTTTTCTCCTGGCATTCGGATGTGCTCTGCTTATGTCTGCATGAATACATATCTATTCATTTTTCAGGGCGTGAGAAGGAGAGATGATGCAAGTACAGTATGCAGGCTAAACATGGCTCAGCTGGGGACCATTAGTCATGATACTCACGACTCCTCCCACCCTACACCTCCCTTCCAATAAACCACACCCCCAGCTCCAACGTCACAATTAGTACAAACTGAACTGAAACCAATAAATAGAAATAATCAAACCAAATCAAACAGTGGTGTCCAAGTGTACCTGACAGGTTAGTATTCATAACAATGTGGAAAATAATATTGCAAAATTAGCACAGTAAAAATAATTGTTGTGACGCAACCACATGCAAATTAGGACCCTCGAGCAAACTGACACTGAATACACAAAGCCAAAATTTATTCTGCTCTCCATGCTGAAGTGACGTCATCGCCTGGGTAACTGCTTCCCCCTGGGCCAACCTGGAGAGCTGCTTTCTCAAGGTTCCTGTACAGGGCCATTGGGACATGCCGAGAGAGACACACAGGAGAGCATCTCCGAGGACAGCTGGTACAAGACAGGGTGAGATTTTACTGACGGCCAACCCAGTTTTTTGGGGGAATAGACGTCAAGTCTCTAAACTAGAGAACAGGAGTATCTGTGGGGTAAATAATCCGTTGTCTTCTACCCTGTAAGTTGTGGTCCTCTTGTGATCCCTATGGACTGCAAATAGAGGAGCTGCTTCTTCTTTTCCTTTCAGCTTTTCCCTTCAGGGGTCACCACAGCGAATCATCTTCCTCCATCTCATCCTATCCTATGAAGGGACGCACATCTTCACCTGGACATTTCTTCAGCACATTTAATCCTCTGCAATCCCCCCCAGACCAACTTCCTGGGAAAAGTATTATAATTAATATAGCAAAAAATACATGTTACTTTTTTTGTTGTTTGTCATTATATTATTGTACTCTGAATTGATTATCTGCTTTACCGCCCTCTGGTGTTCAAAGGGTTAAAATACATCCAAACGTGAAACCTGTACAGGTAAGCCTGGTCGTTACTTTATTATACCACAAGGTGGCGAAATTGCACGCGTTCAAAAGGGGAGAATAAAAGGTGGCTTCATTTTTTTCCCCAGTCTGTATGAACACTGTCCAGGAGATAAAGGCTTCCCGAAAAAGCAAGTCACACCAATTCTTGTACAGAAAAACAAACAAACAAACAAACAAACAAAAAAAATCAGCATCCCAGATCTCATGCTTTAAAATCCCAAATGATGCCATATTTGAGAGAAGGACTGCTTACACTGACTGCTTCAGTAAAAGTAAGGTTCATTATCCTGTGTTCTCGAAAAACATGTTGCACAAGTGAGAGCATGAAGATCTGACTGATGCACATTTGCTCTCTGCTTCCGATCAACAAAAGCGAACTGCAGTCAGTAATGAAGCAAAGACTCAGATTTAGACTTTATCCAAATCTTTTGCGATATTGTTTTTAAAATTAATTAAAAATGATCACATTATTATGCTGACATTTTAAACTTTATTGGACAACTGTTTTATCATTATAATTTGAAACAATATACAATATGTAAAATTCACTCTTCCTTTCAAAAACATGCCAAACGGATTTGAAATAAATTAATGAATTGTAATACCCAGTATTAATATGTACACATTTTCTGGGCAAATCTTTGAATGCTTACAATCTTATATACACGTGACAATGCAGACTCGATAGAGTGCTCAATAACTTAATATACTGTGAGTAATTTAAATAAGTAGGGGTTGAAAAGTGCTCCATTATGTGTGGTTTACAAAGTGCTGGTACATACAAGCTGAACTGAAAAACAAACAACCATCAGAAATTCTGTGAATGAAATAAATTATGAGTGAAGGTCAAATCAACCAGCAAAGTCAAGAAGCACGAGACAGAGGAGCTTAACATGGCCACTAACAATTCCTCAACCGATATACTTCAACTGACATCACAGCATCATGACCAGCTTACATCATCATATAATGTTCTAAAGATAAAACAGTTTCATCATCTGTATAACCATTCTAACCTAGGATGCTGGCTGGAGTAATGTTAAACATGTAATACTGAGAATCGTGATTTAAAAATGCACTGCAGCTGGAATTAATCGCACAAATTTCAGAATAGTGTTGCACAAATTGTCTAAAGCTAATACAGTGACAGTGGGGTTTTCTATGTCTGTAGCTACCCAACCGGCCTGCTGAAGCAGCACACAGAGCACAGACACATGTGAATAATTCAAAAGGGCAACTATTCAGAGGAAGGATCTTTCCATGCTGTTTTATAACACCAAAACAGAACGCTCCAGGTCAAACCCTCACCACACTCAGTAGAAAAATAACCTAATTACGGTAGGACTCTGGATGCAAACAACATTGAATTCGATTCAAGAGGTATATGTTGTATGCATCGCTTATCATTTCATAGCTGTTTCTTAAATGTGTGAGACACACACAGCCAGTCAGCCTCAAAATTCTGTCCTAAAACAAAAATCTAACCGCTTTTTAAACAAACTAACAAAAAGTGCCTGAAGAGAGAGAGAGAGAGAGAGAGAGAGAGAGAGAAAAAAAAAAAAAAGGCAGGGCCTGTTTGGGCACCTTTGTCATTTAGTAGGCTTCAAGTTTAAAAAAAAAAAAAAGAAAGTGGAAATTGAGCGCTCTGCACAACTGGGCTCAGCCAACAGAGTCACATGTGCCCCAGTGTCTGACATGCATCTGCCGGACACATACACACAAGGCCCAGCATCACACTCACACATACAAACAGAGTGGCAGGGTTGCCCAATGTCCTTTTCTTTTTGTGTCTGTGCTGTCCAGTCCATGTTTTTTTGTTTTGTTTTTGTTTTTGTGTGTGATTTTTGGTGGAGGCATCTGTGGTTCAATCACACGCTGAGTGGTAGCATGCCAGGAGGAGACACATTTCTCTGCGAGTTCACAGAACTCAATGCGCCAGGATCCAGGCCGTTCATAGTCCTGCACAGCATAATCAATATATCCAGACCATGTGATCAATAACACAATTAACACAAATACATTGGATCTCCATACACTGAAGGGTGACCTCAATCCATCAATCATTAATTCTGAGCTAGTTTTATTATAATCATCAAAACACATTGAAGGGATACAACACTCCGACAGCATAGGAAAGATTATTACTCACGTTTTATCAAAGTACGTAGTGTGGAGAGAATGGGAGAACTTTGTGGCATTGCTATTTATAAGATTTCCGTTTTCAATGTAGTTTTTCCTCGCCGCTTGGTCTTTGGCAAAATTCCTACATGCAGCCAGTTTGGATTCCAGAGCCTGTTGATGTAGGGAAATGCACACAGAGTTTACTTCTACCTGCTGTGAAGACACCTGTCTCCTACAGTCTGGTCTATTTGACTAAGGGACACAAGGGTATATTTAATGATTGTGAAAACTTTGAAAAGAATCTCAGGAATCACCCCAACTTTCCGCAGCAGATCACCAACAATGTTGAGAGCGGAGATCCTTGCAGATGGTGTGAGTGGAGAGTTTCCACAACCAGTGGTCAGCACTACATCAGAAAGAAAGAAGTACAGCAATTATGCAATAACAAACAATAAGACAACTACAAAGAAATATAAATAAGTACACGAGTGATTTCTGCAGATACAGAAAATGATTAACAATTAATGTGTTGAGATCTGACCCCCCCCCCAGGCAGGAAATGATCTGAGAAAAAGTAAAACGCGGGATTGTTAACCCTCTATTAACGAAATCCATTCCTAATGCTGTTAAAATTATTCCCTCGGAAAAATGTTCATTTTGGGGGATTTTTTTTTTTTTTTTTGGGGGGGTTTACACGGTACACAACAGAGAGTTCAGGCAAAATTTTTACATGGCGGCACGTTTTGAATACCTTTCTGATTTATGAAAGGGTGGTCTATTGTTTTTCCCACTGGTGTAGCTGGAAGGGAAAGCGAGGCTTGAACAGCTGTGTCCATTTTATCAATGTCCAGCGTTGGGGAGCTGGGCGCTGACATTCTGGTGGTATCTGAGGCTCTTTCCCGCACAGCCAGCTCCTGCCTTAGGTCTGAAAAACAGAAGAAATATCTCAGTATGGGCTTAATATATTACGCCAAAAGTGGCAAAGAGGACATTGTTGAGCAGAACAGCGCCATCTACCTCTGGCCTCATCTTTTAGCCTCTGCACAGAAACCAGCAATGACTCCTTTTCATCCAGCTCACTTTCAAGGAAAGCATTCCTCTCTATGGCCTGGTTTAACCGCTGCTCAAAGTCCTCCAGGGACGTAATTGTTGCCCTTGATAAACCAAATCATACATACACAACATTTAAAAATGCATTTGTATAGAAAGTATAGGGTGATCACAATGTGTTCTTCCCCAAAAAGTGTGTGTGTGTATGTATGTATATATATATACATACATACACACACACACACACACACACACACTAGTCCTTCTCAAAAAAATTAGCACATTGTGATAAAGTTAATTATTTTCTGTAATGTACTGATAAATATTAGACTTTCATATATTTTACATTCATTGCGCACCAAATGAAATATTTCAGGTCTTTTATTGTTTTAATACTGATGATTTTGGCAAACAACTCATGAAAACCCAAAATTCCTATCTCAAAAAATTAGCATATTTCATCCAACCAAAAAAAAAGTGTTTTTAATACAAAAAAAGTCAACCTTCAAATAATTATGTTGAGTTATGCACTCAATACTTGGTCGGGAATCCTTTTGCAGAAATGACTGCTTCAATGCGGCGTGGCATGGAGGCAATCAGCCTGTGGCACTGCTGAGGTGTTATGGAGGCTCAGGATGCTTCGATAGCGGCCTTAAGCTCATCCACAGTGTTGGGTCTGGTGTCTCTCAACTTTCTCTTCACAATATCCCACAGATTCTCTATGGGCTTCAGGTCAGGAGAGTTGGCAGGCCAATTGAGCACAGTAATACCATGGTCAGTAAACCATTTAGCAGTGGTTTTGGCACTGTGACTGGAAGCATGAAGTGCCCCAAAATCTCCTGATAGCTCGCTGCATTGACCCTGCCCTTGATAAAACACAGTGGACCAACACCAGCAGCTGACATGGCACCCCAGACCATCACTGACTGTGGGTACTTGACACTGGACTTCAGGCATTTCCTTGTCCCCAGTCTTCCTCCAGTTTCTGGCACCTTGATTTCCGAATGACATGCAAAATTTATTTTCATCCGAAAAAAGTACTTTGGACCACTGAGCAACAGTCCAGTGCTGCTTCTCTGTCGCCCAGGTCAGGCGCTTCTGCCGCTGTTTCTGGTTCAAAAGTGGCTTGACCTGGGGAATGCGGCACCTGTAGCCCAGTCCACTGCTTCCACAGGTCCCCCAAGGTCTGGAATCGGCCCTTCACCACAATATTCATCAGTGTTTTTTAATCTTGCATGTGATAACTGCCAATGTGTACTGGGAGCAAAATGGTAGATCAAACTTACCAATTTTATTCAATCAGTCTCTGTAAGGTTAAAATGAGGCGTTCACTCTCTGTAAAAGTGAGTTTACACGGTATTTCAAGACCCCCTGCCACTGGGGAATGTCTATAATGTTCACCAGTAACAACACATTTGATTGTTCCGCCATGTTTTAAAAAACACAAAATTATTTTGCTGTGTTCTCTTGGTAAATGTCCAAAAACCGATGAACCATTAGAAACTGCTATAGCAAAACTATGGGATGCTCTGAATGAATGGAGCGATTGAGCCAGATATGCACCTATCAGAAAGTGATGACGAGGATTTTTCACCCGATTCTGCTGCTCACCAACTTCATACATTTAAGCACCTTGCCATGTGCTTTCGTTTATGTTCGTGTTGATTGGTACAACGTTGACATTCGTGTTGATTGACTCGATTTTACTTCCTGGAAAATGTTTAAAGGAACAGCACCGGAAGGGAAAAGAGCAAGGGGTCTTTTTCTTTTAAAATGTATGCTGTTTTCTGTTTATTTTCAGCTTTGATGAAGTTTGGCTGAAACCACAAAATGAACAACACAAATACCAGTAAAACTCTTTTTGTTCTGTTATTATGCATGTTTTCCACCTCGATGGTAATAAGCACTTACCGTTCCATGCTGCTGGTATCATTTTATTAAGCGCCCACTCACTCCAATTTTTAAAAGCTCCCTGGGCGCTTATCACGTCGAATACGGTATCTGTGTGTGTATAAATATATTATATATAGTAAAAAATGAAGCACACTACTTTTGTGTGTTTACCTTTTGGCCCTCTCTAGGTCATCATTGGCCTGCTCAAGTTCCCGGACATATTTGTGCAGCTGCTCCTTAATGCAGCGTGTCTGGCTTAGGTCATCCTCCAGCATGGAGATCTGCTTATAGCTCTGTGCGTACTGCTGCTCCAGTTTCTCCTGCACAGTGCAAGCAAGGACACAAAAGAAAGAAAATAAATTCAAAGTCATCTCTGGAATCCTTTTAGCTTTAGATACTAACTTCTAAAAATAGAAAACAAAAAAAAATTTGCAAACATTCGACTCAAAATTTATACAAAAGGTTACAGAAGCAGCTTTGGAACCGGAAGGGAAAATGTGTGGTGGTGGGGGAAGTGAGCATTACCTTCCGTTCCACCACAGAAATGGCTGAAGTGACCTTGAGCAAGGCACTGCTCTCTGGGCGCCCCAATGTGTGTGGCAGCCCACTGCTCTGAATGTGTGTGATCACTGTGTACGTGTGTGTGTGTGTGTGTGTGTGTGTGTGTTTACTTTGGATGGGTTCAAGGGTGCCTGTACCCAAAATTTACAGCATTCAAAAAATAGCCACTATACTTTATTAACTTTTAAACATCGCGTGATGTCGGTAGTTTATTTATAAGTCCACATTTCCTTTTCTTCTATACGACATTCCTTGCTCACGAAAGTTGAGCGCCCGGACATGGCTTCTTTTCACCGGGGTTAAAGGTCATTGTAACGCAACATCGTTGACAATCGTATAGCCAATTGCAGAATGTCAGTATATTTTCCTCAAGCAATTCATATTCTTTACAACAATAGCACTCCTGATCGTTTTTTTGACGCACGCATTTTCCACAAGAGCACCAAATATGTGCTGGTTGTTTGCTACGATTTTCCTGTGTAAGAGCTCCTGCCAACTCTCCAATATCATCCTCCGAGTCATACCCTTCCTGGTCCGATTTCACTAAATGTGGATAGTCTTTCTTCAGTTTCATATAAATAACCTTCTAATCCTTCTACGAAATTGTCTTCGTCCATGATTTAAAAAAACAAAACAAAACAAAAAAACCTACTATAATGTCTGTTTTTTCCAAGTTTCCGTGAGCTTGTGTTGTATATGTCAGGTATATAGCCTTACATTTACATTGCAATCTCGCTGTTCCGGTCGAGGCTTTGTCAACGATATGACGTCACTTCAAATGTGCCGTTTTAAAACTCCTGTGCTCTGAAGTTTGACATAAGTGAAGCCCTTAAATCGCTTAAAGCTGGTTTGTGAGAGAATATAATAAACGCCTTATAGGTGCATTGTCACTAGCTAAACAACAAGACATCAAATTAGGTATATGAGCGCTTTCACTACAGGTCCCCTTTAAATGCAAAGGAAATAATTTCACTTACGGGATTAATACAGACAATCAAAATACAACTACAGTCATCCCTTGAATATCACGGATAATATACACTCGACCTGGGCACGATATTTGAAAAACTGCGAAGTAGGAACACCGCTCTCATTTCTACCACACGCATATGTTTTAGCATCTATACAATATTAAGAAGTGTATATTAAACGTTACACAGTTATATGTATATGTAAATACTGTAATATATTAATATTTAAATATAATTTATATATAAATACTTTAAGTACTGTACTCACCTCTGACAATAGCTCTTCTCCGCTTGATCTTAGTCTTTTTTTTTATGTAACGCACGGTAGATTCATTTATGCCGTAATGGCGTGCTACATGGGCATACGTATTGCCCGCCGTCAGCATATCTAGCAACTTCACTTTTTGGGTCACTGTCATCATATTTCGCCTTTTCTTGGGCTAATTGGATGACTTAGATGGTGCAGGACGTTCACAAACACTATAAGATCACAAAATCAAAAATTCCCACGGGAATGTGCGAGGCGACAGCGTCACGAGTCTCAGCCAATCAGCCTGCGAGATCGAGTTGAGTGGGCGGTCCCTGCCTGAACTGGGACTGGAGGAGAGGCACTTCAGTCTGTCGTTTGTAAACAATGGACGTAGCCTGCCTTGGGTTCCTGCCTTCCGCTTGTGTACATGCGAGTTTCAGTGAGACTTTTGAAATTTTTATGAATATTTTTTTTGATTTTGGATACTTATGGAAAATACCGTGATGCACCGAGGCCGCAAACTTCAAGTCGCGAAGTGGCAAGGGATGACTGTACACCCTTTAGTGTCCTCTCCAAAGTCAAAGGATCGGTGTTCTCATACATACTCTAGATCAGTGTTTCCCAACCCCTGGTTCGCGGCACATTAGTGTGCCGTGAGAAATCATCCGGTGTGCCGCGGAAGATTAACCAATTTCACTTAGTGTGTAGTAACATTGCTGTTCTGCTAGAGGGCAGTATCATTTTTGTTCCGTGGTGTGCCTCGTGATTTTTCTAATGTAAAAGGTGTGCCTTGGCTCAAAAAGGTTGGGAAACACTACTCCAGATAACTAGAAAGTGGGTATGCGATAAATATTTTGTTCAAACAAAGTTGTGTTATTTTCTACAAAGTTGCATGTTTTAAAAGGTTGAAAATTCCTGACAGGTTTATTCACTCCAATAAAATAAATGTCAGAAAATCTGGTTTTATTTTAAGGCTTAAGAAATCCGTAACAAAATGGTACCAATAGCCCAAAATTAATAATTTCCCACTTAATACCCACTTGGCTGTGATGAGTCACATATTTTCACAGCTAAAATATGAGGAAAAACTAGGCAAACAAATAGCTTATCCGGACAACAACACTTAAGCCGATAAGGTTCTGATCAAACTGTAAAACTAAGAAAAAAAGGGGAGGGGGGAATCTTTTAAGACTTTTTAGCAGACAATAAAACTGCTTAAAATAAATTTCCTTAACACCAATTGATTCATATATTTTATTTTCCTCCTGCGCTAATGAATGACCTCTAATCCTATTGCAGCATGTACTTGGCATCCAACCAGAAATAATATTTTCTGCCAATCTAAGCCCAGTATACATTTCACCCATTTCCCTAAATGACCCCAAAAAACAAAAAGATAAATAAATCAGTACAACTGGCTGACACTGTAAGAGCAAACTAAACCAGTACCTTCAGGTTATCCACCTCGCTTTTCAGCCGTTGATTTTCTGCCTGCAGATCACGGATGCGGTGTTCCGCCTGGCCGAGCTGAGCCTCCAGCTCTGCCTCCAACTCGCGGCTGCCCTCTTGGAACTCTTGCAACTCCTCTTGGGCATCGTTATAACTATGGAGATAAACACACCCTAAGCAGACATGCCTAGTTCCCAGCACGTACCGATGTCATCCAGGCCATCTGTGACTTCATACTCTCAGCACTTTGTGTTAGTCAACTTTACACACTGTAGTCAAAACTGGTTCACATGATCATTTAAGACTTGGCAGCTATCATGAGTTACAAGTAATAAACAGATGAATTCCACATTACTCAGGCAGAGCCAGCATGAATTTATAGCAAAGAAAAAAATAGTGACAGAGGATAATATACAGTTCCACACAAATCCAAACAAGACAACAGCACTTGTTCAATACAGGAATCCCTCACTTTTCGCGGTTAATTGGGACCGAGATCCCAATCGTGACCATCGAAATCCCTGAAGTAGGATCACCCCCGACTGACGTACACTTACATGTATGTGTGTACATAATATTAATAAATACATAGTCAGTGCTATAAATGCTTATAACAATAATTAAACATTAAAAAAACACAAGATGTAAATAAAATATAAATACACACACACATACAGATGGTATTGCATGAGAAGACGACGACACACATACATAAGTGCACACATGCACGCAGATGCACGTGCACACAGATACAACAATGTAAGTAGTTTTGATGGAATATTTTGGGTTGATTTTTGTTTGTTTAGGGTTTTTTCATAATTGGCCTTGTTTCTGTGACAATTTCCTTAATTTTCCCCCCCTATTCTTCCTTATTTTTTAATCCGATATATATATATATATATATATATATATATATATATATATTTTTTTTTTTTAAAAAAACGCGATGCACTGAAGCTGCATGAATTGAAGCACGAAGTAGCGAGGGATCCCTGTACTTCTATTTTTCCTAAAAGTGTTTAGTCTTGCTTCACATGTTTTGAATTGTGGCCCTTTTAAAAAAGTGACAGAGTTAGCAAAACATGTCCACAATGAGACCAGATGCACAAGAGACCTCCTATTTCAGTAGGTCAGAGGTGAAAGTTTAAAAAGAAGCCAAGTATGTATGGAGGCAGTAGGCACTCTTGGAGGAGAAAGGAAATTAACCAAGTGGATTGACTCTCAATGTATGGCATAAATATCTGTTTTTAGAAGGTATCCACTGTGAAACAGACAAGTCTCTCTCTCTGGAGAAACAGATGTACCTAAGGTTAATTTCCTTGAACAGGCCTTGACTCCTGCACACAAAGTCATCAATCCACACTCTGGTAGTTCTACAAAATAATCATCTTCAGCACAAATACAAAGCAACTGCTCATAAACAGGAAACAGTTCAAAACCTCACACAAGTGTCTGGTTTCAACATTCACATGGCATGCTACAGATACAGTTCATGCCAAAACAAGAAACAAACCAAAAAAATTAAAAAAAAAAAAAAAAGGTACCTCACCTTACGAGAGTCCTAACAAACGAAAAACCCAGGTTACAGAACGCATTTACCTAGAATTTGCGTCTCTGGATATGAAACAAATTCACGTTATGAAAGCGGCATCTCAAAAATTGCTCTCCCATTGCCTATCTCCCAACATCCAGCCCCGCTGGCCTTCCATTGGCTATCCCCCAACACCCTGCCCCGCTGGCCTCCCATTGGTTATCTCCCAACATCCCACCCCGCTGGCCTGCCATTGGCTAGGAGAGCGCTGTATCTTCATAATACCCATGACGCAGCTCCCTCCCATTAGCTATTAAGGAGCTGCATCTCCATAATACCCATGATGCTTTTTGACCCATTGTTCTTTCACATAGTTCTAACACGCGTAAAGGACAGAGTCACTGTTGTTTCGTGAGTTTTTCGAGTGTGCTCATTGCAACTTTATTTTTTTGGCTCAGGCTTTTAACCTTGCATAAACATTTGTAAGATTATAACTGCTAAGAAGACATGGTCAACACATGCGCACACACGCGCACACACACGCACACATGTGATTCCTGGTGCAAGTGAAAAGAAGAACCAAGCTCATGGCATGCGGTTAAGTGATATCGCAAAGGAATATGGTCAAACCCGTCTCCCATTGGTATGATATTGAAGCAGAAGAAGGCCTTAAAAGGTATACTTTCATCATTTTTAAAGGGTTTAGGGGGTAGTATTGGGGGCATTGGAACGAATAAGGCCTTTTACATGTAGAATGCAGCTCAACTTACGAAAAGATCAGGTTATGAAACCACTTCTGGAACGGATTCATTTCATAAAGTGAGGTACCACTGTATTACTTTTGGTAATTTTCAGTGTTAACAGGAAAATTGAGTTGCCTTCAGACCTTTCATGTTTGTAAAGTTTCCCCATGGGTCATGTTTCACAACTTCATTTCAAAGACATTCCTTTGGTTTGAGTACAACCAGAGTTTCAGCTAATTTTTCATGCTTAATTAATAAAAATCCAAGGCTATATTCATGACAGGAGCAAGTTATAAATAAAGTTAAAAAATACAAATAGCTGAATAAATAAATGCAAAATCAGACAGACTGAGAACAAGAGACACATACAAATAGTTAAATAGTTTATGTATAAAATAGTTAAAAACTACTTTAGGACATAAGCAGCTCAGATTTACAAGTGTGCTCTATAAAAAGAAAAGTACATACACTGCTTGATTCACAACAATCCAATTATTCAGAAATACATTCACAAAGGAGGGCAATGACTAAAATATGGGAAATTTACACTCCATGACATCCAACCACTACCTTAGCAAGCAAAATATTTACATGCCAGCACCTCTGTGATAAGGTCATAGCAAGCGTGGGTCCTTTTTTTTGAATATTCTACTTCCGGATCATGCTCCCCAACGCAAGAGTTTGGAGAGCTTTTGACTGGAATAAGGCATTCAGTCCAAGCATTACATCAGGCATACATCCAAAATATTTTACAATTTTCTAAATCTCTATTCATAACCAGCGTCACCAGTGGTGAAACTGGCAACTTTTTCTAAAAAAGTCGAAAAGGGAACTGGACATCTACCAAAAGACACTGTACACACTGTTCCTAAAGACAAAGACTCAAGAGAACCTTGGCTTCTCTAGTTTCATCAATTACTGTTAGCATCCAATCAACTCAGATGTTTTCCTGGGTGTAATCAAGTGTAATCTAAGCTTAACATGGCAACACTGGGACATGTCTTCATAATAAGCCATAAAACATAATGCTGGTTGCTGTTTTCTCCAAAAAGAGATATTTGATAGCGAGTTCAGTGACCGGACCTTAACAGTTCTGCTTAAGAGAGATTAAAATGGAAAATCTGAAACATCTACCAGTTCCACACACACACGCCTTGACTTACGAAATTAATCCGTTCCGAGGGCAAGCTCGTAAGTCAAAATATTCGATAGATAAAGCAAAAATTCCCATAGGAATTTTTCCAACCGCCTCCCAAACTCATAACCTGCCACAACCATGTATATTTGACCAAATATATTAAAGATAAACACGTAAAAACAATAAATATTTCATAATAATACATGTACATTAACATTAATAATAATAATGAATAACATAATAAAACAAGAATAAACAATAAGTCAAATAACCCTTCCAATCATCGACTGCAGCAAAGACGTCGTGCGTAACAAGAGGATGAGAATTTTGTGTATGTGTAGGCTACGAATGCCAGCAGTGACAGTCTCATTGCGAGTTCCCACAAGGCCAGTGCTTTTCAAATAGGGGGGCACGGTGTATGACCCTGGGGAACATGCTTTTTTGCCATACTGTACTCGAATTAAGTGTAATTGTGCATCCTCTACAGTAGGTGGCAGTGGTGCTCTCACCACGTTCCCTATGGTTTAGGGAAAAATCACCGAGCAAACTATATGAAGTGCAGGAAACACTTTATAGTCATGTGCAGGGCAGGGGTGGGGGTGTGTGTGTGTGTTTGGTTTCTTCCTATAGGGGGCATTACAGAAAATAATTCACAAGCACTGCACAAGGCATTCTCAGAGAGCGGAGGAATACACATGAAAGAATACAAGGCTAATCGGCCCAGAAAAGCTATTTCCTCAGCAGAGCCCGTAAATCAAAATTTTGCTCGATGAATGGGAAATATTTTTGGTGGGATCAGAGCTCGTATCATGGAAAATTTGTTATAAAAGACACTTGTAAGTCAAGGTATCACTGTATAACAGATTTTTTAAATGTGTGTGTGTGTGTATATATATATATATATATATATATATATATATATGCAGTTATCCACTGTGCTTCATCATCAGTAAACTTTCTAGACTTCATCACAAAGCTCAATAGGCAGTTAATAACTTACTTTTTCTGGTACTTCTGGGACAAATTTCTCCAGTATTCAATTTCCTCATCTTTCGAGGTGAATTTTGGCATCATCTCTGTGTCCATGGTAAAAACCTGGAAAATAATTCACAAAAATAAACAAATAAAAGCTCGTTGCAACTAATATCTTATTCATATGCACCTCACAAGGAATTCGACCCTGACAAACTGGCTACTACATCATTAGCAATAAAAGTCTGGCAGAGAAACAGAGCTGAAGGCCAACTTTACATTTAAAATTCAAGATAGACACCATCTTAAATTAAAGGAAAACCCCTAATACCCTCTGAGAAGAATGAAATATCTAATTTAAACTGTAACTGCTCGCCAATCACTTCATCCATCACCATCAAATTAACCAGGGTAATTATGGATTAGTGTGTGAACTAAGGTGTCCTTTATATAGCTCAACTTCATAGACACCAGAAGATAAATATTAATATGCTCATTCACCGAAATATAGAAAAATGCAAAATCATAGAATTAAAAGAAAATCAAGTGATGCAAAAAATAAACAAACAAACACCCCTGAAGCTGTGTAAACTACCGTCTGTAGAAGTGTTCCCAGCTTGGCTTTGTAATTTTACTGTGGTTCAGTTTCACATTCGTGTGCTTGTAAAAGACAACTAATTTACACATTTTCTACTGTTACACCCATAAACCTTTTCTAATGACAAATATAAAGTAAAAAAAAAAAATCACAGCAATATACTGCTAAAATAAATTATGCTGTTAATATAAAGATGGTACGAAACACTACACCACACAAAGTTTGCTTCCAAACACAAATCTAAATCTGTAATTGGCAGAAAGACACAGTTCACCATCACATGGTTTTAGTAACACTCCCATGCTCTAAGTGTTTACGTCAGAAAAGCAACCGAAACTGACATAGGACCATAAACACTCTGCCAGGGCTCCCGAGTGGCGCATCGACAAGGTACACAACTAACTGCAAGATCAGATAACTGCTATCAAGATGACAGCTAGATCGCAAGTTCGAATCCGGGTTAATGCCACAGCCATCCATGGCTGGGAGACCATGGGAGCTGATTGGCCCAGCTCCGACAGGACAGAGGAACAGCATACGGTCACTCATAGCGACAGCCAGCCAATTGTCGCTGTGAACTCATTTGTACGACGGGGTGGACAGCATGTTCCCTCCGAATGTGTTAGACCACCCCCCAGATATGCATGGCCACAGTTTGAAAGAAGGCAGGTGGCTTGCATCGCATGTCGTGGAGGGGACATGTGCATGCTTTTGCCCCTCCCTGGTCGAAGGTGGTGGTGGTGGTGGTGGTGGTGGTGGGGGGGGGGGGGTAAAAAAAAAACTGTTACATGGAACATGCATAAAACAAAATACAAGTTTGTTTGCAACAGTTTGCCCTCAACCTCCTGTAATATGTTTAATGAAAGCATCTTCCGTATTTAAGTCAATATTAGGGACTCCAGATGATGGCACATTGAAAGATGCACCACAACTTTAAATTCCGGGTTTAGTTTAGTTATATAATTCCTCTGAATCTGAGACCAATTACATCACAGTACAAAACAGAGGTTACTTCAGGTCAGCTGCTATATATATATATATATATATATATATATATATATATATATATATATATATATATATATATATATATATATCTCACTTCTGAGATAAAAGCCAGAAAAGTAAAAATGATCCATTTTTAATCAAAATTCAGGTTTTTGCATAAACTATTAAAACAAGTATTCAACTATCACTTGCTCACGTGAAATCAACTAAAACTCACTAAAAATGTCTTAAATAAAGGTTATGAAGACGATATGCTCATAAACAAAGCAGGCTAGTTGCTAAGGAAGATCTGAAACGAGCACACTGATTGGTCAGCTCGGGCTTGCACATGCGCAGTGCCCATCACACATTAACTTCCGGTTTACTTCCTGCTTCTGGTTTACTCCACGTGGAACTTATCTCCGACTTTCTCTTCAATAACAGTCATTAAGTGTATTTATAAGATTGTGAATACACATAATTTCTGGAAAAAGAGAATGAAATGTCATCCGTGATGTCTAGCAGCATTGGTATAGATGTTAAATTCAACACGAGAATTGGGCATTGAAGATGCCAGAATGTTTGGTGTTCTTGAAGATTATTTCGCCAATGAGTATTTTTCTCTGCATGCAAAATTTGATTATGGAATTTTTTTGATTTGTGTGTAATCTTGTCTAGACTGGACATACTGGATCGTGGGTTTAATTTTATACGAAAATTGGTTAAGACCTGAAAAATGTTTCATTCCTTTTACATTTGAACAAACTGATGATGCCAGCTGTGTTGTTGAAGATTTTGATGAAGAAGTAGCATCTGTTAGTAAGTGTGCACATGAGTGCTGTTTGTGAAGATGATGTGATCCTTTCTGCTGAGCAGGATATAGATTATGATGATAATGCTGAGGGCAGAGTTGATGAAGCTTACTTGTACAAAGAGAGTTTTGTTATATAGTTTTTGTGATGTAGTTTTCTTAATTTCAGTGTGATTGTTTGAACCTGACTGTGTTTTTTCAATCAGTATCATTTTAAGGCATTTGAACCTTTATATAATGGTTGAAAAGATACATACTGATCTTATCGGAATAAGGTGAAATGAAAAAAAAAAAAAAAAAAAAAAAGGTCTTTTTTTTTGTTCATTTTTTTGGGGTGACCACGGTGACTGATGGGTTAAAAAGGGCGCGTCAGATTAAAATGAGAATGATTTCTATTATCATCTCTTCCTAAAACTTTTCCTAGATGCGTTTTCTAAAAGTTTATATGGCTGAGGTGCATAAAAATGTTTGGTTGCTAAGGACTAACGATCTTGGCAGAAGGGCAATATTTGTGCTCATTTTTCTCTAAAACGTCTTTTGAAATTTTTAGTTGAATGCTCACTCAAGAAATGGCATAGCTGGTCAGTTTTCAATGTATTTACAAACTTTTTGCTCCATTTTGCAGCTTTGGGCTTCCTCTATCTGACTGTGTAAAAAGCTCATTTTTGGACACAAGAGCCCACTTTCGGTGGAGTGGCTCACACACACACATATATATATATATATATATATATATATATATATATATATATATATATAAAAGAGCAGGGCACTTATCATGTCGAATACGGTATATAAACACACACTGATGGATGGCTGTATTAAAATAGTTGTTCTGCACCCAATCCAAACACCAAACATAAAATCGTCAAGAAACTGATGGAAAAAAAAAAGATGCCCATCCCTTTTCTCATTTTATGCTTTTCAGACAGTGGCTAACTAAAAGGGAGGCTGAGCACAGGCCAGATTCTTTGTCTATGACATTATTTCCTGGAAAACATGGAACACACACACATACACACACACACACACACACACACACACCATCCTACAGAGCAGTGTGTTGGCGGAGTTGATGACGAACCAACTACAGTACTTTCATCACTTTTCTTTAAACAAACACTCAGAACACTGAGGCATCGCATGGTTTAAAACCAAATCTTACACACCCTTTAAATGGGTTTTTGAACCAAACTGAAACAAATTTCACAGCCTGCCAACATCTTGGCTGTAGAGTGTGGGTGTTGGGTGCAATAAATGAGAGGGTACAGTGTACTGCACAGAAATAACATTACTTCATTGTGGTTTTGCAAAACTATACTTAATGATTTAAGCACAGGGGACAAGCGACTAAACCTATAACAAGACGATCCTTTACTGAGACTGGGTGGATCCTTAGGGTTGTTATTATTATTATTATTAGTAGTAACCACAAACAAAATCTCAGTCATTCAATCAGTTTCTCTAGCCAAACAAACACAGGTTCCTCTGTAAAGCCCAAACACAGCTGAGACACGAGACATCCAACCATGGAAGAAACAGTGGGATCAAGTCACATCCAAGTAGAGATCAGTAATGTGTACTCGAACCTGGACGAAACGTGCTACTGTGATAACTAACCAGTAATGATCACAAACATGAGGAAAGGATCCATTTAATCTCGTCAGAAGAACATTTTAACCAATTCCCTGCTTAATATATTTACACGGTCATCCCTTAGAGTTTAGTAGTTTCTAAAGGAGGGCTGAAGAGTCTGTCGGAGGATTCAATGCTAAATCATAACCGGTCATCTGCCCAGCACTGAGATCTGATCACGAGCTCGAGACAAGTTCGGCTCCATTACTCAGGCGAACAGTTAATACCTACATGACATTCATTACTTTCACCTTTATACACCCCACAACATTTCTCTCATAACATTACGAGCTCAACAAATTATATCTGAACATCAAAACCAACATTCTGAGCGTCTAAAAACTCAAAACAAACCAACATTACGAGCGAACGTAGTGTTGAGGCGAGGCCCGTCAACCGGCTAATCATCAAGCTAAGATGCTAATATCGAAATAAACCGCCGAGTTGCTGTTCCGCCTAAATAACAGACTTCTAAAGCATCATTTCAACATGACAAGCGCGCAATTATCAGCACTTTACCTGATAATCTACCTCAACATGCCCAGCCCAAGAAGACCGCTCCTGATACACCAGCTGAATTTACAGCTCAGTCACCAAGGAAGCGCCAACGCGGCTCACAAGATTTTTTTTTAATGAGGAGGAGGGGGCAAGACGATTTCCGGTAAGAAGATGACGTAATGACGTAATGACGCAAGTGACGACAATAGGACGTGAAGCACTGTAGCGTCAAAATCAAACACTGTCTTTGTTTCAAAGTTTGATTTTAACCGATTTTCTTGTTTCTGTGGAGGAAACTGAGACTTTTATCATATTGACATTCCTTCTCACAACATTTAAAGACCTTTTGAAAGGATAAATTAAAAAGAGTGTTTCGTTTATATGCGCATTCGGCTATCTCAAGTTGACCCTGTGGGGCAGTGGTGGCCGAGTGGTATAGGTGCTGGTTCACTGATTTGGGGTTTAAGTTTCACTCACCACAGATTGTCGCCCCTCCCCTTCCCCCACCCCCAGTGCAGCTAACTGGGTTATCAAAGGCCGGCATGACACATCACTGTCTATGGTGTGAGGCGTGTAAAAGAACCACTGCTGACTTTCGACAAGAGTCGGCTGGGCTGCAAACGCGTTAGCATATTTCCACCCTGCCATTGCCTGGCGAGCTGTCCAGGGTGTACTCTGCCCTCGCCTGGAGTCAGTTGGGACGTAGCGACTCCAGGCTAGGGCAGAGGTCAGCATTTGTAAACAACAGTTCGGTTCCATGCCAAGAAAGAGCACCACAGATGCAGTGTTTGCTTTGAGGATGTTAATAGAGAAGTACAGAGAAGGTCAGCGGGAGCTGCATTGTGCTTTTGTGGATCTGGAGAAAGCATATGACAGGGTGCCAAGAGAAGAAATGTGGTATTTCATGAGGAAGTCTGGAGTGGCAGAGAAGTATGTTAGAGTGGTGCAGGACATGTATGATGTCTGTCTTCCTTTCGGCTTTTTCCCTTTTACTCGGGAGTCACCACAGCCAATCATTTGATTCGATCGTTTTTGATTTGGCAGAGGTTTTTACGTCGGATGCCCTTCCTGTCACAACCCTTTTTAGCAAGGGACAGAAACACACTGATGACTTTGCAGCCTACTCCTTACGAAAGTCAGCAATGGTTCTTTTACATGCCTCTCACCATAGACAGTGAGAGACATGGCCCGCCTTTGATAACCCAGTTAGCTGCGCTGGGGGGGGACAGTGACAACCTTGTGGAAAGTGGAACTCGAACCCCCAACCTTTGGATCGGCGATCCAGCGCCCTATACCACAAGACCAGCACTGCCCCTGGTGCAGGACATCTATGAGAGCTGTAAAACAGGGGTGAGGTGCGCTGTCGGCGTGACCGAAGAATTCAAGTTGGAGGTGGGACTGCATCAAGGATCAGCTCTGAGCCCCTTCTTGTTTGCAATGGTGATGGACAGGCTGACAGACGAAGTTATACAAGAATCTCCATGGACTATGATGTTTGCAGATGACATTGCGATTTGTAGTGAGAGCAGAGAACAAGTGCAGGAAAATCCAGAGAGGTGGAGGTATGCCCTGGAAAGGAGAGGAATGAAGGTTAGCCTCAGCAAGTCAGAATACACGTGTGTGAATGAGAAGGACCCAAGAGGAACGGTGAGGTTACATGGAGCAGAAATAAGGAAGGTGGAGGATTTTAAGTACTTAGGTTCACCAATCCACAGCAATGGAGAGAATGGAAAAGAGGTGAAGAAGCGTGTGCAGGCAGGCTGGAATGGTTGGAGAAAAGTGTCCAGTGTGATGTGTGATAGGAGAGTATCAGCAAGAATGAAAGGAAAAGCGTAGAAGACGGTGGTGAGGCCAGCGATGTTGTATGGTTTAGAAACAGCGGCACTGAGGAAAAGACAGGAGGCAGAGCTGGAGGTAGCGAAGATGAAAATGTTGAGGTTCTCTTTGGGAGTAACGAGGATGGATAGGATCAGAAATGAGTACATCAGAGGGACAGCACATGTAAGGTGTTTTGGAGACAAAGTCAGAGAGGCTAGATTGAGATGGTTTGGACATGTACAGAGGAGGGATAGTGAGTATATTGGCAGTAGGATGCTGAGGTTGGAACTACCAGGCAGAAGGCTGAGAGGAAGACCAAAGAAGACATTTATGGATGTGGTGAAGGAAGACATGAAGGTTGTTGGCCTAAGAGAAGAAGATGCAGAGGACAGGGTGAGATGGAGGCAGATGATTTGCTG